>JAPQLA010008368.1:5000-12500 GCA_029822935.1 Naso vlamingii | reverse complement strand
TCTCAACCTATAATTCTTAGTTTTCACCTTTTAGGAGGTGAAAGAATCGATGTCACACCAAGCGAGTGGCCCTCTGCAGACTTTATTTTATTCTGTCATGTCTGTCAAACAGGCACAATCACTTTAATGGATGTGAAACTATTTTACGGTGAAAAAATACTTTGATTTTAGTGGTTGATCAGTTTACAGCACAGAATTACATTCATATATATAAACATGCCACTAATTACTGACAGAAACCAGCACAAACACAGAATATCGGATCAGATTTCAGCATCCCCTCACTCTGCTCAGGATGACTAACTCCTACATCTGTAAACACAGAGAGCTGCTCAGCCAGCAGGAACTCAAAGATCTGTAAACTTTACCTAATCTTTTATCCGACACCTGTGCACGTCTGCGTTCCTCTCGAGCTGACGCTGACCTGCACATTCCTCTGCACGGATGCAGACGCTCTCGTCTCGGGCAGAGGTGAAGGCTGTGAGAGGAGTCACAACAGTTCTTGTGCTCGGCGCCGTTCCAGCAGAGCCGAGGAGGCAGGAGGCTGAAACAGCTTCTGAGGTGGTGCTGAGGACCCGTTTCCATGCCGACACAGCAAGTGGTTAACAGGGTCTCAAAGCCAGGTTTGCAGGGGCTGTTCACATACTCAGAGTGAAGGAAAGCCAGTGAAGCTGCAGATTTTCTCAGTTGCATCAGTCAGGTTTACCTCGTGGATCTCTCGGTAGATAAAATGTTTGCTGCTCGGCAGGTTCACTGCATTTCACAGCTTTTCCCAGAACATCATGCTGTGAGAGCGCAGAGGGTGAACCAGGACGGTGACGTTGTGTCCAGTTGGATAAAAAATGAGCTGCAGGTTCATCACTACTACAGATACCAACACACTGAATCTCCAAATTATCTTTTGATTCAATGTTTTTTGCAGACACATAAAACTTTAATATCAGAATAACAAAAGATGCTACAAAGGCAAATAATATTTCACACACAGAACATGTTCATGACTTCTCTGATAGTTGTGTGAAAGCGACCTCACAAACTTCTGACTGACGGATCTGTTTCGTGTTCACTTCTGTCCTTTAATGAAACTGTGTAATTGGGGTGACTTTGCTCTGTCTGTGGAACAGTTTGGATAAAAAGTAGACTTTGTTTTAGAAAGCGATGATTTAATGTCCCCAACTTGTTGTCAGGAATGAGAAACATAACTCAGACTTTAAAAAACAGATAACACATGTCTATGCAGAGAGAGTTCATGGTGCACTCCAACAAATCTCCTTAATGTGTCGGATTTGTCCGCTGCACAGATCACTTTGATATCTGGGGTAATCATTTTTGTTTTGATGGTGTCATTTCTTTTATTTGTAGCGAGAAACACACAAATAAATCAACAGAAATAAAAACAGACATCGTGTGTTTGAGTGATCGCAGCATCTTCATCTTCCTCTTCTCTCACTGCTGTGTGAAAGTTCGCTGCCATCAAAGCTGAAACTACAACTCGTCTCTCTCTTTTTCATTCTTAATGCAGTTAAGAGCCTTTTGAAAATGCGAAGATCAAACCGAAGCGAGAGAAAAAGTCCTGGAGGAGCTTTATGTTCAGTGTGTTCCCGAGAGGAGGACATCGTATCTGTCTTTACACTCGGCGCCCACACACACTCGCCCACACGCACACACACACCCACATACGTCCAACAAGATACAGCGATTTGAGCTGCAAACTGAGGATTTTTCTTCTGCTCTCTGTTTTAAACTCCGTTATGAAGTTTGACATTTGTAGTGATAGATGTTCCAAGGCTGTTTAAAATTCCAGTGAGGATGCTTGTAGTTTCTGACCTTTTCCAGGGTGATGCTTGTACAGCTATTGATCAGTAAACTATTGATTAAGCAGACAGAATTTATATTATCACGTTATAAGAAAAGTCATTACAAAGAATAAAATACAAGATAAATTTATTGTCATTTGAAAACGTTTAAAACATTTGATAAAGATTGCTTTCTTTGCAGCCGTTCTTGATTTTATTCGAATGTATCTGATAAGTGATTGGACTGTGTTAGCTGACATGTTGTGATTAAAAACTGATCCAACAAACAGGACAAAATCAAAGCAGCAGTTAACATCCAAAAACTCAGGTTACACTCGAAGAAACTGGACAGTATGAGAACAGAAGTGCAGTTTGTCTTTTCAGTGTCATTTTACAGTTTAATTAGACTTTATATTTTGAACACAACGGTGCTGCCTGCCAGTTCACCCACCACACTGCTCCTACTCTCATAACTGAGACATTTTAATTAAGTGCATACAGACACACTGATGCACAGCCAGACGTGGTGTTAAAGAGAAAGACGGTTGTTGTGGTGATGCTGCGACCGGCTCAAGCACCTCTCCGACAGTTCGGTCTGCGATGCAGGTGAGCAGGTGGGAGGTTCGTTCCAGTGAGGCAGCACAGTGGCAAGGTGTTGGTTTTTTGTTGGAAAATGTGTCTTAGACGTTGCACAGTCGACAGATGTTTCAGAAACGCTCTGCTGAAGTTTTGTGATTCTGTCAATAATAGCAGACAGGCTGCACCACCAATAAATATTTGGAAGAAGTTTTTCAAAAATGTTTAAAAATGCAAACGAATGATAATAATTAAACATTATTGCAACCAGAAGATGCAGATCATCTGGTGTAAGTGATGACTGATTCATCAGGACACTTTCTCATCACCTGCAGCAAACCCTTCAGTGCTTCAAGACGCTCTCGTGGTCCGTTCATTAGGACGCAGCACGGCTGACATCCGCAGCTCTGTGGTCATTAGTTTCATTTCCCCGTCCTCACCTCCTCTCGGCTCCCAGCTCCTGTGTTTGCTGTCAGCTCTGAAAGCCTGGCAAATAAGAATGAAAGTGTTTGTTTTTTCATGATATGGCTGAAGGAGTTCAACACATCATCTTGACTTTTTGAACAGCATCTTGAAAAACCCAAAACATGAGACCACCTCGCTCCCAGCTCTTATCTTGTGAAAGCTGCTTTTAGCAGCGACTCTCATGGGCTTCGACTCTCAGCGAGGACAGCGAGCCTCTTTTCTCTTCCTCTGACAAAGTGAGCGGTAGATGGCGAATGCTGGAACTATCTTGACGCGTCCTGACAGGATTAGCTGGACCTCGGGTCATTCTTGGAGTCTCCGCAGCCTGTCATCATGTTGTTTTTATAGCAGCTCTCCCCGCAGCGCTGGGACACCCCGCAGCTCGGGTTGGTGCATCTTACTGTGTTCAAGTAAAACTGGAGAAGCTTTCGTGTGTGTGTGCACTTTGTTGTTGCACACGTGATTGTGCACAGGAGTGAAGATCTTCATCCGGCTGAGGCTGCCGGCTGTGTTTGTGTCAGTCCATGTTTTCCGGTGACTCTTTGTGCTCACGCATGTGCTGATGTTTACTGGTGTCCATTAGCCCCAGTTAGAGAAAATGGCACCAAAAGAGAAGCAGAAGAAGCTTCGTGCTAGAGTCTCATCCAGGACAAAGCTGTGAATGATGCTCTCTGTCAGGTCTGTGAGGTCAGGCAGACGATCAGCTGACTGCTGATGTTGTTCATTCCAACCTTCAGTTTGTTTTCTGTATCTCAAACTAAAGATCAGCTTACTCGGCCTTTGTATTTCACATAAACAGAAGAACATTAACAGTGGTGAATGCACAAAATCTGCAACAAATTACAGTTGACTCCTGCACTTGTTGAATAGGCCTACTTGCCACGTCCCACTGTTTTTACTGTATTTATATACTGTATTGTACATCTTTATTGTCTTGTTATTCTGTAATTTTACATAACGTTGTTTCTTATTTCTAGCACTCCCCTCAAAGTGCTTTTTGCTCTTTGTTCAGGCTGCATTTGTAAATAAGAATTTGTTCTTAATTGCTTGCCTGAGTAAATAAAGGTTTAAAAAAAAAAAAAATGCAAACGGCTCCATGTCTCAAACTGCAACATAGTTTTCTGGTTCTTCCTGCCACACATTTGTCATCGCACAACAGCCTGTTGCATCATCTCATGATTCCAACACGATAATGCCCCAAAGAATTCATGATCATGATATTTTAGACATCAAGAGAAGTTTAAAAAAGTAATGCCACCAGTCAGATTCACCTTTCGATTTTATATTTCTTTTGTGTTTTGTCACTTTTTTAGCAAATGAATGAGACTGAAAACCTGAGTGTAGGGAGGTGGGGCATGTCTGTAATCATTAATCTATCGATTCATCACTGATATCATCGATAAGAGTGAATGGGAACTCCTCCATCTCAGACTTGTTTGGATTTTAAGTTTCCTCTTGAAACAGCTGCTCACCACGTGTTCGGCATCTCTCTTGACAAACTCCCACATGTTCTCTGTTCTTCTCTCTGTGTTGCAGCAAAGACGCTGGTCTTTGTCAGAAACCATCGTTTCTCTCTCTGTCTGTTCGTTTCCTGCTGCCTGTCCGGCTTCAGGCTGCAGAAATATTCCCCCCAGCGTGTTCTGGGTCTGGCCAGCAGGCTTCTTGTCCGCAGGGAGGAATCAGGAGGCTTCCGATCAGATGCTGAACCACATTAACTGGTTTCTAAAGGAACGAGCAGCTCTGCAGTCTGTTTCCTTTGAATCTGAGGCTCCCCTTCTTTTTTTTTCAAGATCTCTTCATTGTTGAGTTGAGCAGCAAACAACAGAGGGCAGCATAGATGTGACTGCTTATGCAGCCACGTGTTCAAACGTGTGTCCATGATGGACTCAGTATCTCATTGTTTATGTAACATGCCAGTGTTGCAGGAAGTAGTGACCCACATGTTGAGGCAGACAGCGAGGGTGTGAACGAGCCTGCAGAAGATCTGATTTTCATGAACCGAATTCTGTGAATGTGCATTCTGCAGTTTATCTGGTTTAACCACAGTTTTCAGACCTTAACCATAGTGGAAGGGTCATTTTCAACAACATTTGCACTGGACACAAACAGAAAAATAATCACTGAGAATACTGCAGGACGTTGCAGAATTGTTTGTTTTTGACCTTCTTGTCTGGTTTTGGTCGTCTGTGATTCGTCGTTGTGGAACATTAGTCAACATTTGCATAACGTTGAATGTTTGAACCACTGAGTGATTTTTGAGTCTCTTTTGAGTCATCTTGAAAATAAGTGGCATCCTTTTGCATCTCCATCCACGCGTGTGGGTGGGGTAAAGACACGACAAGGTGCCTTTGGAAGGAAACTCATTTTGGCTGCTTGCATCCATTATTCATAGGTGAGGGTTGGAGTGCCGAGGAACCATTAAATTGCAAACTTCTCCTTCAGGCTCAGCTCTTCTTCACAATGAGAGAGCAATACAATCCTGCTATGTAAAAACAAAAATAAAGCTGAACATTTCATCTCAGGCAGAAGAGATTCTCTTCAGTTTGTCGTCCTTAGTTCTCCTCAGATTTTCTCTCTTCTTCATCTGAGTGTAAAAATGGTCTCTGGTATTTATTTCAAACTAAATATTGTCTGTTCTTCAGTCCGCCTTGAGCTACAAATGTTCCGTTCTGCCGATGTTTGCTGCTCTTGTGATTCTGGAGTCTGAAGAATTAATTTTGTTAACACTGTTTAAAAGTGGACTAGAGATGCTTATCTTTGCTGTTTTCTCATCTTTAATTCAAATCACATCTTGGTTTCCTGGTTTTCAGCCAAAAAATGCACAAAAAAGAACAAAGAATAATCAAGAGGCACCTGAGGGACATGCTCACATCAGAGCAGCGACAAACTCAGCTTTGGGCTTTTTCGGGTGGATTTTTGGGGCCGTTTCTGGAGCCGAAGGGGTGCATTCCTCTGCGAACGTCGCCCTCGCGGGTCGATCCCTGTCTGTTCCATTAACATGGTATTTAAAGCAGCCTGTCCCTGGTGTAACGTCCACACTCACTGCTGCTCCCACCTCCTGTTAATGCTTGTTGTCAGGGCCATTGAGCACAGACAGAGAGACAGAGGCGAGAAGGCAGTAGAGCGTAATAGAAACGAGCTGACTGTGATCCTCGGACCGCTCGCCGCCCCTGAGCTCTGCTGCTGGCTGCAGAAATGACAGAAAGACTCCGCACAAAGGCTCACACTACATTTGTCCTGCTTTGCTTTCCAAAGTTTCTCACAAATAGAAACATTTTCACCACTTCAAGTGATTAACATCTTCAGACATTTCAAACAGATGTTCAGAGTTAGGCTAACAATATTCTGCATTTCTCCTGTAAATAATTCCATAAAAAGATGAAATTCAGGATGTGAGTTCATCTTTCAATAGTTTGATCAAACACCATCAGCGCCTCGTGTTGTTGATGCTGCTGGATGAAGACAGACGGATGAAACGGCTGCAGAGAGACAACACAATGTTTCTTAAAGGCTGCAGTTTCTTCGTTGACAGCGTTGTTGTTGTTGTTGTTGTTATCGTGAATATTTGCATCGTGTTAGCAGCCGCAGCCTTGAAGGCAAAACAGAAGTTGTTCATGTTAGTTGTATTTACAGCTGCATGTTCAGTTGGAATGTTTCACGGTTTGTGTTTGTCTCCAGTGCAGGCTCTTTGGTTTTGCTTGTAGATTTTTGCATAAAGGTTTTACAGCCGTTGCTGTAAACAGTGTTTATGAAGCATCGCTCACACTTTACTTTGATGGTCCGTCTGTTGACACCCTGCGAGTTGTCAGTGGTTATTCAGAAGCATGTCAACAATGTGTGAGTTCATATTCAACAAAAGTGTCTGCTGACTGTCAATGTGGTGTGAGTCATCAGGCCATGAAACAATATTCAGCAAACTATCTGTTCATTGAGTCAGGTGAAAGTCAACAGCGTGGTGTCAACATGTGATCAAGAGCATGACGGTAATCTATAGTTAACTATCAACAGACTATTAGTAGACATTAGTCGCTAAGCATTTGTAGACATGACCAGTGAAAGTGAGAAACAGCTGAGAACAGCAGAAAGTCTTTAACCTGTCGGCAGAACACACGCTTACTACCCATTTTTATAAAATGAAATGTTTCAGTTTAGGCACCGAGACCACCTGGTTAGTGTTTGTGTCAGACGTCAGGGGGCGTGTCTTGTACTGAGGTGAAGTGGTTTGTGGTCACATGTCGTCTGATTCTTCAGATGGAGCCTTCTTTGATCTGCAGACACTTGGGATGCACCTAATAGTCACCTGGCAGTCTGAATGCATGTTGTCTGTTGAAAGAGCGCTGTTGAATATGAACAGACACACTGTTGACATGCAAATAAATATTTACTGATAACTCGTAGAGTTTTAACAAGTTACAATCACATTAACATGTTAGCGTAGCATCTGTTAGCAATGGCGTGTCAGATGTCTGGTGAGCAGCTTCTTTAGTTCACCTGTGGGCCTCGTGACACCTCTTCCCTCTCAGTGCACCTGTCACCTGAAACGCTTGAATAAGAGGGCGACAGGTGTCAAAGTGCTGCTGCGTCAGGTTTGACTCTCACTCTGTGTCACCTCCAACATCACTGCAGGTGTGTGTTACCTGGAGCTCAGTGTAAACTTTGTCTG
>JAPQLA010008368.1:0-2500 GCA_029822935.1 Naso vlamingii | reverse complement strand
CTCACAGTTGCACAACAGAAAACAAACACAACTGTCTGCTCAAGAGGTTCATTACTGTCTTTGTCTTACAGCAAAGGTTAATTGGAGCCATAACTTGTGGGTGTTTGCAATTAAAACCTGCTGTCTGTAAAAGGTTGATGTGTCGATCGACTGATTCGTACACCGAAGGACTGAGTGTGAGCTGATTTTAATATTTCACAACATTAAAATCATTTTGTTTCAGTGAATTGTTTGGCATGCTGGAAAACAGATTTATTTGCTTTCTTGCAGAGAGGTAGAGGAGCAGATTGATGCCTCTGTCGCGTCTTTGTGCTTCCTGTGGAGCTGGGTCATGACATGTTAGCTTAGTTTAGCAAAACAGCTGGAAATAACTAGCCCGGTTTTATCCAAAGTCTAAAAATACTCCTACCAGCACCAATAAAGCTCACTGATTAATATTTCATACCTTGTGTTTAGTCTGTACACAAACAGAAATCTACAAGTAAATTTTTCATGCCAACCAGTGATGAGAGAACCAAGCTAGCTGCTTCCTCCCACTTCCATACTTAATGTTAAGCTAGGCTAATGGCTTCCTGTCTTCTAGCTTTATACTTAGTGCACCCAAATAGATAAATATTTTAACACACTTCACCACATTTCTTATTCGTTATCATTAATCTTTTGACTCAGAATAGTTTCCAGTAATCACCTTTCTGTATTGTTTTTTCTTTTTAGAAAGTGTTAGCTGTCGCTGCTCCGTGTGGGAATAAAACAAGAAAACTTTCCGGTGTAGTGTGACCACAGAACCGTCCTCAGCTCTCCTCTGTGCTGCCGGCTCAATGCCTCACTATCCTTTGCAGGATGCTGCATGTTATTTGGATTATCACACGGTGGCAGAGGAGCAGGCAGCCTCCAGCCTCTTTGATAAGTGCAAACCACTTTCTCTGCTCTCCCTGAAAAGCTTTTGTCGCTCGGCATTTTGGTCGGACAGTCCATCATGGAAACAGCAGAGGCTTGGTTGTATTTGTGGTGGTGAACTTTTCAGACTGAACACACGGTGATCAGGCAGAGATGACACAAATGAGAACAAAGGCAGACGAAGCAGCTGTGCTTTAACAGCTGCTCCTCTGTGATTGAGGCCACGCAGGATGAAGCTGAAGTGAAGAATGATGAAATATTACATCGTGTTCTGCAAATCAGTGTCTGATTAAACTTGCTGCAGTCCTTCTTACTAACCCGATCCCCTCTGTGTGTCCGCAGGCGGTGGAAACAAACCTGGCTTCCAAAGACAGTCACTGGGTGTTTGTGAACGAGGTGAGGCACCACACACACACACACACACACACACACACACACAGGCTGCTGTAGAATTTTCTTGTGTTAGTTTTGGATGTCAGATGAAGTCATCGTTGACACCATCCATCAGCTGGGTGGAGTTTTATAATCGCAGACAAACTGTCACTGTCAGAGATTTCAGCAGTTTCATTTGTAATGATATTGTGTGAACAGACAGAAGGTGGATTTTTCGTCCATTAATCATCACATTTCACTGAAACAAATCAGACTTATGATTTTATTTCCTGTGACTGCAACTCCATATTCTGGCTGGTGTGTGTTGGTATGAGCGGTTCTTCACAGTTAAGCTGGGGAAGGATTCACAAGTGGGCTGAGTCCGTCTGCACCGCTCACAGCCAGCTGTGGGCAGGTGGTGTGGCGAGTTGGCACAGAGATCTCTAATGTCTGGGCCACACATCCTGCATGAGCAGCGCGTCTGCAGCACCTTATTTTTCCACGTTAACAGATTGCATCACGCATGACATGCACGCCTGCAGCGACACAACACCAGAGCTTCACAGTCTCTCAAGTTTCTTCTGTGACTTGCTGTCACACTGACATCATACCAGCAACATTCGCTGTAGTTTCCATGCAGACATGGCTTGCAAATATTTTTTTAAATAAACAACACCAAGTGAGAGGCAGTGCTGGATATAGACAGTTGCAGCTGCAGCAGGAATGCCGCCTGTGCGGACAACACACACGAGCAAGACGCAGCAGCCCCACCACGCACGCACACTGCAGGATGTGTGACCCGGGTGTGACGTGTTTTATTGTTTTATTGTTTTATTTGGATCCCCATTAGCTGCAGAAAAACCGCAGCTATTCTTCCTGGGGTCCGCTACACAATGTACAATACACAAATTAAAAACAAACTAACGAGTTGACATATACATTGACATATACACATATACATATACATACACACACACACACATATATATATATATATATATATATATATATATATATATATATATATATATATACATACAAAATAAATTTTCAAAAACAATAAGAATTAGATAACATTAACAATGGTTCAAGATCTTTCCAATTCCAATATCCAACCCCATATACCTCCAGGCATTCCATGTACTCTCACAATATATATCCACATCCACCACTCATCAGTCAACATTTCCACTGAAATAACTTCACTCAATATACTTAAAGCATTACATTC
>JAPQLA010008241.1:0-13985 GCA_029822935.1 Naso vlamingii | reverse complement strand
GATGGCAGCGTCCACTCGCTGAGTGGATGAGCCTCAAACGAAACTCCCCAAACCAATGGGTGACGTCACGGATGCTACGTCCATATTTTTTACAGTCTATGGTTGAAACCCGGCTATTGCAATGTTATTTTTGGGTGCATTGTAGTTGGTTGATCAGATAAAATATGACCTGTCTGGTGCTCGCTTTTGTCACCAACAAAGCCCTGCAAACCCCCTCGCCCACCTTCTCTGAGCTATTCAAGTCTCTGCTCTGCTCTAACCCCTGACCGGGAGCAAATAACGTTAATGCTACAACAGCAACCTAACATGGAAGTAATTGATCAACGTTTTTTTGAACAAGACAGAGGCAGGCCGCAGAGAAGGAGATCGCATGTACGAAGTGTTCTCTCACAGTGTAGTGTCGAGTTAAACTTAGCTGTGTTAAAGAAATAAAGGAATAATCGACTGGAGTGTTTTTCACTTTTGTGACACATTTGTGAAAACTAAAATATGCTAACAGCTAAATCTACAATCACAATACTCAAACCAGGCAATTCTCCCGCTCTACTCTTAGCAAAGCTCCGCCTCCCAGCGTTGCCCAAATTGATACATTTTTTTTCATGCTCTTGATGCATTTTTTGAATTTTAGGAAGGATGTACATTAGCCGAAATTCCTGGGGTGTAGTTACACTTTAAGTACAGGTAAGAATGCACCCAAGATGCATTGAGTGTGTATTTGAGGTCTGATTGCTCAAACCACACTCTGGTGTGGTCTGGGCCGTATGTGTCCACTTTCTTTCAGCAGTGGGAACAGCAATGTGTCCAGTCGAGTCATATTAAATAACAACAATAACAACCCATGACAACAACAGCAAAATCTATTCCAAAGGATGAAGTACACAGCAAGGTTATTTCAGTCAGACAACTCACGCTGAAATGTTTATCAAAGCAGCAAATAAGCACATATGTTAAATGTATTTGGCGTTCAGGTTCTGACCTCATCGCTCCCCCGCACATCAGT
Organism: Naso vlamingii; assembly: GCA_029822935.1. NCBI lineage: Eukaryota > Metazoa > Chordata > Actinopteri > Acanthuriformes > Acanthuridae > Naso > Naso vlamingii. The sequence goes on along the minus strand of JAPQLA010008241.1, from coordinate 12,985 downwards.
TTACACAGACATAGAGGAATGATGAGCAAAACATACTGAACCCTGAGTCGGAGCCTGCAGGTGGATGCCGGGGTGGTGATGGGGCTGAAAGAACATGCAATGGTACTGACGCAGGGCAGCAGCAGCAATGACAGGCAGAGGGGGAGTTGGGGGTTTCTTGCAGTTTAAACAGACGGCCAAATTGAGAGGGCATGAATGGTAGATGTGGAAAGTGGGGCTTGTGACGTGTCACATATGTACAGTAGCGCAGCTCAAGTTGTCTGCCTGAACTAGCTCACAGGTGTCGCTCCATTATTGTGGACTAAAATGAACGACGTAATGCAAACTAGAAGAGAAAGAACATTTTTGTTAACTGAGATTAAAAAAAAGCAAAGCTTTCCAAAATACAAAGCAAAACAAAACCAAAAAAAGATAACTAAAACTGTATTGTAGTTTACAACACCATCTAAATTAAAATAAAATTACAGAGATAATATCCTTAGTTTTTGTTTTTGTCATGGTTAGTTACTCTGGGTGGACACTGAATCTATTTTTCCAGATCTATGTTCCTTCTTCCTCTCCCCGTCATGTGCCAAACTGCTAGTTGGTCCACTCCCCTCTCCTAGTAATGTAAATCAACCTGGGTGGCATCATGATGGCGAGGGCTAAAGTTGGCAGAAATCGTCAAACACTTAAACTAATACTAAAACTAATAAAAACTAAGCATTTTTGAAAAATAAAAACGAAACAACAGAATTTGCTTTAAAAACTAATTAAAACTAACTTGAAATTGAAAAAAAAAAGTCGAAACAAAGCATTTATGTAAGCTTCAAGTCTAATTTTTCGACCATACGTATGTAAAACCCAATGCTGATGCCCAATAAAAAGACACATTTACCATCCATCTGGCTGTCTACAGTGTGTATGGCTTATCTGTCAGTCCTCTGTTGATCTGATTTCTCTCATCGTTCCTCTCAAACGTTATCATATGACTATGATGGGAAAACAGTGTATATAGTGTGTGATCACCATCTAGTGGTCATTGCTCAGCCTCAAAGGAAACACAAACACACACACACACCTCGTTTGTTTGAATAAAATATGTAGATAACCTACTTCACCATCTGGTTCAGTGGAAAAATTATGAATGATATTATATGCATCAGTGAAACAGATCAGGAATACACACATGATGGAGAAATGCACAAAGTTTGGCTGCTTCTTTGCTGTTGGAGGGTTTGTTTGGAAAACACACTGCAGGAAAGCCAGAACAGGTATAGAAAGGCCCTTCAGTTACTGGTGATGTGACGCTTCCTGTCTAGTCACGGGGTTAATGCCAGGTGGGAACAGATGCACTTAGAGCTGTCCACTTGTGATTGGATCATGTTAACACCAAATGGGAACAGGGCCATGACACTGATGAGCCCGGTCACTCAGAGACTGCTCCCCTCACTCCACCCCTGTGAGACACAGGCCCACAGACTCTGAGAGCAGGGACAGGTCAGACACGACCAGGTCTGGCCACACAGTGCTGAAGCTGAAGACTTTGTGACTTAAAGGGAAAAAAAGAGTATGTGTGGCCCTTATGGACTTTGGGGGGGTTGACTGAGTTAAAAGGTTGGGGGGGAGAAATGAATCAAAATGTTTTCTGACATGCCGATCTATGCATGTCCATGAAAATGCTCAATGGTTGTGTGCAATTCTATGTTTCAAAGATATTTACTTTGTTGTGAGCTGTGTGAGATAAGCTGTTAGAGCAAACATAACACTTTATTTCTGTGTAGCTGAAAATGTGCCTTACAATGAGATATGTGTTGTGTGACTAGTAAGGAGATATTTTAAGTTTTATTATTGGTGAGGTACAAGTTACAAAATTAGATTTTTGACAAAAGTTTTGTGTGTAAACATGTGCACCTGTTAGTAAAGCTGTTGCCCCATTGGGTGAGAAATCAGGAATCCCAGAGTCTTCGAGGTTGGCTTTGGGTCAGACCATTAGTGAACAAAAAAACTGTTTTCTATTTTTAACCCTAAATCAGGGGTCTTCAACCTTTTTAAGCCAAGGGACCCCTTGATCGATAGAGAGACAGAGCAGGGACCCCCTGATTATAATAAAAAAAATATATAAAAATTTTTTTTTAGAAAAAGTGTTGGATTTTAAGACGAGCCAACTGTTTTTAACCTATTTTATACTCAGTCATTATCATATTTGTAAAAAGTAGCTTATGATTGCCCATTAATATTAGAGTGTACTTTTGATTGAGTTTACTCAATATAATTGTTGTCCAAATTTTAAAAAATTCCCAGATATAAATTATTTTGATGAAAAATTTTAACTACTTTGGGGGACCCGCACAGCTCCTCCACTGACCCCCTAGGGGTCACGACCCCCTGGTTGAAGACCACTGCCCTAAATCAATGTTAACCCAAAAGGTAAACTTTCTTGTCAGATGGTGTGATGAAGGTACCATTCAAAAGCGAAGATGACGATTGTGTCAGTGGCACATGTATTCAATCTTGCGGTATATTCCCCTGCCACTGCACTTGATTAATGAACAGAGGGGTGCAAATCACAGCAGTGTCTTTTTAATTTGGCTTCTCTACAATGCCTTCTAATGCCAATGTTTCAGCGACATATTGTTTATATTTTAATTTCTTAGTTTAGTTTTTATAAGACAGAAGTATTTCAGACAGGAGGTTTATTGTTACTTGGGTAAAAATGAAAGAACATTTTGAAAGTAACACAGAATAAGTACATCGTTAAAGCAGCTGAGGCGTTTTGGTTACTTTGAATCTCTGAATAAAGCAGAAATCTGACATCAGCATTAAGATGTTGCAGACAAAACAGTTCAACAATTTAACATTCACATGAGAGGCACATCTCAAGCTTCATGCAGTCATATTTACCATGATCATTTCATAAAACAACATAAATATTTGGTGGATTAAAGAATACAAGCTTTAAATGAATAGATAATGCTCATTAACTCATACCTTACAGCAAAATAATTATTAAATTTAAATATTATGTCTGAATTACATTTAATATGTTTCTATCTTTAGCACATCCCACAGTGACTTCTCTCAGGTTTCCAGCTGCACTATGACAAACTGACAGTAACAGGAAACATTTGACACCCGCAGACTCGTGGCCACTGACAGAACTGTAAGAGTGTAGATCAGACACACTAAGAATTATGTTGTTTGTAAACAGCGTCAGTGGAATGGTTAGTGTTTTATTTTGCATGATGGAATTCAAAGCAAAATAAAGTAAACTCTGGATTGACATCTGTTACAGCAAACTTGGATTTCCCTGTCTTTGATTTTCTTCTGTCCTGAGCCCTCAGGATAGTAAAATAAACACATTTTGAATTAAATCAAAACAATCTTCATGACACACATACAGACTGGTCTCATGATGATGATCAAGCCATTGATAGATGGGTAGAATTATTTGACATCATTTAAAGCAAACATTACAGGCAACTCACAAAGACAGACTCCATAAAAGATTTTTTAAAACTGTTGTGGATTAAGAAACAAAAAAAGCCTTGCAGGTTATTTCCATTGTGAACCTCTAAGGCAGTACGACAAGGCAAAATGAATAAGCGTCCAGCAAGAATGCTATTAGACTTCAATTCTAAACAGACAGTAAAACATTGTACATTTGTACCTCTACAAAATAATTAACAGCCACTTATTCAGATGATTGAAAACTCCTCTAAACAGCCTGTTTCACTCATGTGAAGCTGTTAATAATGTATTTCCCCCAAACATGTTCTAAATTTCACAGGAATAATATTTGTTAGCCTGCCTCCTGTGCTGTGGGAGTTTTTGTTTGTGGTTGTTTTTGAACGCACACTCCTAACCAGGTGATAATTATTTTTTTTTGGCTATATTCTAGCTTTTGAACTCTGGTTTCACGGCTGAATTGAGGCTGGTGAAGATCCCGACATGTAAGGCTGGTGGAACATCTCTGTGGTTTTCATTGTCCTGTTCGTCATTCATATTCTCAGGTGTCAGTTCACTGCAAAAAGAAAACAGAAATCCACTGCGATCAACTGCTCACACCTGTATCATTCATCTTTAACTTGCTGTGTAACACCTGACACACTGTGTGCTTTCTCCTGTGTATGATGGCTAATTTTTGTCTCCTGGAGAGAATGGCAGAACACTTCCCTCCCCACCTGAAGTTTACCTTTGTTACATTATACAGCTATAGACCTATATGCTGTCACGATAGGAGTAATATTGTTGGACTGATTGTCAACTTTTTTACTGCCTGATTGCTGAGAAACGAGCAGGCTGATTCTCTACATGATGCCTCGGGGGTTACAGTACTGATTCTTGCACTTCATGGTGCATCATTTCTTTATCAATTTGGGCTTCCTGTCAAAGGCAGCACCCCCTATCCTGCATATGTATATTTTTTAAATTTTATTTTAGTACATGAAATGTGAAGTTACCTTGCGATGTATGAAGCTGGAGACCTTTTTTCTGTGTTCATCGTTTTGATCATCGTAGCCCTTCCTGTTGATCCATTCAGTGACAGTGTTTAAGTGTTCTCTTGTCATAACACCCTTGTCTTTAAGCAGATCGTACCATGTCGTCACCAACTTTATACTGTGTTGTGGATAGCTCTCTTCAAAAATGGAAAGTCTGGTTTTACTCATCTCATTGTTCTGAAAGTCTTTAAAGTTGTTGCTCATTAACTTGAATTTGGGGCTTGCAAACAGGATCGTCAGTTTGAACATGCCCACAACATCATCCTTACTGATGGTCTCAGCCAAGTGTTTTCTGGAGTCTGGTGAAATTGAACTAAGGAACATATGATGCATTTGTAAAGGCACATAAACAGCAGGAAGTTTAAGGCCATGATTTCGCCTTACTTTATCAAGTGTCCTGGTGCTCAGAGAAGATGAGTCTGCTGCCACTGCAAGCACGGCTTTTGCAAGTTTGCTATTTTGATTTAATTTGATAGCTTCCAATATACTATTCAGTGGTGGCTGGTGATCTGCATGGATGTAATCTCCAAAATGTGTTTTCAGTTCTGTTCTTTTTTGTCGTGCATATTTTTTGTGGGCTGCATATATCTCTACTTTCCCAACCTCATCAATGAGTAGGTCTTTCTCTTCGCTGTTTGTGAGTTTTCTGGGTTCTTCGGTTTTTCTGGTTTTTCTTCCCGTGCCTTTGACCATGAACCAGTCCCCTCCTCTGATTGCTTCAGTCCACTCTTTGCGTTTGACGAAGGGTTCCCACTGGCCTGGGTTTCTGAGGAGAGTGTCAGCCTCCACAGATCGCAGGCGGGCTGCCTCAGAAGTGATTTCTGCCTCACTTGCTTGTGGATTCATGCCTCGTGCGAAAGCCTGAAACAAGCAGCTGTTGTCCTTACTAACTATGTTCACTGTCTGGTTATTGATGTGCACATCATAATGGCCATCTGGGTTTTGGGCGCTCTTTGGTCTGTAGACCAGTGTCACAGTTTTAGTGGCGGGTTCAGTATCTGGACTCAGCTCCTGCATTTTGGTAAGTCTGCCATGGCTGTCCTCTGTTAGGATGACAACCTTAGTGCCAGTGGCTTCTGACAGGACTCTGATATCAAGAATAGTTCCTGCAGTCATGGAGTTCCTGATGTTTTCAGCATGTAACTGTGAGAGCTGACCTTCCTCTACTGAAAGCGGCATGTGTGCAATGTATCTGTTGTTCTGTCCAGCTCTGAGTAATTCCTCAGTTCTGTCACTCTTTAAGCCAGCTCTTACCAACCGGTTAACAGCATGGTTTATTTCGCCTTGTACATGAGAAACACTGTGGCTGGAGAACTTCTGGTGGAACACTTCTACCAAAGCATCAGCCAATGAAGCACTGATAGTGTTGGCTAAATCCTGCCTGAATTTCTTCAGCAACTCAGAGTCTGTATCAGAGAGCTCATCAACCTTCACTCTCTCTGAAAGACCATTTTCTGTCTTAAATGTACTCAGCTGTTGAGTAAAGTTCGAGAAAAACTTGCTGGAGAGGCTGTGCGCTGCATAGATGGCGTCTCCTGCCATTACTGCTATCTGGGCACATTGGATGCATGTGAGAATTTTACATGCTTTTTTTTCAGCCTCTGCTTTAGCCCTGGTAATAATGGTGGAGAAGGAGGAGTTCAGCTTGTTCCGCCACCTGAGGTCTTTGTGGAATGGCTGTATTGCAGCGTCGTTTAATGCCCTGAAAATGGCCAGCAGTTCATTCTTACTTATCTCATTCTCCAGCAGACCATGACATTGCCTTTTTTCATCTGATTTAATGTGTGAGAGGATAATGATGTCTACTAATGTAGCCAAAGGCTCTTTTTCCAAGTTGGATTTCACGTCGTTAGCAATTCCCTTTTCTACTTTGTTTTTAATGGTGTTCATTATATTTGTCAGGATTGCTTCTTCTGCCATCGTAAATCCATGTAAAATGATTCTCTCTGTCATTTTTTTACCAGTGTATATCATTGCGTCCTTCAAAATTGTGTTTGTGGCAACACTTAAACCTTCTTTAGCCTGTTTGGAGAGAAACTTTGGCATCAACTTAATTTTTTTGCCAAATTCCTTAACTGACATCTTACAACCCTTGAAGCCTTTTGCAATCAGCTTTCCAACACTAAAACCAATGAGAGATACACCAACAGAAATGGCTTTTTCTATAGCCCAAGATTTCCAGCTGAACTCTCCTCTGACCATGGACTCAATGCCATAAATGCAGTCTGAGATTCCTTCACTGATGAGTTCCATGCCAACTTGAGCTAAGGCACCATTTGTCAATACAATGAGCAGTGTTCCTACTATGATCTCTAAGACTCCAAGAAAGACCACCAGCAGGGCTCCCCACGGAAATTGAGGCTCCTCTGTCACAGAAAATACATATTTGAGACCTTGACAGTGAAGGTTGTATGCTTCCTCTTGGAGATCTTTGTCAGCGCTCGACACTACTGAGAAAATTGGAGCTTTTTTGGCAGTTGCATTCATTCCTCTCTCTTTTATTTCATCCAGCTTTTGGATGGCCTCTCTAATGTTTTTGTCAAAGTAACTCAGCATGATGCACTTGGTTGTTAACTGTTTTTCAAGGCTGGTTGGGTCACTATTGTGTGAGGCTGCAGAGGCCATTTTTACAAACTGCAGACAAACCATGAATTCCTCACTGAAATACTTTAGAGATTCCTGAGCCTTCTTCAGATCATCACTGGCCATAGTGAGGTAATCGCCTTCCCTCTGCTCTATAGTGCAGTAGGCATGACTGTAAAAAGCTATGGCTGCCCAACTTTCGTCTTGTTTCATAGCTTTTTCAAAAAGTTTGGTGCTGATGTCCCATTGTTTTTCACTCAGGGCAGTATTTCCAAACTTGATGTAGTGATAAAAACTAGAGCATGGTGAGGTCTGACTTTGTGACTGACTTTTTGCAAATGACAGGTCAGCCTTCAAACTTTTCAGCAACTCATTTGTCTTTAACTGGTCAATTTCTTCTGATTTGGTTTGCAACCACATCCCCCAGAACTCATTCATGATGGCAACAACGGCTCTTCTGTCATCTTCATCTGTATTCTCATGAATGCCTCGGAGAGTTTTGCAGTACTCTGAAAACAGGTCCTCCCGCTTTTTTAACTCAGTGACATCGTTCATCATGTGATTGATCTTTTCTGCTGCGAGCCTATCCCTCGTTCTCTTTGCTTCCTCCAGACAGGACACTGTCTTGAAAGTCTGCTGCAGGTCTTCAGTTGACATGATTATCTGAGCAGATCCCGGTTTACCTTTGCGTGCGGTGCGACCAAAAGCCTGAAGTTCCACTCTTGTGTTCTCAGACAGAAAGGAGAGAATCACAAATAATCCTCCACTGTTGTTTACCTGTTTGGACACTTTCATGTCTGTGCCCCGTCCAGCAAGGTTTGTGGCGACAATGACATCACCAGGAAGCAGTTCCTTATCTATTTTGCTAAAGCAGTCTTTGTCACTGCGGCAGTAGAGAATGACCTCTCCTTTGATGCTGCTTTTCAGCTCTGCATGGATCTCCTTGGCTTTGTTGATAGTTTCACAGATCACCAATGCAGCTCTTCCATCTCTGTATGATTTTGGGGAAACTTGAGCCTTTACCACATGTTTTATTTCAGATTTCCATTCTTCAGCTGAAGTCTTCAGAGAACCTTTGACCTCAAACAACTTTTTCCTGTTAAAAGTTGGCATTTTGCAGACAGACAGACTTGGATAAAGGTTTTGCAAAATCAAAATATCAGTTTTGCTCCCCAGTGTTCCTGTAGTTCCATATATTTTCCCACAGTACTTTTCAAAAAAGGAGATGTTAGAAATGTAGTTTGTCACTGTTGAAATTGTGCTCAGTTTAATTTGGTGTTTAATTTCAACAAACTGCTGCAGACCATTACCCCATTTCTTGTTCAGTTCTACAATACCGGTGGACCTGAAATCCACTGGACAGACATTGTCGTTTTCCACAACATATTCCCGTCCTTGTTGCAGCTGAGTTGCCAGAAAGGCATTTTGAACCCACAAGGACAGTTTCTTTTCAATCAGATTCTTTAAGAATCCAGGAATGCTGACTTTGTCTTTATTGTTTGTACACGGGGTGTACTGAATCTTCTCTGAGATAAATTCTGCAATGAGCTCGATAAGCATTTCCTCTGACTTATAGAGAGGACAACACAAGCCTTCCTCCAAGACAAGAAACGTAAGCTCTTGAATGTCCTGGTCGTTGTTCAGACCATGCTTTCTCAGACAGAGCAATCCTTTGTCATCCAAAGTGTAAACAGTAAAACCATAGGGGAAATATTTCTCAGCTTCTTGGAAAAAATTCACCACAGCCTCTAGACTCACAGTTTTAAGTTTCGTAAGAAGTTCATCCTTTGTTTTGCTGTTGATAATATCCTTTGTAAACCCCTTTGGCACTGCGCTGGATTCTTCAGCGATGCGTAAAATGTCCATTGCATCACTGATTTCACTTTCTTCTGTGTCTATAGAGTCAAAGATGGCCTTGAAGAATGAAGCAGAAGGACCCCGTACAAATGTCTGCTGTCCTGTAGACAGGAAGCCATACTGGCTGACGTGGCTCCAGATCATAGCCAGAATGACATTCAGGTGCTGCATAGAGGCCATGGGACTGGACAGGTAGGTCAGCTGCACTCCCTGATCCAGCAGCAGTGAGTCCACTTCATCAATTATGATGCACTCATATCTGCGATCAGGCCTCACTTCCTTCATCTCAAATACCTGGCGAAGGTGATCTGCAGCAAAGGCTTCAATAGTTCCAAAGACTATGTTCTTCTGGTAGCACTTTTTCCGATCTTCATCTTCTGTTTTATTTGTGTTCGTATCAGCCGTCAATCCAAAGCAGTTGAAGAAGTTGGTCCATTCTTCTGCATCTCTTTGACATAACACAGAGGAGCTGGACACCACGTCTACATGTTCACCCCGAAGCGCACGCAGCACTGCAAACATTGCTATGACACAAGACTTCCCTTCTCCAGTGCCTATCTCCAGGAGCTTCCCAATATCGGACACGGCCAAGAGGCACCAGCTTATCATTTGAGTGGCTCTGGGCCACCACTTCCCTTCAGCCTTGTGTTGGTGTACAGCATTGCATAAGACAGCCAGGATCTCCTGAAGGCTTCTTGTGTCTGTTTTATGACTCAGCTTCTTAGCTCGCTGTACACTTGTGTAGTTTTTAATATCACCAGTTTGTATCAGGTTTGTTACATGAGTTACTACACTGTGTGACTTTCTCAGTGTGTGTTCATCAATGTCATTTATCTGTCGTATTTCATCAAACAGAGTGTCAATGCTTTTTCCTTCTTCATCTCCAAGGCTCTTTTCTAAATGTGTGATGAGATTCTTAGTTTCAGATGAATCTAAAAGTTTAAGGAGAGAATTGTTGTTCTCATCTGTCCAGTTGGAAGACACCTGATATGTTGCCATTAAATGTAAAATCTTCATGATAGAAACACAACCTTTATTATAATGGTGGTTGGTTAAAACTCCAAGGAGCTCTAAGGCCTCTACTGGAGACCAAAGTTTTTGTGCTTCAAGATTTAAAACCATCTGAAAGAGTTCTTTGGTTTGTTCCTTTGATTCCTGTAATTGCCCAGCACAGGAAAATAAACTTTCCAAACACCATTTGCCTGCAGGGCATGTCACCCTTTTCTCTCTCTCTGTTTCTTCACTAATCACTTTAAAGAGATCCTCAAGAAAAATCAGAATAAAGAGCTCATTAGAAGGCAGTCTCTTTCCAGTGATTTTCTTTAAGATGGTGATGATTGTATTGCCAGTGTTTCTGCCCCTGTTTGGATTGGTGCGGAGCACCTGAAAAAAAGCCTTAATAAACTTCTGTCTTAGCTCCACATCTTTGCTGTGACAGTTATTCATGAGTTTTTGCAGGACCTCTGCAGCAAAGACTCTGAAATCATTGTTCTTGAGCTTTGAAAGTTCCAGAGTATGAAAAGAGTTTACGCTTTGTTTTTCAATGATAAATCCACGACTAAGTGGAGGGTTCCCTGTTTGCATCATCTCTATGCCATGTTGAAAGTAATCAGACACAAAGTCGTCCATGGTACCATACACAACGTCAGCTTCATAGATCTTCCTGGATGATATTTTAGTTTTCCTCATGTTTGTGTTGAGAGATATGCCAAGGTGCTTGTAAAAGTCAGACCACTCATTACTTTGCTCCTCTGTGTGAACGTCAGAGTTCAGCACAATGTCTACTTTGTCACCCTTGCAGACTTGTGTGGCTGCAAACATAGCTATGACACATGGATCTTCTTCCACACCAGCCAGCTCTAGTGCTCCACTCTTCTGAGTCAGTACCAGTGCACACCACCGCAGCATGTACCTCACTGTGGGCCACCAGCCTTTTGTGTCAAAAACTGCTTTGCAGAGCTGAAACAGAGAATCCTGAATGTCGACTGCGTTCAAGGTTACAGTTTTAAAGGAATCTGTCATAAATGCTGCATCTTTAGGTGCATTTTCTGAATACTGCAGGACACCAGTGGTAATGTTTTTTATCATGTTGATCTCAGAATCATCCAAATTCCATAACAGTTTTAGTTCTTCTAGAGCTGCTGGTAGACTGCTCTCATCACTCCCTCTGAGAGTGTGTTGGAAATTCTGAAGAAATCTCTCAGGGTCAGCAAAGTCCAGAGCTTGAATGAGAGAGCATCCAGACTCATCTGTCCATTGTGGCGAGACGTCATGTACTTGAACCAACGTAAGGACTTCAGTGATTGGATCATCTTCTGCATATTTCTGTGACAGTGCTTTGAGCAGAGTTACTGCCTCTTTTGGGGTCCATTGGTTTGTTTGCACAATTCTAAGGACCATTTCAGTGGATTTTAAGTGGGTTTCTTTGCCATTTAGATGTGTGAGTGTGGATAAGAGAAGCGTTAAGCACTGGATTTCCATCTTTAAAATGTACACAGACACTCTTTCAATAGATTCCTGCAGTGAGAATGTGAGCTTGCTCAGGAATTCCAGAAGAAAGAGGCACTCAGTGGAGAGCTCATCTTCAGCCCATTGTTTGGCTATGACGACTGCATCAGTATCCCAGCTGCCACTGTTGATGAAGTGTGTCAGGGTTAGGTACAGGGCTTGAGTCAGCAAGAAATTCTCAAAATCATTACATGCTGACTGGCTGATCAACTCCACCAGGGACTGCACATGATTGGAGGAGCATTGCAGGGAAACTTGACTGAATATCTCACCAAAGAAGACACAAAACTCTGTGATGAACACCTGAGTGTGCTGCAGGGTGCTGAGGGATGGGAGGGAACTAATCCACTCACCGAACAGAAGTTCTTTCAGGACTGTCAGAATCTCCCACTGCTGATTGACTGTCAGCTTACTGACACTGAGATGTGAAACTGGAATGCTGCTTTTCAAAGAGAGGATTTCCAGAAGCTCATCACTGTCACTGCTGCACCCAGCCTGAGCCTCAAACTCATCATCCACATGGCTGATCAGAACATGTTGCTTAGACTCGTGTTCTTCTGAAATGAGGCTGTTCAGTTGGTTTTCAAGCTGCTCAGTGGCTCGTTGGTGGGAGTCTTGCATTTTGTGATTCAGTTCTTTTTGACTCTCCTCTTCTCTTCTCTGCTCCTCTTCTGCTCTCCTCTTTTCCTCCTCTCTCCTCTGTTGCTCTACTTCTCTTCTCCTCTCCTCCTCTCTCCTCTGTTGCTCTACTTCTCTTCTCCTCTCCTCCTCTCTCCTCTGTTGCTCCTCTTCTCTTCTCCTCTCCTCCTCTCTCCTCTGTCGCTCCTCTTCTCTTCTTCTGTCATCCTCTCTCCTCTGTCGCTCCTCTTCATTTCTCCTCTCCTCCTCTCTCCTCTGTCGCTCCACATCTCTTCTCCTCTCCTCCTCTCTCCTCTGTTCTTCATGATCCCTGATTGGCTTATTAAAGCAGCATTCACACTCGTACATCTTAGCACCGCAGACTGCTCTGTAGTATTCCCCTCCATTGAACACAAACATATACCTCCCATTAACAGTACTTTTGTAAAAATCATCGAAGGACCTACATAAAGGCAAGGTCTTGCCACATTTGCAGCATATGGGAGGGTTGTCTTTGTAACTTTCTGAGGGTCTGTTTCCCATTTCTGAAGATATATTCTGCAGTTAAGTGGTGAGTCTTGTGTGCAGTCTGTGGTTTCCTGAAAGATTAAAAAAAATTACAGGATATTTATTTGAAAGACTATATGATCTAACAGCCAACTCAGTGTTTTCAACAGAATGACAATGTGACTTTGGCAGGGTGTTTTGAAAATATAAAATATAATAAATACATGAGCCTACTTCTCTAGTAGTCAGCATAATCTCACAATCTTAATTAATAAATACTCTGAACTGCAGATCTTTTAAAACTTTCAATCCCATAAACTTTCCAAAGTTCTGCTTTCTGTATCCCCTCATCACCTTTTCCTCTGGGTACCCTAAATTCTACCTTTTTTTTTAGGCAACAAAATTTCTAAACATTTTCTAATTCTAATTAC
>JAPQLA010008112.1:0-13996 GCA_029822935.1 Naso vlamingii | reverse complement strand
GGATTTTCCTTCAGCACGAGCACAGATATTGACGAGTTTTACTCGTATCATGCTCGTACTCGTCAAAAATGCTTTATACGTACTGGATACTCGTCTGGGTATCCGGCTCAACCCTATTATTTATCCGATACCTGATTGGGACATAACGTCCGAGTCCGGATTGAGTCCGCAGTCACGTGATCGGCCCCAATTTCCGATCACGTGATCGGATCGGGACAACCCTAATTACTGTTAAGTTCAGAGATTTTTGTTTTTGCATCTAATCCATCTATCACTGAAGCCAAACAGCTGACAAACATGCAAACAGCACAAATGTAGTGTAATGCAGTTGCAAACTACTGCTAGTATGAACAACTGTTTAATGAGTGTAGACTGCAGAGTAGGTAAGACTTACTTTGAATAACAGGGCAGGAACCAAAGTACTGAAGGAACATTTCTATATCCAGAGCTGCACTGGAAAGGATCAGTTTCAGTGTGGGGATCTTCTGAAGCAGATCTCGCATTTTAGTGAGCAGGAAGTCAGTCAGACCATCTCGCTCATGTACCTCGTCCTGTTAAACCAAGTCATTTTAAAATAAATAATTCAAAATAAAAGTCAAACTTTGAACTGTTAGAGGTTAAAGCTGAAAAATCTTTAAAGAGGAACTTAACTGTAACACCCACTGAAAATCTTGTTTTTCCAGACATCCAGTGAATTCACTTTTCACATTATTAAAGTGATAATCAGGACTGATGACATTAGAGCTGGCTGTGGTTAAAGCACTTTCAACTAGATCAAGCTATAAAAGCCGAATTTTTAATCCCGCTGTTAAGTAACTCTTAAAAGAAGCTTAAAAAAACACGCGTTTTATTCCATTAGATTACAGAATTAAGAAGTTCATCAGTTTTCTGAAACTATATGTCATTTGTATTTGTAGTCTGTAAACTCACCACAATGACATGTGTGACAGTTGTCAGGCTTGCATCTCCAGCCATCAATGTTCTGAGAAGCACTCCACTGGTGCAAAAGGTCAGCAGTGTCTTGGGGGAGACCCTGAGGTTTCAAAATCAGCAGTTAAAAGAGTAATTTCTTTACCATGAAACATAAATTTTCATGCTAACTGTGTTTGTCTATGCACACTTTACAGTTTATGAAATTACGACTATTTATTAAGATATTAAATATAAAAAATGTACCACTACTCTAAGATGTACAAAATTTACAAAGTTTTCAAGCTAACAGCAAATCTGAATATCTGGCACTGTTCAGATTGTTTTATTAATTAAAGCTGCAAGCAGCATTGAATGTGCCCTTGAGCTCCCATGCCCTTCAGGGTAAGGGGCAGTTGAGTTGTACAACAAATAGAAGTTATGCCTTATGCTAAGGACACAGAGCAGGGGTGCACAAGCTGTTATGCACTTACAGCCAAAAAGCCTCACATCATAGCAAAGAGTCACTCACAGCAACATCTCGAAAGAAATGGGAAAGTGTTTTCCTGTGCGTTACACACGAATTGCCACACAACAGCAACAATGAAATGTCATAAGCCTGTTTTTACAAGCACATTTTTGCATTGATGCACTTAGTGTGACACCTGGCGGTCTTTGTTGTCAAAAAATCTTTTACCTTTGGTTTTTACTCTGATGTGGACAGTCAAAGCAGCTCTTTGATATGTGTGTCCATAAGGCCAATGCCACATACTGAGTTGACCTCTAGCAGCATAGAAAACATTGATTCACTCTAGCCAGCATGACATGCAAAAAGCAAAGCTAACAGTAAATCTGAATATCTGACACTGTTCAGGTCATTTCATCAATTAAAGCTGCAAGCAGTGGTGAACGGGCCCTCACAGTATCACGCCCGTTGGGGAGGGCTGCAGTTGACCTAACAAGCACATAGTAGCAGTGAGCATCCTCTAAACTATGAAAAACTAATATGATATGATAACTGTAATACAGGGCTTACCTCCTGTTCCCAGTAAGGGGTGCAATGTATCTAAGTTGTTTTTGGCAAGTTAGTCTCCTCAGAGAGGCAATCTAACTGTAGATTTAAAATCTCAGAGAGATTGGATAATGTACATTCAAGTTGGAAAAACTTCCTGTCTATGGTGAATAATGCCATCATCAATGCAATGGCATTGAAACCTCTCATGGTAAATTTTTCAGCATCAATAAGGTTAACATTATTTGATAAAGATGAATCAGTTAAACCCTGAAGGAGCCGCATATCCTAGTATAAAACATTTCAGTTCCCATGGCCAGTAAGTGGCATTATGACCATGACTGACTACTGGCACGGAGAATAGTTCAAGCTGGGACCCTTGTCAAACGTGAAGTTTGGTGCATACTGAAAGATATACAGTACATTGAAGTTATACAGACATTGTTGTTAATGGTGAAACGCTCAAAATGGCCACCCTGCCATGACCACACCATTCAAAAACAAAAGCTTTTGATAACTTTTCATGTCAAAGGACTTGGAGTGTCCACACCACATTTTGAATCATTCAAACAAAATTGGTAGGAGTCATGTGGTCATTTCCTGTTGCCAGTAGGTCATGCTATGACAGTGGTTTAATATTGACATGTGACTGGGTTCAGGCCAGAACTCATATCAAACAAACAAAAAAAAATTGATGGACATTGGACGGTGTACATAGAAGTTATAGGCATTAGGCGTTGTGCATCACGGCTCCTCCATGCTTAGACTGAGGTGATGTTGTAAACAACATGAACAATGTTGTTCACAACAATATGTGTGTAACTTCAATGTACATTGTTCAATATGCACCAAACTTGACATATCAGGATGCCAGACTGACCGCATCTACTTGTACATACCAATATTCAGTCATGGTCATTGCACCACCTACTAGCCACAGAAATTAAATTGTTTTAGACTGGGATATGCAAGTCCTAAAAGGTTTAAATTATTCATCTTTACTTTGGTCTAAAAATGTTTACACCTTAATGATGTTAAATAATTAACCATGTGAGGTTTCAACGACGATGTTGCAATTCGCCATAGACAAGAAGTTGTTGTAACTTCACTTAACCTAATCTGATCTTTCTGAAATTTTAAATGTTTATCTAGAACGCCACTCTGAGGAGACTGACATGCCAATAACGAGTCACACATTGAACCTCCTACTGGAAACAGGAGGTAAGCCTCGTATTATAGTTATAATTTTTGTTAAATTGTCATGGCTCATTGCTGCTATGTGCTTTTTAGCCAATTGGTCCACTTTAAACGAACCCTGGTTCATTTCCTCAGATAGTCGGGTACATTTTGGGTGGGTTGGGATTTTGTGGTGTCTTGGATCACCTGTGAGTCCCGAACTAAGGATAGTTTTGATGGCAAGCTACTAGGACCCCTGAATCTTCCTGCCACAGTGTGTGGTAGGCCTGAAACAAACTTTCCAAAGAGTTCCTGTTCAAATGGAAAAGGAAATTTGTTTCTTGGACATTTTGAAACTAACTATTGCTACATGGGGAAAAAGAATAAGAGAAAAATGCTGAAAGCATTGACTAAACTTTTGCAACTCACTTGAGAAGACCTATATTTTGTGTTGTGATTTTATTTTTCAATTGTTTTTTCAATATACTATTTGAAACGGAACTTGAGTGTCTGTCTTGGTATACACTATTGGGCACCCAGCCAAACCTATCTTCTGTGTAATTTTAATTAAATATTAAAGCTCGGAATGGGTTAGGCTCCAAAGGTGTGTTTGCGATTATGATAAGGACTTCTTAACCAAGTATATCATATTTTGAAACAGTGCAGTGATATAATGTAGTAATACAGGTGTATTTCTTAATTATATGCCCACAGTAAATTAATTTGATGCTTTAGAGTAGGGATGTCCCGATCACATTTTGAGTGATTCATCAACGCTGTTCCATCTAACTGGCACATCCTGCTGCAGGTGCTTGACTTCCATTTTCAGATCAATCTGGATATCTTCCAGACATGAATAGGCGAAGGGAGAATGTTTGAAATGTCCTGTAATCTTCTTTGCGTTAACTAGTGTGTCTGTGATGCTGTGCTTAGAGAGCAGACCTTCGTGCACGACAAGTTGAAGGGTGTGTGCGACACACTTCTTCATATTTCGCGCATTGTCCCGCAAAATTACATGGACCTGTTGCTTCTCTATTCCCCAACTGTGTTGCTGCTATTCTTTGCCAGGTCTCCCTTGTAAAAGTTTTTCTTGAAAAGAAATCTCTGATCTCAATGGAACTTAACCTGGTTAAATAAAGGCTATAATACTAATAATATATGGTATTACTGGGGCCTTATTTATGTGAATTTGCTACCACAGTGCATGCACGCTCACAAAAGCACAGGTTGCATTTATTATTGCTTTGGGTCATTTACACAATTTTCTGAAGTAAAAAGTATTTGATGAATCTGATGTGGCATGTTCGAACATGGAGGAAGGGGGTTCACTGTACTGGAACTAGCCTTTATATTTATTAAGTGGAATGTAATCTATGAAGGCAGTGGTGGCCTAAAGGTTGAATAACCAAGCTTGTGACCCAAAGAGCTCTTGAACAAGGTCCCTGACACCAGCTTCTTCAATGAAACTGCTTAGACTGGCAAATCAGTGACTGTGACTGAGACGATGGTTGTAGAAAGCTTTCAGGTGTGAAGGTGTAACTGTGTGATACTGATCAGGACATTCTTAAAAAACAGAACATTGCTTTCAGTAAAAAAATGTTTTAAAAAAATAACAAGTTGGTTGTTGTTGATTGGCAGCTACTGTAGCTCACCCTTGAATGAAGTTAAATTCTATAATTTTATTATATTATAATAACAAGTGTCCTGTGTCTACCTGCTCTCTAGTCTGATGTGATAGCCAACAGTCTGGCCCACACTTTCTCCTCTCTCAGTTGCCACTCTCTCAGCTACAGCAATGGCAGCCAGGCGTCTTGGTTGAGTGCAGAAGATCCTGCAGGGCTCATTATTCCTGCTGCACTCATCCAGCAGATACTGTGGGATCTGAAAAATACAGAGTGGCACTAGATTACCTTTGCAGAGTTCATCCTGAGGCTTTATCTTTACCATACAGACCAAAGATGAGTTATTAAATATCTGTAGATTAAATGTAATATTTTAAACAGAAATAAATACAAATTAAACCTGCATTTCTGCAAATTTTCAAGCTCTTGTGCTATTGTTTTAGTGTCACAATTTTCATGAAGAAAATAGACAAATCATTAAAATGTTTCCCGTATATGCATTCAATAGCGCAGTGTTGCTGTTGGTCAACAATTTTGCTACTGCTATATACTTGTAATAAATATTTCCCTAAATGCAATAAACTCACTTGGGCATTAGGCTTATTAACGGAATATTAATCTCTTCTCATTCCCACACAGGCAATAAATAAATGCAATAAACTCACTTGGGCATTAGGCTTATTAACGGAATATTAATCTTTTCTCATTCCCACACAGGCAACTAATCACTTCAGACTAAAAATTTATGTACACCTCATGATTTGCTTTTAGTGAGTGTGTGCTATAATATATACATATATTCTCAATAATATCAAAATTTTCAACACACTTTCATTCAATATCTACAATATTTCCATGTGTTTTTATTTTAGAATGAATATTTGAATGTAATTTTTGGTTAGTGTTGACAGTCCTTTTGGGGCCTTTTACTAATCAGAATTCAACATCTACTTCTATTTACATGTGTGTATCTAAAATTTCCCTCTGTAGGTGGACACACTTAATATCTTCCTGTGGCACCAAATAAAACTCATACATTCCAGCACCACTACTGGAAAAACATCCCAGGGGAGACAATGTGGAATTTACTCTCTGGGGGCTATGAATATCTGTACAAATTTTCATCTCAGTCTGTCTAGTAGCTCTTGAGATGCTGAAGTGAAGTTCAAAGAGTTGGGCCATCTATCCTCTGCCTGTGTCAGACAGACCTACCTGTGTAGTTTTTCCAGAGCCAGTCTCTCCCACCACCAGCACAACCCTGCTTTCTCTGATGAGCTGGATAATCTCCACCTGGCGTTCATAAACAGGCAGGGCGTGTCGAAAACTGTCCAGTTCTGATGGACTTCTTCTTGGAGGCACCATTGGTATGCCGTTGTTTAAGCGCCCACTTGTTCTACTCCTGTCACAACTGTTGTCTGAGGGAGGAAGTAAAGAAAATTACTTGACCTTGTATGAGGTGCAATCAAAGATTTCTTAGACTGTACCTGTTTGTCGCAAATGAAGTTAAGCAATGTGCACTTAGCAGGTGCTAGTAATAACTCTCTTGAGCAGGTATTTCAAATTACATCCCTTGATCATCAGCACTGGAGTGACATCCTTTTTTTTTTTTTTTTTTTTAACAATCTGTACTTGTGTTTTTGTAATTTCTTAACTTCAAGGAGAGGCGGCAATGTGTTGGAATCTGTAAGCCCCAGTGTATTCCAGGTATGGCGGGCCGCCATGCCTGAATGGCGCCCCTTGCTAGGCCAAGCATCTGACCCCCCCCCCCCATAAAAAAAAGACGATGGCATTCAAACACAAGGCGCATTCACAAGCTCCAACGTGTTTATCAACATTAGCTAGCTGTCCAAACAACTGGGTTAAATAGAGCTATTTTAAAGAGAAAAGATAAAAGCAGCACGAGTAGTTACGTCACACATTCAACGCTCCGGCTCTGGAACCAATTCACCAATAAAAAGATGACGATGGCGTTCAAACACAAGGTACTTTCAGTCTGTTCAATCACCAGCTCCAACAGGGTTATCAACATTAAAAGCTGTCCAAACAGCAGGGCTAAATAGAGATATTTCAAAAAGGAAAGACAAAAGCCAGAAAATGCTGTCAGTTCTTTTAGATAGTCTAATACTGAAGCAGATAATGGTGACAAGGAAGAGGCTACAGCGCAATGCAGTTCCAATGAAGACAACAACAGTAACATTACGGTACAGCTGAGCACCTCATCTAATTTGCACCACGTTGCCTTCTTGTTAGCTCCTCCAATTTAGACACACCAGTTAGCAAGCTGAATCATTTCTAGGCATAGGGTTTTGTGTTTTGTTTTGTTTTTTTTTTTTGCTTACTGATGATGATGAAAATTCTCTGGACTTGCGTTGTAGCGAGCTGACAGCAGCACGGCTATTTTGCATAAAAAGCACATAGCTCATTTGAATATACAGAACATTTACCGCAAATTAAAACGACCAACACGCCTCTACACTGTACCCCCAAATTTACTTCACCTTACAAGTTTTCATGTCAGCTACATGTGGAGAAATCAACAGTGTCTGTAGGCTATTTATTAATTAATTTAAGTTTATTTCTCCACCGACTGAGGTGACTGAAAATCAACCTACATGCAGTTCTGTCTGTGTGCACGACAGGGGCCAATTTAGTAAAGTAAACTCTGTTTTGCTTCCACACTTTCTCTATTTGGGAATGTCTCAAAATATTTTCTTTAGGAAAGGCAAGTTTATTTGTAGCCCACAGCACATTTCAACAACAAGACAATTCAAAGTGCTTTATATTGAGCATAAAAGGCATTAAAACAAAATACAAAAGCAACACAAGATGTAAAAAGAATCTAAAAGACAAGAAGACAGATAAAACAGGAGACTAAAAGTTGCAGTGCATTTTAAGATTTCAACCCTCAAATTTGATTTAATAAAAGGCAGTGGCAAATAGAAAAATCTTCAGCTGTTTCGTAAATCTAATAGTGGCAATACTGTAAAAATCTTTAATTTTTTTTTTTCCCTAAAAGTTACACAGAGGTATTATCAGCACAATGCACTTAAAATTACTTTACAGTGAATGTCAGTTTGATTGACTTTAACTAACGACAATGTACAAAAAAAAGATTTATAATTCAGGACAGTCCACATTTTTTTCGGGATAGTTCAGGGAATATTTGGCTGCATGAAAAGCATGCACTCTAGGTCCAGATTCTGAGCTTGCCAACGTGCCTAACATTTTTTTCTGGTGGAAACCCTGGGTAAGAATCTCCATCAACAGGCCTAGAATGAAACAAACTTCATGTTGAGGATCCACAGTCAAAGGAGTTGTGTCTGTGGCTATGACTAAACAGCAGCCTTTGCAGTGGAAGAGCCAGTTGTCTCAAAACCAAAGAACAAAGACTGAGGGTGTGTCAGGTCAGAAGTGCAACCAAGCAAGCTGGAGGTTTTCTTTTGACACTCACAGGGTTGTGCATTACTTCATCAACTAGGGTCATGCTTGCACATTACTGCATATGCACATTACTGTACAAGGCTTTGTTTGTCAAAACACCTGTTGATGGTCAGGTGTCTTTTTCTTCTTGCAAAAGCACATAGAGCTAGAGTCATTAAATCTTTCCGACATTTAACCAGTATAGACAGCCCACAGAAAGAAGTACACTGCCATTACATTGGTTTAGCCTTTTTAAAAATATAGTGGACATCATCTTTCAGGAAATGTGATTATGTTTTGATCACAAAGACAATCACTATGTTTACATGGACACAATATTCCATTTTTTGCCCTTATATCAAAAAAGGCAATATTCTGACTCAGCTGTTTACCTGACAAATGAAGATGAACATTTCACTATCATTCCCGTTTACATGCAGCTGTGCATACTCCAATTAACGTCATGGTTACCACCTTCTTGAAGAGGTCTGTGTTGCGGTATTCACACATATCCAGAAACCTGCTGATATCCAAGTCTTTCATAATGCTCAAAAGTAGGCGTGTTTCTCCTTCCGACCAGGTGTGTTTCCCCTTCTCTTTTGAGCATGCATCTCTTATGTTCAGAAAACTGTTGGCTGGTTTGTTTACACATTTCACAGCTGATCACATGCCTTAAAAAGGCATGGAGCCGTGTGTTGCAAACTGCCTGATTGAGGCGCATATTATGACGAGGCTGTATACATGTCCGGTAAATCAGGAATTATACCAGCATATCCCACGTCTGAATCATTAAAAGCTCCATTTGGAAAAAGGCTTTATTAGGAATTTTCAACCGAAATACGCTGTTTATATGACCTGTATCAAATTCAGAACTTTGCCATATTCCCAATATAAGTGGAAAACTAGTGTGCATGTAAACATACTCAGTAAATCTGTCCCTACAAACTAACAGACCTTTACGTTATCTGACCCTACGGACTGGAACCTCTTGCTGACAGACCTGCTGCAGAATAGACTAATCCCATTTTGGACATTTAAAAAACATAACTGAGGATTTGGTGGCAAATTCAAGAGGAATGTGTACTTGCCTCTGTGGCTAACTTTGCTTCTACTGTAGGTCTTTCAAGATATGAAACTATGTTTGTGTCCTTTCAATTTTTGTGTAAATGTTGTCACTGTATTGTAAACTGATATTGTATATTTTACTCTGTTTTTCTGTAAAAATTTTGACATTGGATTTCTCAATCAATATTTAAATGCATACGTTGTTGCTACGACTGGGGAATTTATTGTGATATGAGACAACATATTGTGACACATTCAGGTATAGTAATATCGTGATATGGCATAAGTGTTGTGTTTTCCTGGTTGAATCCGCTTCATTACAGTAAAGTGATGTGATTTTTCTGAACTTACCAGACTGTTCTTGTTGTTCTTTTATTTCTCTTTATCCACATTACTGATGATTATTTATCAAAAAATATCATTGGGTTAATATTCTGTGAAATCACCAATAGTAATCCTTACAATACTGTCTCAGTATCAAGGTATTCGGTCAAAAATATTTTGTAATTTACTCATTTTATCACCTTAGCCACATCTACCCCTTAGAATGCACAAGTCATCGGTCACAACCTACATGATCAGTATTTATCAACACTGACCAACATGAAACTTCACTATCGTGATAGGGTTTTTAGCTTTATCGCCCAGGCCTAGCTACTGCATGCATTGTAGGCTTTAAGTATTGTGTGGGTTGGATCGACAGAACAGAGGGACGTCATGACCTACCAGAGAGTTGGGGATACTGCTCATTATAGATGCTTTTAATGTCAAAAAACAACAACAAAAAAAAAAGGACGAAACCTTGACAGCCCTATTTAAAACTTTGCATAAATGTTTTTATCTTGGTCAGGGGACCCCAATTTTACTAATATTTGGTAAATGAAAAGGTCGAGATTCAACAGATTGTGTATCATATCTTCCTATATCTATATTAAATTTAGACCATAAATTACTCACTGCAATCCTTGCAGAACACTATAACTTCTATTCCTAATACTATAAAACAAGGCTTTGTTTCTGCTGGAACTCTGGGGGATAACGTCAGAAATACTTTAAATATGATAGAAAACTCTTTGTAGACAAAATAACAAACGTGCTTCTGACGTTGAATGCTGAAAAATCATTGGTCAGGGTAGTCTGGTCTTTTGTATTTAAAATTTGTCAAAAAAAAATTTAACGAGAAATTTATCAGTTGGCCAAAAAAGATACGTAATAAATAAAGGGAAGGAATTGAGAAAAAGGTATTGTCTTTGATCCATTTAGCCTCTTTCAGGGGACAGACAGGGAGCCCCCTTCTTTCCCCTTTAATCTACATTCTGGCCTGGAAACCATTTGCAGAGCAAATTATTCGCCATCAGTGGGTTGTGACAAGAACAACGCATACCAGCTGGGACACAAACAAATGTGAAAGATGGCTACTTCAAGTGCGACTGAAGTGACAACTCTACTTAAGCTCCTCGCAAAAAAGAAAAAACAAACAAACAAAAAAAAGTCTCATGTGTAACCAGGTCCCAGAGTTATAATAAGTATTTACAATCAATTTAGGACAAAATGTGACAGTTCATTTTCAAGTCTATTTAGATATCTAAATGTCCAAATCTGATGTGTTAATGTGTTTATCTGACAAAGTGTTGGGTAAACGACAAAATGGCTAAAGGCTGAGTCGGCCACAGAGGCTACAATGACTGAACTGACGGAGGAAATTTTGAGCTGTGGCTAAAATGGACCTGTTAATGTTGAAAAGAGGGAAGAAATTGTTTGGTGTATTTGTTTTTTCACTATGCTGATCCTTGTCAAGGATGTTAATATTCATGTTTTGTTTTTTTACATATGACCTCATAATGAATTTCTTTTTTCCTTCTATATTTCAGTGCTGTTGTTCTTCATGCCGTACTTTGGCTGCTGCCCCTTCTTACCCAGCTACGTGAAGGTCTGAAACTTTATGGTCTCACTGATCTAATGAGCCAATACCCAAACATCTGCCAACCACTCTTTGTTCCTGGGGTGGAGGTGAAGGTGAGTTAATAAATGTAGGCTTTAGTAGGGATGTACTGATACCACTTTTAACTACCAATAGTGATTCCGAGTCCTAAACTCAGCTTATTTCAAGTACCAATCATATCCTTTACTTTAACTGTTTAGTATAGACTCAGAGCTTTTGTGGGGTCACTGGACAATAATAATGCAGATGTTTAGTTAAAGGCCCACTATGCAGAATTTTCCTAAAGAACAATGTGTAGTGTCATACAAAAGTAATCCTCCCCAATCATCACTTATGACCGACTACAACTCTGAGGTGGTGTATTTATCTACAGAGATACTGCCTTCTGCCTTTAGTTTCTGATTTTCTTATTATTTTGCTGTTTGGTCCATTTCTGTGTGTCAGCCTTTGGGTAGTGGGTGTGTAGCCCACAGTCAGAGTGTGTGAGGTTGGGACTCATAGCATAGCGACCAGGTAACATCACTGTTTTCATGTGCTGCTTCTCAGTCTCTCTCCTCTGCTGTGTGCTGCTCCTCTGCTGTCAGTGAGTCTGTTCTGACTGACACACAGTTTGTTTCTCTCATTCATTGGCTTTGTTCTCTCCAGCGCCGCTTGCTCTATTCATTAACTCTATAGCTCACTTGGCCACCACCGCTCTCTCTTTCTGGACAAACTCATAACGATACATTGTTTCTCTCACCAGGCTGATGCTGACTTTGTCTTTGCGGCATGCCATCCTGAGTTCAGTGAGAAGGGCTCCAACAAAGAACAGGTGGAAGTGAGTGTTTTGAACCATCTACAGGACTTCTTGCAGCAGCTGGAAGCATGTAATTGCTCATTTCGTTTTCTTCTTGTAAACTCTATGTACTTAGTTTCTCTGTCTTACACATCTCATGAAGTTTCCATGTAGATTATATTATCCTTATAAGTACACTTATCTCAGATATCAGATTCCCAAATTCTGCCTCTGTGCTGGTACAAGTAAACCATGTCTAATATTTCATGATTGTTTGCTTTATCTGTCTCTGAAAAGGTGAACATCCAGAGCTGGGTCACTATCCAGGTCACCTGTCCCCCAGTACGTTTCTCCAGTGGCTCACAGGACAGGGCCACATTCCTGTCTTACCACAAGAGAAGAGAAACTTCAGAGTCTTTGTGCAGTTCAATCATACCTGTGACATCCAGTATGGCATACATACAGTTTGCTACCCAACAGTCAGCGCCTGTAGTAATACAATCCACCTGCCTGTTAAGCATATGCAAACTTATACTGAGTTCAAACAAGTGATGACAGAGGCCTTCCATCTAGGGCAGGCATTTCATCAGGTTTAGGTGAAATGTTGCCGTTTCAAATATGCAGTGCTAATTAGACTACTGAATGTTTTTCTCTCATGGTTCAAGTACAATGCATATACATTCAGGGTCAAGTAGTAATACATTGGGTTAAAATATTTGTGCAGTCTTTTTTTTTTGTAAAATCCAGTTTGTATCTGTTCACCCAATTCTCTGTTCATGGGTGTATCTAATTACCCAGTGGGCATGGCTAATTGATTGACTTTGACATTTTAGAAAGTATAAATCATTGTTAGCCATTACATTGAATGTTACGCTTTAAACAGCATTTCCATATGGGCATCGCACCATTACAATGTTTTCATCAGAGAAGATGTCCTACACTGTTCTTTCCCTCCTCCCTGTGGCTGTGACAGCTTGACAGAATGAATGTGAGGGTGTTCAATAAAACAGTGTGGAAGCAAAACACAAAATTTTGTGGCAATTTGTTATTTATTTAGTTTCAATTAGTTTGCTGTGAATGGAAGGTGGACTATAAGGTGCCTGGATACATGGGATCCTAGACTGGACTTGTGCAATCATGAATCATCATGAATTATTAAAAGCTTTTAGTCCACTGATTGGCACAGACATGACTGTCAATGATGGTGAAGTAGGTACAAAGCATGTGCGAGTGTGGTCAAATAAATGTCTCTTCCAAAACTATTTGAATGAGAAAGGGGATCAATTGCAACGCGTAGAGTTTCAATGTCCTCTGTCCTCAATGGACATTCCATTTCTGGCACGGTAACACCTGGGTTGGCAGAGTTATCATGAGAGAGCCCTGAACTCTCCCAATCAATATCCTCAATTTGGATTCCCTAAAACCAGCGGAAGATAGTATTATCAGTACGTAGATTGAGAAAATCATATAGAGGCAGGACAACAATATCATTGGCACTGTTTCTCAACTGCCACGTTTTCTTCAGTAGCATGACTAGGGTCCCTACACATACAACGAAGCACCAACAACTTAGTCAGCGTACTGGGAATAGATGCAAAGTTTGATTTTAATCAAAAACTAACTGGACAGTTTCATAAGCATAAAGTTTAGTCTAATGGTCACCCCATCAGCATGCATAGCGACAACACTCAGCTGAAACAATGCTAACGTGCTAGTCATCTAATGTAATTGTAAACATGATTTGTTTACGCTCGCTGACGAAACGAAACGTTTCTACAAAATAGCTATAACATCAACAACAGTTAAACAAAAGTTAAAAAGTCATTAAAATTTATGGTAAATTGCCAAATTAACGTTACTGTATTTGTCCCAGCCACCTCCATGGTCAAGCCAGTCTACGCATCAACGCAAGCGTACAAACGTAGGTGCTGACTGGCCGAAGAGGAGTCCTGTGTATCTGAGCTCGATTGCTCTTCCTTCATCCTTTAAGTACCCGGATGTCTGTCACAGTAAATTGAAACTGAATTTTGAGAACCGAATTTGAATTGTGAAAACTGAATGTGAAGATGTATAGA
>JAPQLA010008084.1:0-13999 GCA_029822935.1 Naso vlamingii | reverse complement strand
GTGTGGCGTGAGCAGAGGAGGTGAAGCAGTGGAAAAGTACTGAATCCAGGGTGAGTGACAGGGGCAGACTGTGACACTAGTGGCCATCCCGTCCGGTCTTAGCCAAAGTAGTCATGAGACTCCCCATCTACTTGAGGACAGGGTGTTAGTGTCACGTTTTGACTCGTCTACGCATTAAAAGTAAACACACACGCAGGGGCGATAATGAATGTGTACAGAAAGAAAATATCCCCCAGGTGTGGAAGTTCAATCTCTGGAGTTTCCCACAATGGACCGTGCCACCTAGTTTTTTTGTGCCTTCATTTTAAAGTCTAACTTGACATTATTGCTAACTTGACCACAGCTTGATTTGTTTACACATCCATGCAAAAGGCAAAATTTCACACTGACACGGTGCACCAGTGGGTCATGTTTGTATATGACTCAAAAGGCTTCCGGTTGAACAATAAAGCGTGCCTTTCATCTCTATACATTCAAGCTGACATTTAGCCGAGAGCTCTCTACCGTGTGGACGGAGAGAGCGGGAGAGAGGCTCAATGATAGCTCGGGAACAATGGCCAATTGTGAAAGGATTTTGACTTATTTAAGCATGACCGTGTATCAGTTTCTGATCAGACTAGAATGGAGGGAAACATCTTGTGATGCCTCTCATAACTCCCCTAACCTTCTTGCGTTCTCCTTTTCAATCGCGTAGTGTTTGCCCCTGGGCTTGCATCAGGTTTGTGCACACTAACCTCTTCCCTCGCGACCCATATTACCGTTTATATAATGCCCTATTCCGTAGTCTTCTATTTCAACATCAATATATTTCTAATGCCCTCTAATGCTTTTTAATGCACCATAATATGGCATAACTGCCTCTTCACCTCCCTCAAACTCAATCAAGTCAACCCACCCCTGGAATGCTAAGTGTTGATACAGTATGGGAATATTATGGGAACCAGCGAATCAAATTTAACCTAATTTTACACCCCGCAGAAAGTTCCGATCGCTTGCAGGAAATTTGGGTGACATGATCTTGTGTGCAAAGAGCATCCACTGCTTTTTGCCTTGAGCACTCAAGGTCACCATGTTCTCTGCAAGTTTGTGTCTCTCACAGCACGTTACTAAACCACTCATGTCTTCAGCACTAAACATTCACACACAAACACACACACACACTGCATGAGAGTTTGGGGTTGCAACATGTTTAAACGTTTAACTTCTAATCCTCTTCCCGTCTCACTGAACTCTCTAACAAACAAACACATCCTTCCTGCATGGGTGTTGTGTGTTTTGGTTTTGCGTGTGCATGTGTGTGCGTGTGTGTGCGTGTCTGCAAGCAGAGCGGCCCTCTGGCAGCTGCAAAACCCACAAAGTAACTAGTCCCATGATTGGGAGTTCTGACTGCTATTAAGAGGATCACAATCTGGGTCTGGGCTTACACAACAGTAGCATTGTATAAACAACGCAAGTAATACAAAGACCAAAACAATACCACTCTGTGTGGCATGACCTCCCTTTTCCTTCCTCCCCCCCATCTTATTCTTGTGCGGGTTAAATAATGTTATTTTTTATTCTTGCAGCAGCTCAGAGTTGTGAATAACGATGATAAGCTTCAAATCCAATGATCCAGTTTCAGGTAAGGTGGGCTGATTGTGAGCAGGAAATTGCAGATATGTCTGTGTATTGTGTACATGTCAATAAACAGTGTGTTACCTTAGTAATCAAATTAGTCCATAAAAAAGATTTAGAGAAAATAAATAAGTGGTACAGTACAAATGTTTTAAGTAATGCACTTTTAACAGTAATCCTAAGCACATGTCAGTCAGTAGCGATGACTCAGCTAAGTTATTTCATTTAATGGTCACTATAAAAATGAAGGTTATTGATTGTAACCGTGGTTCTATGAGCACAGGCAGCTTCAGACTGGATAAGCTTCAACTTCTGTGAATGGCACTGAAATATAGATGAACTAGTTAATAACTAATTAAAACTAGTACTAGTCAATGAGTTAAAATATATTTTCATGGCAGAAAAGCACAGGAGTAACTAGTAACATTTATAATGGCTCCTTGACTTTAATAACAAACACCCACTGGAAATCTTTTTTCCTTTTCGTTTTTCCTTTTCCTAATATATTTGACTGATGTAGAAGTGAACTTCAAGAATAAAGATTTGAGATTATTTACTGGTCATTTAACAACATAATGTGTATAATGAAGAACTGTAGTTCCCTTGCTAATATAGAATCTTAGAATTAAAGTAATCTATAAATAAGAGAAGGGTTCATGAAGTTAAAAAAAAACTGCCTTCTACATATGAGTGCTAAATCTTACAGCTTGAGGATAAAAGCTGTCCTTTAGGCTGATGGTACTGCAGCTTATGCGTCTCTCTTTCCAGACGGCAGCAGGATAAACAGGCTGTGGAAGTGGTGCGTACCGTCTTTTAAAATCCTTTGGGCTCCTCTCAAGCACCTGCTCCATAAATGGACACCAGTGATGTTCTGGATGGTTTTAATCACCCGTTGCAGAGCCCTTCTGTCCTGGGCTGTGCCAATCCTGCGCTAGTTTGTGATGTTTTCAGTCAGAATATGTTCTTTTGTTCTTCTGGATGTTTTCTGTCTTAAGTTTTCTTGAGAAATAAAGGTATTACCAGGCTGGAGATGTTTGATGTCCGGGGTTCTTTGTGATGTTGTTTCCCAAGAACCTTAAAATGTTCACCTACTCCACCACAGCTTTACTAATGTAGACAGTGGTGCGTGCAGCAATTTTTATTTTTAGGTTGTTTTACATTAAATGACAAGTTAGTTTTGTTTAGTGGCACATTAAGCCTTATTAAAGAATATCTATGATCATAGATGGTGTTCTTCAGCATTGTTATGATGAGCAGTGCGGTCCAGAAAGCCGGAGCTCATTGCTGACGTCACCGCAAGCTGAAAACAAAACAAAACACAATAAACACTCGTTTGGAAAGTGAAAAAATCACTGATTGTTCAGTGGTGTCCTCTAATTCACAAACACTAAAACACAAAGTTAAATAACCACTCATAACCCACAAACGGCTCTTTCAGCTGCTTCAGGAAACAAACAAACAGCTGTTTCCGGGTTATATGCTGGTGTTTACCTTTGTGTTTTAGTGTCGGAACATCAGATGGACATGACTGAACATTAGGTGAGTTTCTTGTCTTTTAAAACAAGTGTTCATTGTGGTGTTTTAGCTGGATTGTTGGAGTGCACATGCTCTTCCCTTTCAGCTAGCGGTGACATCAGCAATGAGCTCCAGCTCTCAGGACTGCGCTGTTGGTCATAATAATGCTGTGGAACATCATATATGACTGTAAATATCCTTATCATAAGGCTTGATGTGCAAAAAATCGAACCTCTCTTTTAATGAAAATACTTAGGAACTTTAGATTCTATTCTTGCCAAATTCTACAAATATATTCCCCTATACAAACTGAACTTTTAAGTTATTCTTATGTTTCCTTCAATTGTTTGCCATGACAGTGAGACATAAAGTGTGTGAATTCCAAGGACCCGCAACTGGACCATCATCCTATGACAAGCCAAAGCGTTTGTCAGGAAAAGAAGTCCACCAGGATGAGACATTTTAAGTTGACATAATGTTGATGCTCTGTTTTACTGAGACAATGACATCCAAAACTGCTAGTTCTGTTTTGTGCAAGTCCTGCCAGAATGATTGGTAGACGCATTTGTCTCATTCTCACCAGGAGAAAAGCCATCAGAGGGGAAATGAAAAAGCAATAATGACAATGACGTAAAAGTAGGGGGGAACCACAGGAGGCAACGAGGCTATTCTGTCTGACAAAACTGAGCTGCTATCTGGCCAATAATGTGTAATACTGATCTGCTTCTAGACATGATGAAATTGATGTTTCAAAGCTGGTTATGTGGAGAGGAACAGTGTGCTGTCTTCAAGTCCTGGATTCAAAAGTCTTCTAGTTTTCTTTTACCAGCAAAGTAGAACAGATTTCTCTCTTTGGCTGTCGATTTAAAATTACACCGTCCATCTGTTGATTCTCATTGACACACACTTGCTACTCAGAAGATACTCAGAAGAAGTGATGGGGCAGACACGCCACTGCAGCAATGTACAGCAAGTCTGATGCAGCAAAAAGGCAAAAGTAAGCTTTCAAGTCTCTCAAGGCAAACCAGCGGCCCAGCTGCGAGAGCTTCAGCAGCTTTTTCAGCGTGTTCATCCAAAGGGAAATAAAGCAATGCATTTTGCGGATGTAGGGTTAAGATGTGACTCATAAAACTGATTTCATCTCTTTGATTTCCAGGGAATAACAAGAACAGAGCTCCTTGTCCTCCATAGAAAGTACTACTGTAAATTGTGGCCTTGAGCAACAGTTTCCATTTTTTACTGAAGAGAACAGAAAGTTCTTTTTTGAATCAGCAGCCTAGGGCGATCAGAGGGGACGACCTCACCACCATAAATACATTTTTAGTTATAATTTCTGGATAAATCGTGTAAATGAAAACACATATTTAATAGGAGCTAATTTCACTTTTGAAATACCGCAAATATAAGACATAAATATCTGGAGGTTTTTCTTAATGACCCCTTATGTATCCTGCTAGGTGGACTGAACTGTTGCACAAATTGAGCAGGAAGTTGGAAAATTAAGTTGCTGGTTTACTTCTTACTCAAACAACTACATTTCCATGATTCTGTAGCATCTCTGTAGCACTTGAGATCCATCTTTTGTCTGGGGGCTGGTGACTCTAGAACTACTCGCAGTGTTGGTGAGTAAGTCGTTACATGCAATGGTTACATTCTGTAACTAAAATGCAAACCACAATTAACTGGAAATAATTCATTAGAAATTACAGTTGCTAATTAAAATGTCTGTCTTTACAAACTTGTCCTACACTGGTTGGGCAGGTGACCAGGTTTGCAGTCAACAGGCACAAAACACCACCACCAGTGCTGGTAAAAAGGTAAGGGCAAAAATCACTCCCACAAATACCTGACCAAAGATGAGAAAAAAATCCAACAACAACTAGAAAACTGCGCTAATTTTTTACAACATTTACACCATTTAAAACATGACACACTCACATTTAAGGTCACATGGTTGCCTTAAAAATTTAAAATCTCCAATAACCTGAACCTGTGCTCTATCACTGAAAGCCCTGAATACAAGCTGTCGCACAAAATGACTTTACTGTGACAAAACGGGCTATAAAATACAGTCTCATGCTGCTGAAATTCACACATTCAGCGACAGTTATGTAAACATAAATTTACCAACACACAGGCATAGAGGTGAAGCGCTTGAGGTGAGAGGGCCAGGAGGGTGTGAAGGTGTCAGGGATAAAGAAATCTGACAAATACACACAAACACAGATGACTGCATGTTAACACAAAGCTGAGGAATGAAAACACACACTGTCTACGAGCTTTATAATGGATGGGAAGCTGAATGGGTATGTACAGAGATAGGAAGGGAGGCACTTTATTTACTTCCAAGGGGAAATTTTAATGTAGGTGGAGAAATAAATTACAAACACAAGTACTTACACTAAAGGAGAGCCATTATGCTTTTTCATCTTTTCTGACCTATCGATGTTGTTACAATGTCAGATACTCATGTTAAATGATACCAATGCGTCACATGATGAGGTACATGCATTTGGAAGTGAGCCCTGCAGGATGTTTCAGTTGGCTCTGCATGCTGTGTTTCATACTTTTTTATTAACAGTGTTTTTCCAATGACGTTAAAGGCCTTTCAAACCGGACGCTTTTTTTTTTTTGTGCGAATAATTTGAAAAAGAAAAAAGAAAAAATCAATCTGCTGATTTGGCATGAGTATTGTCACACAGAATGTGAATATCATGCTGTGATAAAACAAGCCTTTTATTTTTCGGATCAGGGTCGATTTTTCTGAACATTCACACTGTGAACAAACACATCAACCATGGTGGTTGTGCGGGGTGGACGTCACGTCCATATCCCACAACAACATAAACAACAATGGCTGATGAGCTCACTGTCTGTGTCTCTTAGCGCCAAGTGTTGTTTGACGAACGACACACAGATTACAGAGAGACAACATATGGCAGAGTATTGCCGATCACATGGGCTATGCAAATGGTGAGTAACGTTTAATTCTGTAGTTTACTTTTGGATGAGGTAACATCAGCTAACCTATGTTAACTTATGAGAGGCAGTTAACTTTTCACCTATCTAAGCGTATGGCTCACATCCGCCCGCTGTTCATGCCTATGAGGTGAAGTTGTTGTAATTTTACTTAATATATTGTGTTTGATGGCTGATAAGTTCTGCTATGTTTTAATATGGTATTTGTAACATGAGTCCATTTCTCCTCTTTGGAGTGAGTTGTCAAAACTCTTTTGCAAATCAGAATTCCAGTGTGTCTGTCGCAAATTCGTGTTGCTGCCGGTTTGAAGAGTTTTGATCCAAACATTTTGCATCTGAACAATTCACATTTTCATGGCGTTTATTCATTACACACCCAGTGTGTAAAAGCTTTAATGCGTGCTGGACTTCCTTGTATGGACATGCCAGCTCGCGCACACAGTGCTGTGTCTGCTCCGTCCCCTGTTCTGCTCTGACACTGCTGCGCTCTGCTGGATTACATTGTCAGGACTCTGTTTGAGATTGCTCCAATATGGT
This sequence comes from Naso vlamingii, assembly GCA_029822935.1. Lineage (NCBI taxonomy): Eukaryota > Metazoa > Chordata > Actinopteri > Acanthuriformes > Acanthuridae > Naso > Naso vlamingii. The sequence goes on along the minus strand of JAPQLA010008084.1, from coordinate 7,354 downwards.
GGGGGTTTTTTTTTTTTTTTTTTGGGGGGGGGGGGGGGGGGTGGGGGGTGAATGAAGGACAGTTAACTTTGTTAAACTTTCCTAAAGAGGTAATCACCAGACAGCAGTTAATCGCATTCCTGTTTCTTGTGGATCTATTCCGTGTTGATTTATTTACTTCCTCAATGAGCGGATTAACAGTTAAACTGCTGCTAAAGGATGTCCTTGGTCATGTTTAAGAGTGAGAAGTATAAGCTGTAAGTAACATTTTATCAGTGTCCTAGCTGTGTTTATTTTGTGTCAGTAAACAGGTTGTGAGTACAGCTGAGTGTGGAGGTGCGCATGAGGGAAAGGGGGACGAGGAGAAAGCTACACAGATGTTTTGAGGGAATGCACAAAATACAGGAAGAGAGGGCGCGAATCACAGTGTTGTGAAGATGTACAGACTTTACTGTTAGGTCAGTTGTATCTAGCTGCTCTAGGAGTCTAAAATCAAAATCAAAGACCCAAAAATGAGCATAATATGTCTTTTTTAGAATAAAAAAATATATGGCCTACGCAAGTGTGCAAATTTCAGTAAGATTTGAAAATAAATGTTTATAAATTCAGATGTTGTAAAGTGTTAAACTGTTACAGACATTATAGAAAAAGTAACTGAAGTTCAGTTTGCTATTCCAGTAAGATTCCAGTTGATCCACTCAAGTCCATGCAGGGACAAAGCAGGAAAGCGTTAAAAGTTTTTTAGCTGAATAATCTCCTGTGCTGCTTGAGGGAGATGTTCCCCTTTTTAACCAGCTTATTGTTTAGGGAGTGGCAGACACTGTTAAGAATGCCAGCCAAATTGGACAGCACCCTCTTCTCCTCCAATCATTGAGTTTCCCTTTTTATCTACACTTCAGCCCCAGCACACACTAGCAATATAAAACACTATATGCAACAATACATGCACTAACCACCACAGACTGGTACAACATCAACAGCAACTTGTTGCAGGAAGTAGAGCCAGCCTCTTGTAGAGAGCTGCTGTATTCCCAAAGAACCAAACACGTCGTCCAAGTGACACTTTGAGGTATTTATAGGATTCAACCTCCTCAACATCCGGCCCCTGGATGGATACTCGGGTCAGAAGAGGACAGAAGTCAGAGGCCTGTTTCCCCTATGGCCAAATAAAACACAATAACCTCTGTTTCAGAGGGAAAACAAAAGCAACTTCCCCTTTAGGTTCCAAAAAGTACAAAGGAATTCCCTAAAGGCCAGTTCTTGTTAGTTTTACGATAAATGCAATTTGTTCTCAGCTCTGGACCTTTCTCTTCCATACAGGGCAACAAAACACCAAGAAGTCAGTGACATATTGCCAATTAAAACATGTTACAAAACCATGAGTGCCCATTTTGAGATCATTCTGTGTCAAACTACCTAATCAGCCCAACAGTGTTTATTTATTTTTATTGTGTTACATGTGCTCAGCATTGGACCTTCCTTTGGATCATTAACCTTATGACATCTTTTTACATGCCTTCCGTTGCTTTTGTATTTTACAATATGTCTTAAACCCTGTTATGCTCTATGTGAAGTACTTTAAATTGTGAAATGTGTTATGAAAATAAATTCTCTTGCCTTAACATTTTATAAAAGAAAGTTAGCAGACGTGAAGATAAAGGGGGAACTAAGATGAAGACTAAAAATTTAATTAGCGTATAATTCAGGGAATTATTAATTACGTTTTATTGCCAGTTGAGTGGCAGCAAAATGAGCAGCAAGTTGGAAAACTCAAGTATTCAGCTGCAGTTCATAGTTGATCTTTTTAACAAACAGATAAATTTTTTTGAAATATTTTTTAATGGGTAAGATCACTTTTTATCGATTTGAAAATTAAAAATGTTATGGAAAAGTACTCACAAAATGCTGTATAATACTTCATGACCTTGTCCTTTTTTTACATAAAATATTCTGTACTTGGCAACATTTAACCCCCTGGGCGGCTTGACATTTACATTACAAGAAGAGGGATTTGAGTCAGAACATTGTACGTACAATGCAAATATGTCATTTTGCCAATTTCCAACACAGCATTACAGAGGATTTCCACAAAGCCACCACTCCAGTTTATTCACATCCAGAGTAAGTGTGGCACTGTTTGACTCCAGGAGCTGGATTAACATGAGGAAATACTGGTGCAAAATTGAATCATTGGGGTCTTAACTGTCATGTTGGCATACAAGTATTAGTTGTCATTAGAACTATAAAAATAAATATTATTGGCATATTTTGCTCAGACATTGTTGATAGAGTCAGTGACATTTTTAATGAAGATTAATAGAGTATCAACATAAAACCAAGGAGGAGGCCAAGCAGTCAAAAAGCCTTATAGATAAAATGACCCTCAACCATTCTGCAAAGTTTGGTAACGACCAATCAGTCGATTAAAAGTGCCACTGCCGTGGACTTCCACTGCAAAATAAGAGCATTATTGTAAGTATTTTTTAAATACTTAGCCACGTAAGTGTGTATATGATTGTAATAACTGAGTCTGGCAATAAAAGACCTGCGGGAGGTCCTTGATTTTGATTTTACCACTTGATGACGCCAAAAACTACACTCTTTCTTGGTTTGCAGAAAATGTACTGGGTCGTGCCAATAGGTCCTTTAAAGATAACTTGTTTGGAATGAAGAGATGTGTATATGTACAAAGTTTCATGACTCCAGGTCAGTGGTCTAGGCTGGGGCATGAGATATGCCTGTTTAAAATTGCATTTTTAACTGTTTGCTATAGTGCCCCCCTCTGGTTGATCAGTGTAAGATTTGCATCATGGCATTGTGGCATGATTTTCTACTATTATGCCAAATTTTGTTTACAAAAAAAGGAGGGGGGGCACCTTTTTATGAAAATTCTCTCTACAATTTTCATTGGCTCAAAATGGCTTTTTTTTTTTTTTTTTAACTTTTCAAACTTTTGCCAAGATTAAATTGTAGATAATGGTCTCTAGATTGTGTGCACCGTGTTTTGTGCAAATTGGTAAAACTTTCTTAGAGAAGTAGGATTTGAAGTGTTTTTCACATAATTCAAAATTGCAGAAAATCTTAAAACGGAAAGTCTTCGAACCGAAAGTTATGGGTCCTTGAGACAAATTTGTTTCTCGTGATAAACTGAATATGTGAATAAATTTTCATGGCTCTAGGTCTAACAGCACATGCTAAAAAAGAACAAACGAGGACAATGGATGATTCAAGTCTGAGTGATCCTTGCACATACCAAAAATAGGAGTTGTAGGTTGCAGGAAAAAAACAACAACTTGAAAGTACCATGGCAGCTCTGCTTTTCAAAAGTTAAAAAGCCTTTAATATAACATGGCTACAAAGAATAAAAACGGAGACCTACGCGTTTCAGTTCCTACAACAAGCCTTTAATAGGTTGAAAGGTCCAAAGGCACATGACATACACCTTGTTAAAATGTGCATTTTTAGCTGTTTGGTAATGTGGCACCCTTTGGCGAATCAATGTCAAGTTGGCCTCTTGGCATGACCCTCTATAAGTGTGCCAAATTTCATGACTTTTGACCTTACGATTTTATGGGCTTCCATAGACTTCAATGGCACAATAAGTAATAATTAAATAAGAAGAAAAAATAGAAACACAATGGGGGCTTCGCAGCTTTGCTCCCAATGACTGCTCATTGTCATTTTAATTTTAAGATATGAGAAAATGTGTTGCACTAAGTCATATTTATAACACATTAATCATACCATGTGCATGCTCCTATTTTGATTGAAGAAACATTTGTCATTTTTACGATGCAAATACAAATTTCTGATTTAGCACATTTCTATTCCCACATAAGAGGATGAAACTAAGCGGAGAGTGATGAATTTAGGCTTCTCACAGTCAGGGGAAAGGAGCTACTCTGTAGTCTGGTTGTACAGCGGCGGATATTTCTGCATCTTCCTCCTGATGGCCGCAGTGTGAGCAGACGATGGCCTGGGTGGGTGTTGTCTTTCAGGCGCTTTGGCTCCTTGCAGACATCTCACTTCACTGATGTCACTGATGCTCTGTAGATGGGTACCAATGATGTTCTGGGGAGTTTTAATCACCAGCTGCAGAGGAGAGTGCGCAAAAAAATCTGCTGCAGAACCTGGAATTGCTTGAAATCTATGAGTTCAACCACATACAGTACCAGCACTTATGTTGGAGTTCAGATGGAGACACAAGCTACGAATGCAGGAGCATCGCCTGAGGTCACAGTGGCACATAAGCTCAACTCAAGTTATAATCGCCCTGAGCTTCCCAACAAAGAGTCAGTAAAGTAATGTGTAATAAAAACATGCTACTCATCTGGATTACTTGTATTTTTTGCGGACCACGGTATAACTGTGATAGGTGATGTTTTCAAGCCTTTAGCCACCATAATAACTGCAACTGTTTAACAGCATTTCAGAGTCTGATGGTGCAAACTTCATTGAAAAAACAGACAGATTTCACTGATAGGTCAGGTTTAGTAATGCAAAAATGCTCAACTGGAACCGGGCAAGTGCTAGAAGTAGCAGCTAGCTAGTGTGTTATAAAAATGCACCCCTGTAGAGTTGTCACAGGCAAGGAAATTAACTATAGAGACCTAAAAAATAGTACCAAGCTGTAAATGTGTATTTTTGCTCTAAATCTGAACATTTTAATATGGGATTCTATTGGAGTAACTGCTGTTTTTAAGAATTAGTGGTTCTGCAGGTAATGTGGGAAATGAGACTCAGAATAGATTGTGAAACTTGTCAAGTCAGTTTATTTATCATAACTTATCATTATGCTCATTACTGCAGCATGTACTGCTTTTGTTTGTGTTACTGCAGATATATGCATATGATGTATTGATCCAGACTTCATGTTCTTTAAAGTTGCAGTAGATAACTTCTGTAAATGACACTCACTGGGAAACAACTCCACTGCAGCTGTTTGTGCCGGCGTGTGTTTTATTTCATTTGTCGTCGCTCTCTTTTTTAAGTCCAGTTTGATCACAGATAAAACAGTTGCAGGGAAAGTTGCAGTGGAGTAAACTGCTCCGTCTCAGCTCGAGCTCCAGCCGACTGACGGTGTGGCTTGCAGACACTCTGTTGTTGGCAGAGGCGAGTCAGAGCACAGTGAGCTAATCAGCTCATACCGACGTCACCTGTCGCTAAGAAGCACAGCCAAGACCGGCAAAGTAGGACAAAGAGTACAAAGAGCGTCACTGATTTTGAATTTTTCCACGAAACCCTCGTCCCGGGGGCAAAAAAAAAATACCATGGTAAAAACAGGGCTTATTGGAGACCAATTCAGCAGCGAATGGTGTCATTTTTTTTTAACCACTATTAGACTGTTCAATCAGATTATACATCATAATGACAAAGTTAAGCCAAAAAAGTTGGCTAGTTTCACTCAGGAACATCTCTGTCCCCTTATCATCTGGCTGCAGACGCAGCCCCACTCAGCCATCTTTCTACAACTGACTATCAGACTTTGTGAACAGCGGACTTTCTCTGCATGACTTCTGGATGTGTCAGACAGACCCCCTTCTGCCGAAGAACTGAAGCCTTGTTTCCTTGCTACAATAAATACATAAAGTCCATTACTGACCCTGTGAATCTTCATTTTTTTCTCATCTAAGGAAAGAAAAATTTCCTTAACACACCTCGAACTGGAATTCTTTAAACTGGAAGTCTGATCTTTGCCTTGTTAGCACTGGATGAAGGAAGGAGTTGCCATGATAAAAAGACACAACATTCTAAGCCACAGCCAGTGCAGCCAACAACAACACATGGAAAAGATGAAATCCATTAGAAGCATTTTATCTCGATAACACTCTTCAGAAAACATGTCAGGAGCTACATTTGTAAAAGGTGAGTTCATAAAGTTCCTCGCACACTTCAGATGAAGAATCAACAGTCTTTTTGTGTTCAAGCATTTTTTCCATGTTACTATCTTTGTCTCACTTTCTCTCTGTCAGAGTTGAATGCTGTGCTTGTGGGATCAAACAGCTCCCGAAAATATCTGGTTGGAAACATCATCCTGGGGAGAGAGGCGTTTGATCTAGGAGATGTAACATCCTGCTGTGAGAGGAGGGAGGGAGAAGTGTGCGGGCGAAGAGTCGCATTGGTCAAAGCCCCCGGGTGGCTGCAGGGTTATGACCTCTGCAATACCCCCGAACTTTTCAAGACAGGCGCAATTCTCAGTGTAACACCTGGACTTCACGCTTTTATCCTGGTGATTAATGCAGAGCTACCATTTAAGAAGGTATACAAGAAGATAACAGAGCAGCACTTGCGACACTTTTTTGGGGACAGGGTGTGGGATCACACATTAGTGGTCTAGTGGACAAACCCATTGAGAATTACATTGAGACAGAAGGGCCGCCACTCCAGTCACTTCTAGAGAAGTGTGGTAACAGATATCACGCTCTTAGGGATGATGGCACAGACAATAAGAGCTGTTTCAGAAGATTGATGCAATGGTGACAAAAAACAGATGTTATGAAGCTGACAGTGTACTGATTCAAAGCGCTGAGTCGAAGAGGAACGAAGTGGACATAAAAGCTAAAGTGTTATGCCTGCAATCACAAAAACAAAGGCAAAAACTCAGAAATCACCTGACTGGTCAGTCAAAGTTGGTTCAGTATATGAATGTATGTTTAAAGACAGAATCCTTTGGTTAGATATTTGTAGTTTGGGTCATTATTTCTATTGGTAATTACTTACATCTGGAATGTTGCAAACAAGACCCAAAAAGACATCAAACACTGAAAGTCGATCAGACAGGCTCTAAATAACCCACAAGTTAAATGACCCTGTTTGGAAAAGCAAGCAAATGCAGAAAGTAAACTATTACTTGAAATGTCTTTTGTAAACATCCACCACATGGGACAGACCAACTTCCCAGATATGATGTGAGCATTAAATTTAATTCTTTGCTTTTTGGGAAAATACAGTAAACAAGCGATAAATTCTCTTAGGTTTTCGTCTCTATTTTCCGAGCTTTCAACCACATCTTATAGTCTCGTCATAAATATGAAGAAGATCTTAGGTTATTTTGTTGTAATTAAGACCCCTACAGGTGTACCTCCAATAGAGGTCTGGACCAAAGAGCCCTAACTTTTGTCAGAAAAAAAGAGATGATCTTAGTTCAGATTAAACTGATATATCATTTAGTTCATTTCTGGTTTAAACACTACATTTGAATGGTTCAGACCTTTGGGCAATTACACGAAGCTTCCGTTAAAAAAAAGAAAAGTAAAATCACCTTTATACTTATTTGACAACACACTGCAATCAGACACACACACTGCAATCAGACACACACCTCAGACACACACGAAGCAATCAGTTGCAGGTACAAGAACTTCAAGTAAGTGAG
>JAPQLA010007999.1:0-14006 GCA_029822935.1 Naso vlamingii | reverse complement strand
CCAGGGGGTCAAATAAAAATAGCAAGGCTACTGTTTTATTTATTGTTGTGGGCTGTAGCCTATGTTCTGTCCACAACATGAAGATCTGCAGAATTCCTTTGTGTGGACTGTGTTTAATTATCTGCATTTCTTTAACTGTATCGTTTGTGTTTTATCACTGTTTAAATGTAGGACTATAGGCAATTTTATATGGCTACTTAAAACCTATGTCCGGTAGATGTTCTGTATGTCCAGCATTCTGAAATATTAACAGACAATTTGTATGGCCAAGACAAAAAAGTCTAGTGTAATCTCTGACTTCTTGTGCTGTCTATGCATTTTTTGTTGTTGTCTTTAGTGTTGGCTGTGAAACAAATTTCCCCAGGGGATTATAAAGATATCACTGATCCTTGATCCTTGATCCAGTCATCAGACGCCCCGCTGGTATAACAAGCTGGCCAAAGGAAGAGATAGAGGCCACTGATATCAAGACAAGGAAACTCCTCACAATTCATGGAGGGTTTTATCCAAAGTCCAGCACCCCGAGACTGTACACTGAGCAGAGCGAGGGAGGCCGAAGACGAGAGAGTGTCAGAGCCATAGTCCAGGATGAAATAACCAAGATCCAGGAATACATTAGGAAGATGGCCCCCAAAGATGAACCGCTAAGTGACTACCTCAGGCAGCAGAAACCCGGAAATGCAGACAAGGAGGATGAACCATCATGGACGGACAAGCCCCTACACAGCACATACCACCGTCAGATAGAGGAGGTGGCTGATATCAAGAAATCCTTCCAGTGGCTGGAAAAGGCTTGAAAGACAGCGCAGAAGCACAAATCGTGGCAGCACAAGAGCAGGCACTAAGTACAGGATCAACAGAGGCAGGAGTCCATGGGAGCACTGGGGTCTGTGACCCACAAACTGGGAGAGCGGCTCCAGCAGGTTCCAGGCACAACATCTGAGGTCTATGTCCAGAAGAGTGCAATCCTAGGAACAGCTAAGATACTGTGCAGAGCCCTCAAGCTCCCAGGCCTCTGGTGGAGGACCCCAGCTTGAGGAAGACACACCAGAAAGGGGGATTTTTTAAAAATGTACACCATTTGGGTACTGATGTAGTTTGCAATCAGAGCTTAGGATATTTCTTAAGCTCTATAATATCTTTCCTAATCCATTATTGATGTGACCAACATTATCAATGATATTATCAATAGTAGGCTACCAATAACAATATCAAATAATAATAATATCAAAGTTCTCAAGGAAAGACGGCAACAGCCCAAGGCAATTTAAGTAAGAGGCTGACAATCTGCCAACAGAGGAAGAGGGGAAGAGTTGCTATGGCCCGAGAGGGTACATGCCTATGTACATAGGACGGCACGTCCCTGCGCATCTAGCCACCACCACTGTACTGCCGCAGCACTGATGTGTTTTGGCCTTTACAGTACCTCGAAAATAGCACTTTGGTGATGTTACAGACCAAACACACAGCCGTAATATAAAAAGACTGACTCAAGTAGCATCTGCAGTATTTAGCATATGCAACAGTACTAATGAAGAGGAAAGAGTTTGTAAATACTGCGGCTGATAGCTTTGGCAGATGGAGCTTTAACTGAATATCTTTTTGATTATAGTTTTGTGTTTCTGAGCTTCTTTTTAAAGCCTGGAAATGAAGAAGAAAGTTGACATCTGATAAACTCAGAACTTAAATTAGTTTCAAATGATCTGTGTATCATTTGTTTGGGACACTGTGCAGTGTGGGCTGCACTCGTGTGTGGGATATCTCCAGCAGTGATACTGGAATGCGATTATAATCCAGCTTAGAATGATGTTGAACTCTGGATGATGCTGATGTGTTGTGCTGGTTGATGACAGTGATGGTTAACTATGCAGGTTTTGTTTGTATTTACCGGATCTGAATAATCCCCTGAGGGGTGGGTCATGTAAACACCAGACATATTCATTCATTACATTAAAAAGTTCAGAGTACAGGAGACTTACCAGAACAGTAGAGCACCTCGTCCCGCTCCCCCCCGCTGCTGCTGATGAGGACAGATACGGCCAGTACAGTCATCTGCCAACAGGCCATATTGATAACCTGACAGGACAGACGGACGGTTACACTGTCTGATGAGACAGCAACAACATTATAATATATTACACTCCACATTACGATGTTTTTAAATACCAAGAGATTTCAGGGACAAAAAAATGGCACAATTATCTTTTTCCATTCAACTGAATTATGAACTGTAATAATGACTCTCACTCGCTCGCTCACTCACAAAAGCATTTCTAAGCCTTGCCCATTTCTGAGGTCCAGCCAAAAACAATAATACTTCCACACACATTTTTCCTCAGTTCCTGAACTTGCATATTTTTAACACATGCATGCTGTTACCTCAACAGATCACAGCAGGGCTCAGTGCAACATTCAAGGCATTTAGTGTCACAAAACAAAGCGCTCGCTATCAAAGTCCATAAACTGTTCATCCACATGGCCGGAACAATATGCAAAGCAGCAAATGTTTGACGTTTAAACAAAAGCTTCTTGACTGTTTAATGCTGGATAAAAAAGGCTTCAACATAAAATTCCACAACACAAAAGATAAGTGAAAAGTGAAAAGAAAAGTGTTTTGTTAACTATGATTCCATAATCTATGACACCAATGACAGGATGCTGTAAAAGACACCTCCCACTGTGGCTCACCAAATACGGTGTGACGCATGTTACACTAGGTCACATACATATAAATCTTATTGTTTTTGATCACTTCTTTAAAGTAATCAGACATATTTTGGTAACTTCGATAGAGCTGCCTCCTTACAGTCGACTAAATGTTAGTTGACCAGAGGAATCATTAGTCAGCAAGACTTTATTGGTCGCTTAATCACAAAACAAACAAAAAAACCCAAAACAAAGCAAAACAAAAAAACTAGGTAAATATGCAAACATTTCATTCGTAATATCACCAAACACAGATCTGCACTTACAGTGGCGCTTGCTGTTTGTATGATGTTGCATTTTTCAGCGCAGAAACTTCGGAAAGTGCTGCAGAAAATCTGTGCAAAAGTATGAATTTTGTTTTTGAGGTTGTTCTTACGCTACTGAAAGTTTCTGTAGTGCCCACTGTTTATTTGCTTCCTTCTATAACATCACAAAACATTATTTAAAAGTTCGTTTCATTATTAATTAGTTTAATGTTTGGAAAACAATTCGAAAATTATTTAGTGTTTCACACATATAATTAAATCAGTTCAAATGATCAAAAACTGAAGCGATTTTCATCTATTCTTCATTTCTGGACAGTGTGAGACCTCAGCACAGCGCCTGTTCCAACCTGCTGCGTGAAGTTTAAAGTTCTGACGACGCGCAGCTCTTTACACAACATGAAGCCAGTAAACACATGTGCGATTTGACATGATGAGTAATATTTTTCTCACATTCCTCTCCAAACCAGAACTCCTGCTCAGCTGTCATCCGGGTAATCCTCTTGTTAGTGCAGCAGATGCCGTGTGTGTGTCTGTGAGTGCAGACACACACACACACACACGCACGTACGTGCAACCTGCGGCCTCGCCTCGTGCTGCAGTATCATGATCATTCCTTCATTTCACACAACAAAACACAAACATCAAATGTCCATTTTTGTATAGTGGTAATCTGCGAAAAATACGTCATACGCACGACGCAGCCGCGTGTTTGCGCAACTGTCCGCACAGCTGGACGTGTTGGGCGCACACTGCAGACCGGCTCAAGTCAAACCGTGAACGTCTCATCACGTTTTTGCCGCGATGATCGTCGGACAGTAACGTGACGCAAGAATAAATTAATTCTCTGTGGCACAGCTGAGTTCGACCTTGTGTGACGTCTGCGGTTATCCTACATTTCGGGGATTTAGCTGATCGGAAGTCTTACCTCACGAGCAGAACGAACTCATTTACAGCTGACGTGCTCTCGTTCACACTCAAATCACCGCTGACCACAACGATGAGCTGTCATAAAGCTGCTTCCGGTGGGCTACATTCTTCGTGTCGGAGCACAAGTTACTGATCTACCAGCACCTTTCATCCATCTACAGCACAACTAGTTCATTTTCCGGTTCTCACTTTCAAAGTAAAATCTCAATTGACCAACAATTGACCATCACATGAGTGTGAAATACCAGTTTGCACACAGGAAGTGATCCACGGCGAGTAACTTTGTTTTCCTGAGAGACTTATTCTACATTTCTGTGCATCACATCGTTCCTGTAGGACGACCCGTGCTTTAATATTGAAGGCACCTCAAGACACTTCCTCCTGCTTCGTCTAACGCCTTCTGACTTGACCAAATTAACAGTATGATCCCGCGTGCCATGACGTTCCTGTATTTGGTGTTGCCACGTTCTACGTCAGGTGTCCACCTGACGGACCAGGCGGCTCAACTCATGATTGGCTACAGGCCCCGCGGCAGCGCGTCACTGCCTGTTGTTGTCCAGTGTCTGCTCATAAATGGGAAAAAAAGATTTTCTGTAATCAATCTAACTTAATTTATCATACCAAAATCAACAGCCTTAAATGGTGTAGCACTGTACACAAGAAACCCGTTTCCCTGGTAACGCCTGAGAGTTTGACTGACCAGAGATGGTTTAGAAAGAATGATGTCTCACTGACCGTTCATTTCCTGTATCAGTGTCACATGGGTTTCACCAGAGCCCCGCCCCTTTTAGGAGACTGCACGCAGTCATGAGTCCATTTATGCTTAGGGGAGAAATGAAGGTGATCACAGATTCTGATCAATTCTTTCGTCCCATCGTCACCAAGATTCATATTAGATCCATTTTTCACAAAACACATATCTTCTGAACATTCTGACACAAAAATGACATTTTTCAGACACAAATCAGGAGAAAATTAACTTTGTTCAAGACCTGTCTCTGTCTGAGCAACACATTCTCTCTGCAGCCAGTCAGAATCGAATAGGTTTATCCAGCCTTACTGTCACAAAGCCTTTAGAAAAGCAGTCCAATTTTTTTTTTTAGTATGAAAAGGAGCAGCTGAGTATTTCTGTTTTGATCATCAGCAAGCAGCAATTCAAAAAAGAGGCCTAAATCAGAATCATCTTTTTCCTGAGTCACCAGTCGACTGTGTGCCTCTCAGTTCCACATCACACAACTCTCAATGGTCACAGCAAATAAACACTAACCAACAAATCTGCTTTATGCCACGGTCTGTGTGAATACTGTTTCCTGATTGGCTGACAGCTGTGCAACAAAACTTTAACGCACAGGCAGGTCGGCACAAGTTTAATCACCGTTCAAAATTCATCTGCTACCCATCTTGTAACCATAGCAACATGTAAACTTGCTCCTTAATACGTATATGTTAGTGTGTATCCTCCGTGCACAATTATGCTGCAGGCACATAAAACAGAAATCTTCCTGATGAAACTTGAGCTACATCAGTCTGAAATTATTGATTTGAAAGGCTAAAAGTTGAACTCTGTTTCCTTCGAGGAGTTTATCAAGCCTACAGCTTTTCAGAATATCTTGTCACTGGGTGTAGTCGGTGCATTATCATCTGAACACCACAGGGAGGCGCTTGGTACACACAAGCTGTAGCCTCCCTCCACTCGTTGAGAGGTAAAATAAAGTTGGTAAACAAAGTGTCTGCTGGCTGAGCTCTCCGATCTGAAGTGATGGTTCGGTCATCAGTACGTGAGTGACGCCTGTGTTTGATTTTAAAAAGGTTGGTAACTGAGTCCATGGCCCTGTTCCAAAATCCACACTTGCACCCTTGTGCCCCTCAATTGCACGTTCACACTAAATGGTGCAAGACCGTAGGGTGTCCCAATTCTCTTGTTTTGTTCTCCAGGACTGATTGTAGCCGTCCTCCTGCGCCCTTAATGCCCCCTTTCTGCAAGTGTGCATCAAACCACACTCTGCCGAAGGCTATTACCCAGAATCCCTGTCGTGTCATGATGTTTCACATAGCTAACTAATGGAAAAACTAAACGGAGTAAAAAATAAATTAAAAAAATAAATAAAGGTGGTGTCACATTATAGCTATTATTAGAGGGACACACTTCCAAATTAACGGGTAAATTAAAATATAGAAAGGAAGTTGTACATGTCCACCAACTAATATATATTATACCATTTACTTACCTGTTGGTCGGGCATCTGCATTGGTGTTTGGATGCGGCTTACAAGCCATTCCTGTGGTTGATAATTTTCCAGATAATCTGCTAGCCGTGATTTCTGATTAATTTTAGCAGCAGTAACGTTACTGCAAACAGCACGGCCATGGTCAGTGCCATTTTTCATCTCCTTGGTGATCCCAACAGAAGTGACGTAAATAAGTGATGTGTACACACCTGTCCCAGTTCTGCTCTGAAAAAGCTTCAGACCCTCGCGCACTTACACCCTTAAGTGCACATTTCCTCAACGTCATACAAGTGCGCACCTCAAGGAAGACCTTAGGGTGCAGTGCGGATATTGGGACAGGGCCCTTGTGCGTTTCTTCCCCTCTACAGCCCTGTTACACTGTCCATCTGAACTTACTGATATGGGTCAATCATCTCAGTCCTGTTCACTGTTCAACCCTTGACTCCTGATGGAGACAATCGCCTGTCATTTTGTTCCTGAACATTTTTATTGATTTGGGGACATGACTTGACTGGTTAGCGAGGTAGACTTGCTCTGTAACATACTGACAAGTTGTATTTAACCTACTGTTTGTCTACACAACAACTGACTTTGAACCTTGCTAGCATAACGTTAGCTCTCTGGCTAGCAGCCGGTTCAGTGAGCTGAGCGAACTAGTTTATCTCCTGATGCTAAGTCGTATCTATGGTCCATCCTATTTACTGGAGTATTGAACTATGTTTTCATTACATAAGGATTGTATGGGATTATAATGATTGTTCCAGGTATTAGTCAAACCCTCAGGTGCTGCCACGGAAACCAAGTTATTGCTAGTTTAAAACTTTATAGATTGTCCGCTAATTGCATGAAAATATGATTTTGAGGGCAGAACTTTCACCAAAACTTTATGAATGCTTTCATTTTAAATTGTTGACCATGGTATAAGCAGGATAAAAGACTTGTTTTACTCTGCAGAGGCAAACCACCCATCGCTTCGCGTTGTGGTGGTTTTTCGCCTCCATGTCGTGCCTCAAAACTGTTTAATGCATACAGAAGAGTTGACTATCCCTTACATAATTAATAAATTATCCAGGACAGAAATGTGGATTGTAAGTTTTTAACAGAAACCTGGAACTTCAAACAGCGTCAGTGATCTGTCTGAGCTGAGTATTCTGTGACAAAGATCAGCAGAACTGCACCATTTTGATTTTTAATTTCATTGGTGACCCACTGGGAGCAGCTGATCTGTTTGGCCGGCACAGCTGTGTTGAGACAAATGTGAGGGTGAAATTCAAGTATGTCTTAACTTTGGATAGAACTGATTAACTGCAGCTCTGTGTCACGTCGGTAGGTTTATGACCTCGTCAGTTAACATTCATGTTATTTATAACATGAAACTTGACAATACTTTCATTCCACACCTTTCTCAAAACTGAGTGGATGGGGGTCACGTGACGCAAATGGCGGAGTAGCAGTTCGAAGCTTTGGCTCTTGCGGCTCGTTGCTGTTTTTGGTATTTATCTCAGACAAATTTATCTAAGGGGAACTAGAACATGGTGCTGAAAGTTGGAGAATGCCAAATACTACTCAAAGAAAGCTCACCCTCACAACAAAGTCTGTGAAATCAGATGAAATTGAGTCAGTCCGAGATGGCCAAGCTAACATGGCGGACAACACTCCACTTTTGAGTCGTGGAGAGGTCGACAGTTTGGTGGAAAGAATAACTGCTGAAGTGCTCAAAGGCATGGAAGCCTCTTTTGATAAGAAGATCAACCCGGTTCTTCAGAAACTTGCGAAGTGCTCGTCTATGGTCACTGCACTCGATACACGGATTTCCGAAGCAGAGAGTCATGTTTCGGACTGCGAAGACGCTATGACAACACACATTGACAAGTCTGCCAAAATTGAGAGCAAGTTAGAGGCAGCCTTGGAAATAATTGACGATTTAGAAATCAGGGGACGGCGGTGCAATATCCACATTACTGGACTTCCCGAGGGCAGCGAGGGCAGCAACCCCATGTCTTTCTTCAAAACCTGGTTACCTGAGTTACTGCAACTGAGCTTCAAAGGAGGAGCTGTTAAGGTGGACCGCTGTCACCGTGCTCTCACCCGCTGTCCCCTTCCCCCACAATGGCCCCATGTGGTTATTATACGGCTTAATAATTTCCAGGACAAAGTCTGGATTATGCAAGCAGCAAGAAAAGCACAGGCTTTGTCGTTTAACAGCACCCAGATCATGATATTTGTGGACTTCTCTGCTGCTGTCATAAAGAAACGACAAGAATTCTACAGTGTCAAACAACAGCTGAAGGAGAAGGGAATTGTCTTTGCCGTGCTGTACCCAGCCGTTCTCAGGATTAGACATGACGGGAAGGAGAGATTCTTCAAGGAACCCAAGGATGCTGCAGCCTTTTTGGAATGCCTCTCACAGCCTGAGGAGCTGTCTTCTCCAGCCTCCGATGTCTGAAGTCTCCACTCAGACAGTTATTGATTTTTCATACCTCGTGTGGTAATCTGCTAAATTTGACGAACAGCTTTTTTTGGCTTACTACACAGACCCCGCTGAGCGTAAAGATTACCACTTTAACACTTCTACGGCATCCTCACCTTTTTGCCTTTCTTATCTGTATATCTTATTTTATTTAGTTATATTTCTCTTCTCCTTTCCTTTAAAGAGACTTACTTTGTACATATGAGCTGCTACAGATAAAGCCTGTACTGCTTAATGGAGAGAGACTATTATTATTATTATTTAATTTACTCATTTGTTTTCCTTTTTCCCTTCCATTCTTTGTTGGAGTATTTTTTTGGCTTACTCATATGGGTTAAATACTACTAAATACTAAATCAGGTCATTTGTATGATTAGAGCTGGGGGTCGGCAGTTGAGCTTTGTTTCTATAGTGTTTTAGGTTACAAAAGAGTTTGGAAAGCTGGTCCAGCTTCTTCTCCTGTGCAAGGAAGACAGCTGAGCCCCTGTGGGTGTTTAAGACCAAAGTCTGACCCCTATGTTGATGTTGATCTGCCCTTTTTTGATGATTCTTGTACATAGTTGTGTTCTTAAAGTTTGCAAAGCAATGGCCCTTTTTTTATTCTTTGTTTATTATGCATACTTTGTTAATTTGGGGGAGTCCTGGTTACCACTTACTTTTTCATCTACATCTAGCCAAAATCCAAAACCCACACTAAAAATCTGTAGCTGGAATGTGAGAGGCATACACAACCCTATTAAAAGAAAAAAAAAAATCCTTAGTTTCCTTAAAAAAGAACATGTCTACATAGCCCATTGGATTTGTGATAATACTGTGATAGCTGGGGACTTTAATTGCTATTTTTCTTCAGCAATGGATAGATCCTCTCCTGTGCAAAGTCCCATTTCTAGAAGAGCCATAGCTATTGCGGACACATGCAACAAACTTAGTCTGGTTGATACCTGGCTAGGACATCCTAATGACAAAGAATTTACATTTTACTCAACTGTACATAAAAAGAGCAGTAGAATAGACTTCTTTTTAATACCTAAAATTTCACTGAGTAACATAAAGTACTGTAGTTTTGGGGATATTATTATATCAGATCACGCTCCTTCATTTATAAGTCTAAAAAAGGAATTTTTTTAAATAGTCGCCAGCATAAAATTTCGTTATATGCTGACGACGTTTTGATTTATCTAGACTCCCCAAGATATTCAGTTCCTGATCTAATAGAGCTGATTAATAATTATGGCTCTTTTCCCAGATATAGAATACATTTGTGAAGCCATGGCACTTCGTAGTTCATACACGCTAGATCCAAATATCTCATGGCCATTTCGCTGGTCCCCAGCAGGTTTTTCATATTTTGGCATAAAAATCTCCCCTCAGCTTGCAGATCTTTACAAACTTAACTTTGCTCCTCTAGTACAAACTATAAAACGTGACCTTGATAGACAGTGTGGCCTTCCCCTTTCCCTACTGGGTCATATTCATCTAATTAAGATGAACACTCTTCCACGTCTTTTGTATTTATTGCAAATGTTTCCAATTATACTATCTAAGAAAACTCTTAGACAGTTAAACAGTTCCGTAATATCATTTATTTGGTGCAAAGAAGACCTAGCGTGAGATATAGTTTTCTTTGCCTACCTACTAAATGTGGTGGCTTAGCAGCACCATCCTTTTCTACTTTACAATTTAGCTGCCCAGGTTAAATTTCTTTTGGAGTGGATCATAGATGACCCTAAGTCTATCTGGCTTAGCTGTGAATCAGTCTCTTTAGATAGGATCCCCCTTCGAAACCTATTATATGTCTCTTATAGGGAAACTTCATTGCTGATTGAAGACAATATAATTTTAAATAACATGTTGAATATATGGCAAAAAATCAGGAAACTAGAGGGATACAGTAACTGCTTTTCTTTGTTGACCCCTTTTCATGAAAATCCTGATTTCCCACCTGGCCTTCAGGCTGGTTTTGCTGACTGGAGTCGTAGAGGTCTCAAAGTAGTTGGAGACATAGTTCAAGGAGGCTCAATTCTCTAATTTCAGCAATTAAAAACCAAGTTTGGTATTACCAATAATGATTTCTTTAAATTTCTGCAGGTTCGGAATTTTATTCTGACTGAATTAAAAGAATTTACTGGAGGATTCTCTGTTTCCCCATAGAATCTTTGTTGGCAGAAAATACACAGCTTAAATTCATTAGCAAACGGCTCTACAAGACACTTTGCAGTGTAAAGTCAGACAACTCTGACGGCGTCAAAGGCAGGTGGGAATCAGATTTGGGTACAACAATAGATTCAGAGGTCTGGAATTCCTTGTGCGGCCAGCCCTCTGGTCCGCTAGCATCTAATTCAGCTTGGGAGAGGCAGGTCAAGATTGTACACAGGCTTTATATCACTCCTGAAGTCAGGCATAAATTTAATCCAGATTTAACTGAGCTTTGTACTAAATGTCAGTCTGCTGTTGGTACATTCTTTCATTGTTGGTGGAGTTGCCCACATGTGCAACAGTACTGGTTTACAATCATTCAACAGCTTCATAAAATTTCAAACGCTCATTATATATTGGTGCAGGGACTTGTCTGCTGGGACTGAACAATGAACTGTCTGCTGGCTTTAAGAACAGAGACCTTTTACACATTCTACCACACTGTGCTTGGAAATGTATCCTGGTCATGTGGATCACTGATAACACGCCCACTGTTAACCAGTGGCTGCATTCAGTGACTAGTATTATTCCATTTGAAGCTTTCTCCACAGCTTTATAGGATAAACCTTTTCTATTCTACCGGATTTGGGATCCCTTCTTTGATTATCCGGGAATTATTAAATCTCATAGGATGAAAATGGGACTGATAGACTTGGCCTGGACAAAGGACAATGAACTGTAGCTCAGTGGAATATTGATGTGTGGAAAATATTTCAAATTTGATGTATACGGATGTGAGGGTGATTTACATCGTGGTGTCCTTTATTTTTTTGTCTGCATGTAAATGTTACCTGATGGTATTTTAAAAGGTAATATTCAGACCCCATATGAAGATAGAAAACTTCTGAAGGAACCTATCAACCAATAAATTTCAGTAAATACACTGAAGGAGAGTTTCATGTTGTTGAGATAAATACAGATGCGCAGAGGTGAATGTTGGAGGGTGTGTTCAGGGACGACCTGCTGTCTCCCAGTCAGCACCAACACAACCAGTCCAGGTCATGTAAGTCACATGTCAGTCCCAGCTCACACTGGCCAACCAGCACACCATGCATATTCATCAAAGGACTGACACAAAGACTGTTTAGAGATGAACACAATAACTGTACTAAAGTGTCTCTCCACATTCTGTCTGCGCGTTCTTCACACACACTGAGCCTGCTGAGTGTGTGTGTGCTGTGTGTTGCTGTCAGCAGAAAGAGCTTCACCATGGCTCGACAGCCCAACATCTTTATTCACCGCCTGTCACAACGATCGGACACACTCCTTCATCTCCACACCGGAACATTACACTGAGGCCTGTGTGTGTGTGTGTGTGTGTGTGTGTGTGTGTGTGGCCAGAGGTTGTGTGTTATTTTCACATTGCCACACAGTTCCTAATAGTTGTATATCACTGTTTCTCTATTTTCTTTAGATTTTCCAGTATTCATTTTCTTATTTCATTGATCTGCTTTTTGATAGCAAGGACCGTGCCACAACAGTAGGAGTGAACAGGTTTAATAAGCAGTGGAATTATGGGATGGCAGGGGATGAAAAATTGTAGAGAGCGGATGAACATGGTGGTCGTGAAATCAGGCCGGTCTGAGACAGACTGACGTTGGTGGCTGGGTGAAGGACACTCAGGGTGGGGGCTCTGTCTCAGGTGATGGTATTCTGAGCCAGCTCTGCATCCCAGACGGTGCCCGAAAAGAGGGGAGAAGAAAAAAGGTAGGAGGTAGGAGTTGGTATGTGCAATATGGTGACATTAGACCTACAACGATTAATCAAATAATCGATTTGATAGAACATAACTAACTATTTTAATAATCCATTAATCGTTTTAGTTATTTTTCAAATAAAAAGGTAAAAAGAATTGTGGTTTAGTGTCTTGAATGTGAAGATTTTCTGAAAATAAAAATTAGGAGTCTTTGTGTTCTGGGCTGTTTTTGGACGAAAGATGCAAGTTGAAGACGTCACAATGGGCTCCAGGAAATTAAGACAAGCATTTTTAGCCTTTCTCTGACAGTTCATGAAATGAACGATTAGTCGATTGATCATAAAAATAATGTTAATGCATGTTAATCGATAATGAAAATAATGGTTAGTTGCAGCCCTAGATGATATTAGACTCTGAACGATGTGCCATTACATAAAGCCTGTTTGCGCCATGCGTCAGTGTACATTCTATCTATTGCAGTTCTAGGCTCAGACACCCAACGCATTTTTCTCTTAACCAAATCTCACTGTTTGCTACTCCATAAACACAGCAACATGTAGCATCCCCCCAGTGCATTGTATTTGCTGATGATGTGACTATTTTTTGTAGTGGGGATCATTTAAAACATTCAGGATACAGCTGAGAAATGACTGCAGATGATTAAAAATGGTTTGATCCTAATAAATTATCTCTTCACCTTAGTAAAATGAAAATGCATTATATTTGGAAATCAGGCATCAAACTTTCCCTGGAAAATCAGAATAAACGAAGTTGAAAGTGATAAAGTGCTTTAAACAAATTTTTAAGAGTAATAACTGACACAAATTAAATTGGAAATCACATATAAACTATGTCAAGTCAAAACAGGGGCAGATCTGTGGGTGGGCCTGGATGTGCACAGACACAAATTGATTCAACTACATGGACCCAACACATGGGCAAATATTTACACAGTAAAATATGTGGACAGATGTGCAACACACCTTAGCAGCAAGTCTACGCTGTCTTATTCATCTTCTACATCAGAAATTATGTGGCTTCAAAGGTTACACAGGGCTGCTCATTTTAGCAGTGAGGTTAGTGGGAACTGTGCGAGAAAGGATTTTGAAGTTTTTCAGTCGGCAAATGACCTGCTCAACATGGACCCGTACGTTGGTGATGTCTTCCTCAGAGAGTTGCATGCCTTTCTTAGTGAATGCTGGAAAGACAAGTTTCACCTTCCTTTCATAGAGAAGATCATTTATGGTAAACCCTCTGTCAGCCATGACTTCATCATCTGGACGGAGGTATTCCAGGAACCCTGAATTTGCAGTTATGAACTTATCACTGTATGTTCTTCCATATACTGGTGAGATAAACATGATGGGCCCTAGTTTCGTGGCGCGGCGCAGGGTGGCGCAGGGTGGCGAAGCCGGTGCAGTGGAAGTTTGGCTGACCGGTGCGCAGTGCGCACACGTCACCAAGACGTCACAGGCAGGTTTCCACAGTTTCAGGCACATTTCAATGCAATAAATAAT
>JAPQLA010007524.1:3039-14043 GCA_029822935.1 Naso vlamingii | reverse complement strand
ACACACACACACACACACTCATTACCTGAGGAAAAGTTCAATGTGAACCACAGCAGGAGCGATTTTCTCCACGACGTCAGCTATGAAGTTGAACTTGTAGCGCGGACTGGCAGCATGTGAGGGACCTACTGGCAAGAAGAATGATGTCTTTTAAATAACAGTCAGCAAATGGAGTCAAGAATAATTATATTACCTTAAATTATCTATTATTACTTTAAATTAATTATTATTACATAAAAGTAATTTGATTATTTATTAATATAAAAAAGAATTTACAATGAAACCATTTGAAAAGCATCTCATTAGTTTTTCATTAATTCATTCAATCATCTCCTCTTAAAAGACAAACTAACAAGGAACAAAGGATGCATTGCTCAATGCTTTATTTCATTCTACTGTAAACTTCAGAGGAACACTGTGCTTAGACACATTAACAACTGGAATGCATGTAAAGCCTCTGACACACAGGCAGTGCACGTGCCTCTATCTCTCTCCTGTTGTGTGTGTGTGTGTGTGTGTGCGCGCGCCCTTGTACAGCTGTCTTTGTGAGAACCAATTTTTAGTCATTTGAGTTTTACACCATGGAAGTGAGGACACTTTTTGGACAGTGAGGACAGTGGGGACATTTCGGCCGGTCCTCACTCTGACGGGCCTTTAAAGGCTTTTTGAGTGTTCAGACTTGGTTTTAGGGTTAGAATCAGGTTTAGGTTAAGATTAGGGTAAGGGTTAGGAAATGCATTATGTCAATGAGTGTCCTCACAAGTATAGCAGTACAAACAAGTGTGTGTGTGTGTATGTGCTCTCTTCATGTCTGTGAAATATTCTACAGGTAGAGACATTCAAACACAGTGTAAGACTCGTATGGTGCTGTTATGACCGTCCACGGGTCATTTCCAGGTGTATTTTTGGCGAGATCCACAAGCAAAAATACTGTTACTACTAATAAAATGAACAAAACTAGCAAATTAATACCAACAAAAAATATTAATTATTTGTGATATTTTTGTGTTGCCCATCCACTTTTAGCTATGGCACAGCCATAATTTTGTTTTTGGCTGCGCCACTTGACTGTATCATTAGTTTAAGCCTTTTGTTTCTTACATGGCCATGCAAATAAATTGAATACATAAAAGGGCCAAGAAACAACGTTAAATGAAGCATCATATAATGTTACATGACCAGCAGTAGCTGTGCATTAATTACTTATAACATGGGGCCAAAGATAAAACATTTATCATTAGAAAATCTGTTATTTTAACAGAAACACGTCGTATTGATAATGCTAATTAAGCCTATTAAAAACTCAGATGTGGACAGAAAGTAAACAGGATGGTGCTATCGTCTTGACAAAGCGCTCCGGGTTTCTTCTGCTTCAGGTGTTCGTGTATGGCGGTTGTACTGCTGCATTTTCACACTGCACAGCTTACAGAGAAGCATTCCCACACTACGCTTGATGGTGAACGAGGTTTCTCCTCAGCATGTTCTCCGGGTGATTCTTGCCTCGGCTGAGTGCAGCTTTACTTTCTCGAGGGCTGCTTGCGACACTTCAACGCACATTTTTTCAAATCAACGTATTTACGTATTCGATTGTACTGACGCATCGTCCCAGCCCTACTTACTGTTGCCAAAAGACAAACTGACATTTTCAGATGAACTATTTCGAATCCCTTTAGTGACTAGAGCTGCTTCTAATAAGCAGATTTGGACTAATAATAATCATCATCATTATTCACTGAGTGCTTTGGCAGTATCCACCCAGTTTTTGTCACCTTAGGTCCGTCATACTTGGTAGCCTCTCATGAGTGCTGCATCTGAATTCTTTTTCTCTGAGTTCTCTAATGTAATTCCTAAAATATGCAGAGTGCAGTCAAATGTGGAGAAAGTAAATCTGCGTCAGGACATTGCAAATCTTTCCTCTTTGTCTGACTACCCAGACATAAACCCAGCTGATGGCACAAACTTGGCTGCACTGATGGAAAACCAATTTTAATCCTCCAGGGTCATGCTGTAATCTCCTGCATGGTTCCACTAGTAATAAAGACGTACACGTTGTCTCTGCAGCTGAACTGTGTGCTGCTCAGCCAAGTCAGACATTGAGGAAAATCTCTTTTTTTAGACTGGAAATAGTTTTTAAGGTGATGGGCAGAATTCAACCACAGACTCATGCCAGGGGATTTAAATCATTATTATCCTTTACAAATACACATATTTTTACATAGCCTTTAAATCATTAATTCACTACACCGTCTTAAAACGCTTCTTGAAAAAATCTGACTAAATGCCTTTGAGTGTCGGATTAAAGTAATAATTTTTACAGCTATCAGTGTTAACACATTAACCGAGACATGATTAAAGTTATTGCCAGATCACAACGGGTGTGTGTGTGCTGCATATCAGCTGCGTCACGAAAACACGTGTATTGCAGCCATTCTAGTCAATGCTCCTGATCGCACTGGGCACGCCACACCACGTTTCAATTGCGTCCCACAAGTGGCTCTCCGGTCTGCTTCGCCATGGATACGCACCGATTAAACTGATAAACTGTTCCTGACCAGTTCTCAGAAGATCAGATGAATTTCTTATGAAATGCAATATTCATATCAAGCACATGCTCATCTGCATATAGGTTACATTAATGGCAAATTAAATTAAAAAGGCCTACACGCCTCTACAAGTGTACAGTCAAATTTACTGAACCCTATCAGTTTACATGTCAGCTACATGTGAGGAAATCAACAGTGTTTGTAGGCTATTGACTGATTCATTTTTCCTGAAGTGATGAATATCAGCCTGCATGTTGATGGCTGTATACAGGGCAGGGGTGGACTAAGTGATTTGGGGGCCCAAAGCAAACTCTGTCTTGCTCTCACACTTTCTCTATCTGGGAATGTCTCAGAACTCAGAACAGCGAGAAGGCGTTGCAGCAATTCCCCCAAAAATTGCAGTGGTGATAAGGATTCAAACATAAAGAAAATACATGATCAGGGTTGGGCAGTAACGTGTTACTCTAATTCGATTATTTTTCCCATTAACTAGTAAAGTAAGGGATTACAATTGCCAAAACTGTAATTACGTTACAGTTACTGTGTCACTGGGTAACTAAAAAGCCATCTGTTTTTTGTCATAGTTCAAATATCTTATGATATGTACCGATGTATATTTTTCTGCAAGAGGGTTATTTGATTTGAGCGGTCACTAAGATTGAGGTTCTAATGAGCTGCTAATAGAGTTGTTATGCTCAAACATGTCTTTGAACCAGCAGCCTAAAACACGAGGTTGTTGTTCCAGTGGAGTGGATTAAGTTTCGGGAGCTAAACAGGCTGTGTCACTGTTTTCGGAAAATGGTCGGGTTGCAAAAGTAATATAGTAAAGTACAGTAAGGAAGTAAAGTAGTAAGTAAGTAAAGTAACTTATTACTTTTGATACAAAGTAATAAATAAATTTATTACTTTTATAAGGAGTAATCAGTAGTGAGTAACTTATTACTGTTTCTGAGTAACTTGGGCAACACTGTACACGATAAAACCATAAAATGACTCCATACTGCTCGTCCAAAGCAATCCAAATGTCCTGAAGCCTTGACATGCCAAGTTGTTGAGAAAAACATCAGTGATGCCATGTTTTTAATGTCACTGTTCACTGACAGCTTGTAGCTTCTAAAATGGTACACACGAGGGTTGGGCATCGTGCATCAGCCGCTGAGCCCTGAGTGTCGTCACATCGCTCCTGCCCCGCTCTCTGGCACAGTCTGACTCAGAAAGTACCGACACAATTAATGGAGTGAAGATGTATAAAGTTATTAGCCCCAAAGTAGCTGCCCCATTTGCTTTTTTACATAAAGAGCGCTGTAGTTCCCTCCCTTTACACAATAAAATAAGATCATCCTTCATTAGTCCCACAACAGAAAAAATTTCAGTCTAACAGTATAACAACAGCACAGCGGACGGCAGAAAAGAAGCGGTGCACTTGTGACGAATGATCAGTGAATAATAATAAGTAAACACGGAATGAGCCGCAGCTACAAAGAAATATAACTGGAAAAAAATACATAACAAGTATAACTCTATGAATAGAAGGCTAACTCACTGCAGCAGAAGACAATGATGGAGGGCTGTTTAGTATGAAAAAACAGAAAAATCTATCTGGAAAAATGGAAATAAATATCACATGCATATAAAAAATCTGCAGTATCATCCACTGAGCGGGGTTTTAAAGTTGGACCACTTTTGCTTTTAGAAAATAAAAAACATTTAAAATAGGCCTCAGTAATTGAGGGCAATTTTCCTTGAAAACTCTCTTCCACTAATTTAAATAAACGATGGTTGATTACCACAAAACATTTGGGACTTGCTGATCAGTCGCCCACATATTTTTAACTTACCACACCCGTAAGGACGTAATGCTTCACTGGCACATGTGTGTGTGTGTGTGTGTGTGTGTGCCAGCCACATACCCTTTTAACCCAGACAAAATAAATGGTTTGTGATCAAAGAGAATTGTAAATAGAGTCTGCCACAACTCTGGGGTGCAGTTACTTCCTGTTTCCTCAGTTGATATCTCTTTGGGGCATGTGTTTGTGTGTGTGTCTGTGTGTGTTGCAGATAATTGTAACCTCCTCAGCAGGAACTGTAACAGGCAGTAGAGCAGCAAACTGCTTCATTCTGACTGACTGTCCGTCTGTTAAAACACTTTGCTCCAGAGCAACAAATCTCTATGAAGAACAAAAAAATGACATAAGCATAAAATATACATAAAAAATTTGATACATAAATAAATGAAAAATAAATTCATTTTGGTAATGAAAAAGGCCATTTCTGTGTTTTTTAATTAAGTTAGTTTTTAGGGTTAGGGTTAGTCTGATTAGTCCCTAACTTGCATCCAAGTGGCGTACTCAACCACGGATCCCCCTCTAGATCCACAGCCACCACGAGGCCTCCAGTATGTCCTTGGTGGCTCTTCTGCTTTGCAGTCCTCTCACATCAAGGAGCTTTTATGTCCGCTGTAATGAATGGCCAGCGAATCCCCGACATCCAACCTCAACAGGCTTACAGCGGGCTCTCCATCCTTTGCTCCACCACTCTGCCACAAGATCGACATATTTAGGCCTTTTTTCTCGTTGGTCTCCTCAACCCTGTCTTCCCAAGGGACAGAGTTCCAGAAATACCACTTGCTTTTAAAACTCTGATGCTAGCACCATATCTGGGCAGAGTCATGTGGATGCTTTGTTTTTCGGGAACTTGAGCTGCCATCCTAGGTCGACGTGGAGTTGCCAGTCACAAGTAGTGGTAAAAAGTCAGTGGAGCAGGGCTGCTGTTAAGCCTTTTCCCCGGCTCTGACAAAGGCGATGGACTGTTTGGGGACCATCTGATTCATGCTGTTCAGAATCAATCTACTGATCATGTCTGCCAATGACCATAGGACTTGGTCGTGCCGCCAACGGTATCGCCCTTCCCCCAACACCTTCCAGCAGTAACCGAGTATATGCTCAAGGGTGCCCCTCTGCTGGCATAGCTAGCAGGACGGAGTGTTTGCCTTGCCCCCATACGTGCAAGTTGGCTGGGCTCAGGAGGACGTCATATACTGACTGGATGAGAAACTTAATGTGCAGTGGTTCAGCTCTCCAGAGCCCTGCTCAGGTGATCTTGCGTGGTTCTGCGCATTCCCACCTGGTCCAATCGCCTTGATGGTACATGCCAACCATCTTGCTATAGCGTTCTTCCTCCACTTCTGCATGAATCTGATCCTGTCCCAGGAGACGCCTCACCTTACCACAGGCTTTGTCGTAGCATGGTTTTAGGAAACAGCTCAGTCCTGTCCGCTCCACTGCCAAGGAGTCCACTAAGGTACTGTGCCGCTGCTGTGGCTCCGCTGTTTACCGCCTCCTGTGCCTGCCACTTTCTTCCTGTTTTCACCAGGATTCCTGCTGAGGCAGCTTTGACATCAGAGGAATCGTGGTACATCATAACCTCTCTGGCTCAAGTGACCTTGAATTTCTCTGAAACACCACTGATGGGGAGTTGCAACTTGATTGAAGCCCGTACAAGGCAATGCTGCTTAAGGACCTGGGGAGCCCCAACCATCTCCTGAGGTGCAGGACCTCTCTAGTGCCTCCACTGTTGTCACCTGTACTTCATAGACCAGGAGGGGCCAGAGTACCCTTAGCAACACCCCATGCTGGTATTGCCATGAGCCATGTTGTTAAGTCTTCCCTGGTTTGTAGGAGTGAAGCCTTCAAGGAGCTGTCGAAACTTTTGCCTGGGCTCTTGACTGTTTTTTCCAACACTGTATTTATTTATTTGCATTTCTACATTAATTTATTTCCATATTTCTTTACATATATGGTAATAAGGTAGACAGTCCTAACTAGGGATGGGACACATCATTTTTACTGTTAACCGTAATAAAATCACACAATAATTCAATCGTGGTGAATTTCAGTTAATTGCATAATCATCATGATCGTGAATTAAAGTGTCTGCTATGAGTAACCTAATGTATGTAGCGCCACGGAGTTAAGCTCTGGCACATACATTTTTTTATTAGTAAGCAACACTGGCTAAATTTCATTGGAGCCTCACATAGGTCCCAGAAAATTATTGATAGTCAATTTATTTTTACCACTTCAGGGGACCGACGACAATGTGGAGAAATTAATTCTCCTGAGGAGAGAGAGGGACCACCTGTTTGACTCTGCAGCCCAGATCAAAGTACAAGACAGGAACACAGCTGAAAGTCATAACACAGTGTCATTAAATAAATTAGACTTAAAACTTATGACGAGCACACTGTTGTAATAGTTAAATCTATAGTAAAAGTGACATGTTAAGGTTCCTCAGGACAGGGCGTCGTCTGACTGTGAGAGTTAACAAAGTGGCTTAATCCCGCCGCTTCAGGTGAAACTCACGTGACCTTATTTTGGAAAAATTATGTTAATGGTAGTCAGTGGACTGGTACAAATTAATTTTTGATCCTGTTTAAATTGTACTGCCAATCTCAAATATGATGTTTGTCAATTTAAAAGATATTTTTTCAAGTCAAGAAAGTTGCAGTTTATCACACAACTGCTGAAGTATTAGACTTTGAAAATTTGTTTTTATAAAGACGACACACCCGACTGTCACGTGATGTCTTAACAACGATCTGTGACAGAGGCAACTAACTCTGTGTTTGCTGGGCTGCAGCTCTCAACATGTCCATGTTAGAATGATTTTAACCTCTTTCAATCCATTTTCCTTCATTCTGAAGGAACCAAAGAAACTGTGTTAAAGTTACAGCCATGTTAGCGTTGGTGACGGATATTATCCAAGACGAGACATGTAATTCACTGAGTGGTCTCACAAAAAACGTTGTTTTACTGTTTGATGACAAAATTTGACTTTCTTTACATGAAAAAAAAAAAAATTATCTTTTAAATGGCCAGCCTTCATATGTGTTATTCAGGGCACACACCAACCAGGATAAAAAAATAATGTGTCCTTCTCCATTGAGTACTGCTCATATTTTTTTCCGAATTAAGGTCCCAAAGCCCGGAAGTAGAGGGGCGGGACTTTGGCACTCTATTGCTCACTGACAATAGAGAAATGATAACGTGTACATCTTTTGTAAATATAAATTTAAAGGGCTGGCTTCATCTTCATCTCACAATTTGACACTGTTTTGCTAGTTTAGCATGTGCAACACTTCTCAGGAATATGTCTTAATTCTGCATTAATTCAGCTTCTTCTAATCCAAAAGATTTGAATGATAACGAGGATAAACACAAAGAATTTTAGACCTCTGAGGCAGCATTTCCACAACTCTAAACTTCATCGTAAAAAGAAGTATAACTAGCAAGTGTAAGTAGTATGTTTGTTTCTATACTGACATATACTGACAGGCACCAGATAATTACATGAGTTACGGCCTTTGCACACTGAGTCCATTTTTTCGTCCGAAATTGATGCACATTAAAAAAAAAAAAAAGACCTCCTGTAGAGTCAATCATATTTACAAATTGACTCCAAAACTTTAGTTTGTCATTTTTATTCAGAACAGGTACGATTTTCTCTGGGTTTTTTGCATTTGTTCAAATCGTTTACAGGGTTGATCTGTGTGCGTCCTTGCCCAAACAAACTGCCCGCCGCTGTTCAGGACCAATCGGTTTGTGGAAATTGGTGGTCCTCTTTTTAATGTGTGGTTCCAGTTTAGCTAGCAGCATATCAAACTGGACCACCAACATCCTGAAATACATCTGAAAGCGATCAGCATAATTCTGACTCCTTAATCAGCAGGTGAAACTCTCCTTGTTCTTGTCTTGTTTTTAGGATTAGATGAACCCAGTATTTTCTTCTTCACAGCTTGACGAATCCACTTTGTCTCATGCTGCGAATTTTCGTAATGAAAAGAAAGACATCGGGCTCAGTGTGCAAGGTTTCTGTGCATAACGATTGTTTTTTGGTTTACAGATTTTAAATACGCATTTTTTTAAAAATGGATTCTGTGGAAAAGGCCTTTACAATGAAAAAATTTCTTTCAGTCAGGTTATGTTATTATGCAGCATTTATAATAACTATAGTTCTAATATATAGTATCACTCTATATCACTATAGTTCTCTATGTAGAAGTCACTACATGGGAGTAGTGATGACGGGAGTGATTTCAGATCCAGTCGTGGTTGGTTCACTAGCTTATGCCGTAAAGATTCGAGATCAGGAATCATTTGCTTCTGACTGGTTCGTTCGCTGACCAATCTGGCTTTAGAATGAGGTACCACCAATTACCTCATTAACATACATGCACAGAAATACAGACAAAAATAAACACAAATTTAGAAATAAAGAAATGTAGAATAAATGAAAATACAGAAATATGTAAATAAGTGTAAAAATTTTAAAAGGCAGTAAATACTTAAACCTTTTTTTTTTAGTGTAAACTGAATTATATGACTGTACTTTGATGAAACACATCAGTGCTGGTGTTAATACTGACATTCACACCAAACTGATAAAAATCAACATTTTCAGATATGCTGATTGAGATACATCATTCACAGTTTTAACATTTTTTGGTAGCTTGCTAACCTTGCACAGCTTGATAACATTTTCTACTTTGAACCTTATTGTGGTGGTTCAGTGTGTTTGTGTGTGGTTCAGACTTGTGTTTTTACCGGAAGCTCTACTGGACTGCATCCGTTCCCCTCGGACCCTCATCTGGCCGTTTTTCTTAGTGTTACCTTTAGTGTCTCGTTGAAACTACATATTCTAGAGTTACACCGTATGTGAATGTTAATAATATTAGCCCTTTAACTAACGTTATAATACGTTACCACTCAGAGACTGCTCCCATCCTCTCCTGCACCTGCATGGCTTCAGCCCAGAGAGCTCCGGCTTCAGGCTGCTGCTGGAGCCAACGGCTCAAACAAGGAGGGCTCGGGACCACGGTGGTCCTCCACCACACTATTACCCGCGTCAGGGGACTCTGGAGGGGAAAAATCCTCAACCTCAAAAGACCACGCTGAGGCGAAGGTGCTGCGGGCCTCTGAGTCGCTCTCTATTTTTCTCTGGCCAGGTAACATCACTGTCACCCCACACCACCACCACCACCCCCCACCCCCAAGTGGGCAGAGTTTGCACTGAAATGGGGGTTTCCTTACACCTTAAAAATGAATGAACAATTAAATAAATGCAAAAATACAGAAATAGTCTTTTTTTATTGCCAAAATTATTTTTTAATCCATTTATGTATTTAGATATTGTATTTTTTGTATTAATTATGCTTATGCCATTTTTTTGTTCTTTATAATATCTCAACAGCCACTAACCAGAATGACATGAAAGTCACTGATTCATCAGCTGTGCACCCTTGTTGCCAGACAGAATAATTTCTGCAAAACTCCACTCAAGTGTTTTGTAACATTATTACTAAGAGTCGTTTATTTAGAAAACTCATAAAACTGTGCAATGGATATGTAAGAAAGGTTTATGTCACAGAGACAGACTCCAAAAAACAAATAAGATTATAAAAATGTTCATTTCTGCTCACCATCATTACTTTATAAATCACAGTAAAACTTAGAGCAAATTTAGCACTTCGACATGCCTCCTACACTACACTCTCACAGTTAATCACAGCCGTTGCAAAACCCTCATGGACATGAACATATATATTATTCCTAGGGAGGACAGCAGCTGTGTTACAAACAAAGTTTTAGAGGCTCATGGCTGAAGCAGCTGTTAAAGCAACAGTTCAAGAGAGGGAAATTTTCAACATTAATCAAAATGGTCAGAGGTGGAAGCAAAAGGAGACTGTGAGATCACTGCTTGATCCATCGGCCTGTGTCTGTCTCAGAAACGACACAATAAACATTAGAAAACAAACGATGTGTTTGATCGGAACTATCACATACAAGAGTTTCTCTTGGTGAAGATGGTGCACAGTGCGCGGCAAAAGATTTTTTGAAACATGTACATCAGTATAAAAATGTCTGATTTTTATCGACATGACTGAGTTTTACATGCAGCTGATGGGAGTGAATGAAGATATTTATGATGAATATTACAGTTAGGTGAGTGACCCTTTCTCAGAAGCTGCCACCTGACCTGAAACGTCACAACATCATCCTCAGCATTACAGCAGGAGAAGCCACAGAGCATGGAAGAATTTGGGAAGTGCAAGATTGAAACCTTTTCCTCTTTCCGCTACACTGAAAATGTATGAAAATGTCGTCAAAATTAGATGTGATTTGATGTTAAAGCTTTAGCAGACAGATTGTGAAAATTAAGAATCAATACAGAGATTCCACTGAAGACACTAGACTAAACGGCAGCCTGATGGCAAACAGTGACCTGATGCACAGATTAAGGTAGTATGGAAAAAGATGGAACGACATGATAGACAAAAGGAATAATGACGCACTCTTGTACCTGAAAAAAGTCAAAATGACATGGGGCCTCATTTTCAACTTCTCCAGTCCTATTCCTATTGATAGAGATCATTTTCAGCTCATTTGATGCAGTCAGAGTTTGG
>JAPQLA010007417.1:0-13774 GCA_029822935.1 Naso vlamingii | reverse complement strand
CTCATTGGGTTTGTCAGGTGGTGCTTGACTCTCACTGGGTTTGTCAGTAGGTGGTTGACTCTCATTGGGTTTGTCAGGTGGTGCTTGACTCTCACTGGGTTTGTCAGTAGGTGGTTGACTCTCATTGGGTTTGTCAGCTGAAATTTCTGGTACAGCCTCAGCTGTTGTCACTTTTTCCCTTTTGTCGTCAGGACAACATCCTGCTTCAATTGGCTCTTCAACTTCAACTCTTGACTCTACAAGCTCCATTGGTTCAGGATCTTCAGCAAGATTTGCTGCTTGCTTGGGTTCAGAAACTGTCACATTAGCTATTTCACCAACCTCTTGTGTCTCTTTCAGTGCCGTCACAGATTCTGGAGCACTGGTTTCAGATTTTTCAGGTCCAGTTTTTTGTTTAGAGTCAGAAGCATCAGGCTGATTTTTTGGAGACGTCGACTTGGTTTCTGTTTTACGAGTCTGCTTATTTGAAACATTTTTTGCTTTGTAAGCCAAAACTTTTGATTTAGCATCTTTAACTGAACTTTTATCTGCAATCTTTTGGCTGTCAAGTTTGCCTGTTTGACTGGCAGTTGTGGATTTAGTGTTTTGAGGTGTGGAGACACTGGATGTGGCAGGTTTTCTGTGAACAGGAGAATCAAATCGGTCAAGCAGAAAAAAGAAAAAGAGAAATTAAGGGGTCGCTGTTAGAATGTTTTTATGTGTTCTTCACCCGAAAAACTTGTTCTTAAAATTCCTGTAATTACTTATTTCTCATTATATAATTACTATATGTATTGGCAGTTGTTTGGAGGCAAAATTTTATATATAGTGCCTGAACATTTAGCAAAGATAAAATCTCAGAAGTAAGCTATTTTTTAATTCTGAAAGGAACTGTTTAAAAAATTCCAGTCTGATATTAAAAGAAACCTCCCACTAAACACATTCAGACAGACACTGACAATCTGCAATAATTTATAAAACAAAACATAATAATCAGATATAATATTAACAGCTACAGGTACTTTGCACAACTTTTAGAGCTGCTACAAAACGGAAACATTTAGCGTCAACTTCCAACTCTGTGACAGCTGAAATATTGACCAAAAAAGATGAAACCCTTCACCCTCCATTGCTGTTATACGCAGGTCAGTGTGAATAATATCTTACTTCTGAGGCGGCTTCTTTTGCTCATGAGAAACAGTCTCCTGTAAACAAACAAATTGAGATTTCTTATTTTAGATTAAAGCTGAGGTCAGCAACATCTGGAAATCAAGCTAGCTGTGGCATGAGACTCCTAAGGAAGCAACTCTGCTGCCCCCTCCCCTCCCTGTTTTTGCTCTGGCTCGTGTTTTATTGCGTTTGTCGTCACTTTCTCTCTTAAGTTCAGTTTGCACCAAAGATTCATGGTGAGACCAAACGGCTGCAGGGGAAGTTGCAGCGGTGTAAACTGGTCCGTCTCAGCTTGACTCAGGCCGGCTGATGATGTCGCCTGCAGCTCAGCTTGTCACGTTGCTAGAGGCCAGTTTTAGAATAGAAGACGTCATTTGTTTCAACAGCCAATCAGCTTGTAGCCACATCACCCGTCGCTAAGAAGCCCAGCATAGAGCAGCCAATAAGAACACATGCTCTTGGAAATGACCCGTGATTGGCTGATAAGTCCCATCACAGTCTGAACACGGAGCCGAGGAGAGGAGCTGAAGTCTAGTGTTCTTTCAGACCACCTGAATTACAATATCTTAGAAGGTTATTATGGAATATTTGCACGATGAGACCAAAGATAAACTGCCAACCTCAGCTTTAACCTGATTATTTTTAATGTGATGACACCGCAGCAACCAAATTATTGTGTGTATTTGCCAGAAAAAGAGAGAAGAAAAAAAGTGGACTACCGTTCTACTGACAACAGTGACTGTGATTCCTTTCACATTTAAGCTCTTTATGCTCTTCAGTTTCTTGGCGTCTTCCTCCTTCTCAAAACACACCATTGCCTACACGTCACAAACATACACAAAACACACAAATGCGCATATCTTTACATTACACAGCCAGGACCATCTACTCACTGATTTCACACATTGAAAATCTGTAATTGAAGAAGTTTTTCCATTTGCTTTCCAATTTTCACTGGAATGAATGACAGAAACTTTATATACAATACGGGCCTCCTCTCCGCTCTCTCTACATACCTGCTGCCTGGACCGAAACAGGACAACTGACTTGGTTTTTCCAAACTGCTCCACAGCAGTGGTCACATCATTGTGTGAGAGACAACCATAAATCCCTTCTAGTTTCACCATGGTTGGAGGTGAAGATCTGCCAGACTGAGAAAAGAGAAAAACTCAAACTTAGACCCAATATATTGTTGGACATTACAGCCCAAACAACATATCAGATGGGTTAAAGGCTGATTCCATCCTATCACAGACATATTAATATCAACATATATGTTTCCGATATGAGTCGTATAATAACTTTAAAGCAACACTGTAACTTTGACCACGACCCACAGCTTCAAAAAACGAAACGTAATGATGCGTGTAAATGCATCACAAAAAAAGAGCTATGTAAGTAAAATCGGGTCATATTTTACAGACAAAATGTCCTCTGGGTTTCCCTCTGATGTACAACGACTGCTCTGTCTGTCTGCAACCTTTTATTTTAGCAGAGCTGTCACCAGCAACGACCCAGTCTGCAGGAAGCCTACATGTTGCTTTCAGGAACCTCCATGAATCACAGTTGAGTCGAGGCAGAACAGTCGTAGGACATCATCTCCATAAAATATGACCCGGTTTTAGTCATACTGTTGTTTTAAGCGACGTTTGAACGCGCATCCTTCAGTTTCGTTTTGCGAAGCAGTGGGTCTCGGTCATAGTTACATAGTGCTGCTTTAATTTTTAGTCTCTGGTCAACAAATTGACTGATACAGAACATTATTGATGTTTATTTAACTCTTTCATTTTCATTTGTTTTGTATTTTCTCAGTGTTCATTTCTACAATTGATTTGCGTTATATAATAATGTTACATATTCTTCAATTAAGATATTTTTCTAAGAAAGCAGCTTTCTGACTACATATGAATAGTCATATCAGTGCAAAATGGGTCAACAATCATGGTTGAAATTTTATTCCATCTTAAGAACTCACTAAATCAAACAACATATCTGTAATCTGCAAATTTTTCACATCAGTCTCTAGTGGACATCATTACAGGATTGTTCATATGTTTATGGAAGAACTTGCCACACTCTTCTGCATGCTGGCCTTTGCTTTAGAGGACTTTGAGGTCGACTCCTTTGCTGGAGAGGAAGATGAGGAGGATGAGGCGGGGGAGGAGGATTTCATCTTGACTAGTTTTGCCACTAAGGCAGGAGCCAAAGTTTTAACCACAGCCTCCAGGTCAGACTGTTTTGACAGAGACTGCACAACTAAAAGGCAAAGACAAATGGAGTGTCAGGCAAAAATTCCAGTTTTTGATGGCTGCAGAGTCTACATGGCATACAAGTTAACATTAGCATCTCATACACTTTTCAACAATTTTTAAAGAGAAAAATTTTCTGGTTGCAGGTTTCCAAATGTGAGAATTATTTCCTTCAGCTTCAATACTTGTAAACTAACTATAGTTGGGTTTACAAACAGTAAGGTTAATCAAAAATAAAAAACATTCTTAGGTTGCAGCTCCAAACTGATGATCTCAAATTGGTCTCTGCTCATCTTTATTTAACCTAGTGGTGGGGAAAAAAATCGATTCTTAGATGCATTGTGATTCAGACGTGGATGATTCTGAATCAATTCAAAAATGTCCAATAATCAATTATCTAACTTTTAAATAACATACAATAGACAAAACAAAAAAGGTAGAAAATGGGATAGGAGCACACCGTGCATCTGGACAGTTTACAGGGGGCACATCAGAAAACACGTAAGAAACACGGCGAACGCAAGATCCAACCAGCACTGAGTGGAATAAAGCTAGCATTAGAAAGAACTTTGACTTCTACAAAGTTGATGGAAAGTGAACAGCACAAGAGCCATGCTATATGTAAGCTGCGTCAAACTAAGATAAAATCAAGATGCATCAATTACAGATGCATCTTGATGCTTTGGTAATCATTTATAATCTAATCATGGGCACCTGAATCATAATCAAATCGAATTGTTAGGTGCCTAGAGATTCCCATCCCTAATTCAAATCACTTCTTTAGAAGTGCTGGCTGGCCTCCTGAAGACAAGAACGCAAATAAGTCCATGCCCTTCAAACAGCAAAGTTTTCCTTGGATATAATATATTAAACCTCAAGAAAAAAACTGGATCTGTGCCATGGCTCTAAAAAAGGGGTACTTAATGCCTTGGACACACTGCACGATCTGCAAAGTCATCAGTCTTCTGACTGTTCACACTATACAGCTGTCTGTCTTGTATCCGTAGTCTTTCGGTCATCAAGTTGTCACACTACCTGACTGATCACCCACAAGAGGGTACACACTAGGAGATCCTCTCACTGTGAGGGGCCTATGATAAGAGTGTGAGGTCCCTAATCACTCAGTGTCAATACTGTGGCCCCATCTTATAATACTGTTCTGGTACAATGTTGTAGCCTAAAATCTGAAGAGTCAGCACTCTGCAAGCTCATGATTGCCTCCTTGAACAGTTCACACATGCCTACTGCTGTTCACAGGAGCACACGCTGGTTTGCCTACAGTCTGGGGCTTTTTGCCCACGATCTCCAAAGACTGACGCAGACAGCAAGATCAGGGCTAAAATCCTGGAGTCTGAACTGGGCGTACGATTAGAAACTAGACAAGTCTTTGAGCATGCTCTTTTAGTCTCATCGGACTTGAATCGTTGGCATTTTCTCAAACCTGATGTCTTCAGTAGTTCCTCAGCCAGTCTTTCTGCAGTGCTTGACTTCTTCCTACGAGGGGATGACCTCTCTGTGGACGACAGTCTCTCACGGCTCTTCGTCTTCTTTGGTGAGGTTCGTCTCTCATCACTCCTCCTTGGTGGGGATCGTTTGTCATCTCTTCTTCTTGGTGACGATCGTCTCTCAGGGCTCCTTGAACGTGATCTATAGCGGGAGGAGGTTGGCCGGGAATACCGTGGGGAGCGAGAACGAGACCGGGACCTAAAGCAGGTACAGATGAAATCATTTTGTATTACAGTCTAAATATACTTTAAGAAATGAATAAAGTCACAGCAAGACTCAATTTCTGAATGGGTGAGTGACAACTCCAAAGAGGCTAAAATCAAAATACTGATGTCTATACAGATTTTCCACAGAAACATTTAGTGATTTCACAATGAACTCATGAGAGGAATGTCTCCTGTTCAATCATCTATTTGTGCATATCTTAAATTCTGTCTGATGAACCTGCGGAGATATCTGGAGCAGCGTGGTGATGGTGAGTCACTACTGCGTCTTCCCCTTCTACCCTCTGAACCATGGTAACGTCGAGGGCTGGGCGAGCGGGAACAGGAGCTGCTTCTACGTCTGGCTTTCTGGTGACGATGCCTGGAAGTTTTTGCAGGGGTTAAGGGTGAGGGACTGGCCTCTGTACCTGCAGATCTGAGCAAGGCATGGACAAGGACAGAGGAGATAAACCACAGGAAAATCATGCATCTTAAAAGAAGAACGAGGACTCATATTTTTACCGATGTCCACTCTTGGCTGACTGCCCAAGACTTATTTTAGAATGAGCAGAATTTATAGCAGATCAGTTGCAGTTTAACAGGCGATGGATGAATTAACAATAAAAACAAAATCTCTTTCAATTGGATTAATAAAATTCCAGAAGTTTGGATTAGCTGTGCTGCAGTTAAGGCAGTCAAACGGTCCCTTTTCCCTCAAGACTGTTGCCAAAAGATCAGTTACTACTTTAGTGGGATTACTTTAATACAGTATTATTGCAGTAATATTTTACTCGTCATGGCAACAACACTGGCCTTCAGACAGCTGTTACTGCTTGAGAAACTTACCTGGACTCGAGAGCTACCTCACTACCCCAGTCTGGGTATCTGTGGAAAAAAATAATTTAAACACAACTTGTATTAAAAACAGAAAAGAAAAAAAAACGTGTTTACTACAAAAGCTAAAAGGTTTCTGTGTGGAGGTAGGAGATCATAAAACCTGACAGATGTTGAACAAGTCTCTGAACAAGGGGGTTCAAGAGAGACCCTTCAGGGTAAATGTTAAAAAATGATGCAGGACTTTTGGGGCCCTTACCAGTGTGGTATGTGGGCTGTGTCACCACGCTGCAGAGGTAACACCATAAGGACAAGTTCAACAGGGAAAAACATTCTCGAGGTTGAGGCTCAATTTAACAACTTCTCTGTTTCTGTCCAGTGTTTTCTCTGCAGTAACTTGGCATATCCCCCTCTTTCAGCAGAAATAATCAATAAATAAATTAACAAGAACTTCATAAGAAAAGTCCAAAGAATAAAGTCTGACCGTGTTCTCAGAAGTTTGCAGTTGTCAAGGTGAAGGCTGGTGTTCTGGTGGGAGATCCAGTCCTGGTGGTGAGAATAACAAATTACTCAGCAATTAGATGGGCCTCATTATCGTCACATTTGTTGTCAGCTTTACTTTCTCAACTGCCATTTTTGTGAATTTCTGACAATTCACATTTTATTTTATGTTACAGCAGCCTAAAATAATTACCTCAAATCTCAAGCCACAATCTCACATCTGAGTCTCTTTGTTTCTCTTTTGTCTCTCTAGATTTTGATGTCACTTCTCTGGTCTCGCATGTGCAAATTACAGTTTGTGTTGATGTTAAAATAGCAGGTCTACAAAAGTAAAATATATTTCTTTGGTTTCTTTAAATCATCAGCCAACAGCAGTCATCCAAAACACAGGAACACCCTCGAGCCAACATGAGGGGCAGCGACAGTACAAGACAGTAAATAATACGTTGCATCTTTGATATAAAGCAAACATGAAAACAAGTGTCAGTGTCACTTCGACAACATTATTAAAAAAAAAAAAAAAACAACCTGTCAACCTGAATTCAAGAACAAGTCTTAATCATGAAATATTACAACAGAGAAGTGTCAAAAACAGACACTGAATTAAAGGAGTTCTTCGTGACTTCTTGGCAGTGCGATGTCTGGTCCTTCAAAGTTTCTTGAGGTTTGGTGAAGGTCATTCCAGCAGAGGCTTCTGTCAGGTATGGATCAGGACAAAAACTGACAAGCTGAGAGAGTAGAAAGAATAAAGAAATAGGTCCAAACTGGGACCAGGAGGAAGTTGCTGTGTCTTTATTGTTTAGCTAAAATGTGCAATGTGAAAAAAAAAATCAAAGACCTTTTTTTCCCCAAAAATTAAAACACATAAGAACAGATTTTCTGCTGATTGTGAAGTTCTTTGAAAGTAGTTTGTTGGTTCCTTGAGGCTTCAGGTTACGCAGGTTCGCAGTACTTATGGTAATAACTGGAATTCCTTTATAGGACATGAAAAAACTTGAAAAAAATTAACGTAAGTGAGAGGTTAATAACTCCATAAAAAAATTGGCCTACTGTTTAACATGAATTCAATTAAAGTGACTAAAATGCAATCTTGGGGGAAAAAAACCACATAATACAGTAATGCTTAAAAAAAAAAAAAAACAGCCGAAGAAGGGAAAAGGCAATCTTCTATCATCCTCTGATGGGGTAGTTCTTCAGATTTGCAGATAGTTTCTGGTCATGTCTTCAGAGCCCTTGGTTCCCTTTTGCTTAAGCATCCTAGAACTTGGCCGCATCGCATCATTTTTTTTCTAAATATGTGACAGTTTTATTCTTGTTTGTTTCAGTTTTAATCTGGCCAATTGTTCTAACAGTTTTAAGTAAATCAAATAAATGTACTTTAAACACAGTAACCATAATCCTCTCATGAAGGCTTAAAAATATTGCACTCACTTTTCAAATTCAGTTGTAAAAAATTTAAAAATCCAAGCAACTAAAAAAATAAAAAATTAAAAAAAAAATTTAAATTAAGATTTAGAAATTCAAAAAAAGATATTACACACTGAAATGAACAGCCTGCAATTTCTTCCACCTACCTTCATATTTGTACATTCTTTGTTACACAGAGAGCAAGTATGTGGAAAGACTCTCGGCGAGGCCGCTGCATAGTCATGCATCATGGCTGGCGTTGGCAGACCCTTGGAAACTTCCACCTTTGCTGTAGGCTGTCTGTTGGATGTCAGCGACTTTTCGAGACTGAAGTTCATCAGGCTTGGGATTGACTGGGGCAGAGCTGGAGGTACAAGGATGGGGCGAGGAACACCAGGAATTAACACTGAATCTCCCATGACCTGTGCGGCATTGGCGATGCCAGGAACGAGAGTGACAGGGGGGACAGATTTTGCAGCCAAAACCACTGGAGGCCACATCACTTGCCCCGTGTGTGACACCGTCTGCTTCTGCTGCTTCAATTGTTGCTGCATCTGCTGCACTGGCTGCTGCCCAGCCTGCGTCTTCTTCATCTGCTCAGCAGCTGCTGAACCTTGAACATGAGTTTTACTCTGAGTCTTGGTGCCACTGGAATATTTAGTGTCAATGACCACAAGGCCAGGTCGACTGGGATGCACACCACGTAACAGAGTGCCGGATCGCTGGGTTTTCGATTTTGACTGATGATCTGCTTGTGGTTCTTGTAAAGGAACGGGTTTGGAGAGTACAGACTGGACAACTCTGATGTCTGTGTCTTTCTTGGGCAGAGAAAAAGAGCTGGGGACGGTTGAGGAAGTCTGATTTGGTTGGCTTTGCAAGTGTTTGGTTTGATCATTGCTTGGGGAAGCCACAGAGCTCAGTGCTGAGCTAAGACTGGTTACAGCTCTCACCTGCTCACGTGAAGAACCCAAGGCAAAGCTTTTTACCTCTGCTGTACTTGTTTGCAGTTGTTCTCGACTTTGGCTACTACTATTGTCCATCAGCAAAATACTTCCAGTCCCACTACTGGTCCTTCCTATATCTTTCCCAACTCCTCCAGTATATTTGCCAGTATGTCCATAGTCAATCACTTTACTGGATTGGGCAGCAGCCAAAGACATTTCTTCCTGGCGCATCCCAGAACTACTTAAACTGTGAGAGTCCATCCCACTCACACTTCTAGTGGCTTGGGGTTCAGGGTAGGATTTTGACTGAGCTGCAGTTGAAGTTCTCTTGGCCTTCTCAATACGGATTTGGCGCAAGATGAACGGCAAGTTTGCAGGAGTGATCTGGTCATCAGGGTAGGAGATCAGATATTCCAAGTCCTCTTTTTCAAGTCCAAAGTGCAGAAGGATTTTGGAAGCTGTTTCAGAGCTGTACTTCGGTCGACTGGACTCTGTAGAGGCTGCAGGATTGTCTGGCGCATGAAAGTCATAATCACCCAACCCTGGAATGGACTGCGAATCACGTTCTCTCTCAGTGGGAGCACTGTATCTACTGTCACTGCCACTTGCATAGTTAGATGAAGCAGATAATGAATAAAATTTGGAATCATCAGCAGAGGACCTTTTGTAGTCAGACAGCCACTCAAGGGAATTATTGCCACTTTCACCTTCTAAATGTCTATGTCCGAGAGAGGCAGAGGTTGAAGACATTGGGTAAGGGGCCATTCCTGTCGCAGAGGAGTGAAAGTCATCACTTTGGGCACCAGTAAAATGGGTGCCCTGGTCTAAGTGCTGATGTATCGGATTGCCCAGATGTCTCACCTCCTCTCTGGCTCTGCTAATGTGCATGTCTACAGACCTCTTTATGTCCTCCTCCATAATGGCACTACTCTGTTCAGTTCTGTAGTTTCTTGACTGAGACATCAGTGATGGCAGCATTACCCCAGAGCGGTCAGGAATTAAAGAGGCATGTTTGGAAGAACTGAAGCTGGATCCCAGTCCAAGGCTGGAAGATGCCCGATGAGGATCCCTCTCTGCCTGCCTACCGGAAAGTCCATACTGCCCCTGGGTGGCTCTTTGGTTACTTGAGGCATAGGGGTTATTCAGAGGATGGGACATGGTGTTTGCGATCTTCAGCAGGTTCAGGAGATTGATGGCTGCAGCAGTTGGCGAGGGCGGTGTCGCAGGTATGTAGGGAGCAGGTGTGTTGGTTTTCCCTGTAAAGTTTGCCACTCTGCTGCCAACAGTAAGAACGTTGCTTATCTGCGTCAGTGCTAGCTGGGCTTTAAGTTGAGCCAGCCGCAAGGAGGCAGCCTGCTGGCTGATCAGAAGTGAGCTCCCGGGGAGCCCTCCAAGTAGAGCGCCCGTCAGGGGCCCTAGAGCAGGAGAAGGGACACAATGCTCCGACAGCAATAAAAGGCTGAAAAGTTAAAAAGAAAGGAAGGGATTATTGGACTTCAGCTTCTTGGGTGTGTAAAATCCACCATCTGAAGGGTCATCTCTGGAGTTGTCCACTGTGGTGGTTGCTGTTGGATACACATTCAGCTGTATTTCAGTTCCTGGTCTTAACTAGCAAGGAAAAACAGAGAAGGGCAAAAAGCAGCAAAGCACAGATAAAGAGAAAGCCACTGTTAAAGCTGCAGTAAGCAATATTAGCAGCTGAAAAACACCTGTAAACAGCTGTTACAGGTGACATCAACTTCAAGCTTAATTCAACTGTTCGCTCCTCACTGAGTCTGCATAGAGTGGAGCGGAGCGGAGCGGAGCAGAAGACAGACAGGTGAAGTAAGGATAACATTTTCAGAGCAGGTTTTAAACAGGTTCAGTAGCGAACAACAAGCCAACATGCCGACAGATTCTGTGGTTTTGTATTTTTAATGAGCTCGACCAGAGAATATTTTGTGATAACGGATCAATGATGCCCCCGCAGCAACTTGTTCGCGAGGCTTACAATACCCAAGAAAGCTAATGCCATGCAACAGCAACAGGCGGTCCACACCAACTAATCACCTGGAACAGAGCTAGCGGCGTAATGTTTTCCACGTATGTCCAAATGGCAACCTTAATACAAAATCTCAAGAACAGACACAAAGACATTTTCCTTTCCATGCTCATTTCTCACAAAATGTATTATATTACAAAAAAAGTATTATATAGAGACTGGAACCAAGATTTTGATTTGGAAAACTTAACACAGAGAATAAAGTTTATCTTGGAACCAGCTAGTCAGTCTGCATAACAGAAGGCAACCAAATCTCCTGCAGAATTTGGAGTAGAATATGCAGTAGAATCCGTACACGTATAAAAAAAATGACAATGAGTGTGACAGGTCTTGTACTGTATACTTACAGTACTGTCAACAACTCAATTTACTCAGAGCTCAGAAGTTAAGTAAGTTGACTCACTGTGAAAACAAAACAAAACAAAGAGGATGCTGGTCCCCATTAAGATCAGCTTCAACTCATTCATTTGAATGGGGCAGGTCTGACGATGCAGCAGGCGACTGTACACTCGCTTTCCACTTTGAGGATGAGGAACTGACAGGACGTCACTCATTGCAAAGTGATGACAATCAAATATTAGCACAGTACAGCGTTATCTCTTCAGGCAGAGAGACAAGCTGGGCAGAGGATAAGATTTACATTACTGGAAGGAAAAGAACGTGTCCAATTGTTGGTCAATAAC
This sequence comes from Naso vlamingii, assembly GCA_029822935.1. NCBI lineage: Eukaryota > Metazoa > Chordata > Actinopteri > Acanthuriformes > Acanthuridae > Naso > Naso vlamingii. The sequence continues at coordinate 2,257 of JAPQLA010007417.1, read as the reverse complement.
TTCATTTCATTTGCAAGTTTGTTTTTTACAGCAGCCATTTCTCAAGTCAAACCTCATATATTTAGACCAGTCAAAATGTGCTTGGCTGGTGGATATTTTCATCTTCTGGACTTAAAAACGTTGATTTGGGACATTATTCCAATGTGCACTCAACTCCAGTAAAACAAAAGCCAATAATAATACACTATCATTCTGTGACACTTAGAGATTAAAAGCTGGTAAAAGAAAGTATGAATGTTATGGGCGACGTCACAACTTCTTGTATTAAAAAAGGAAACTGAATGTAGATTAATAATGCTAACCGTGTCCGCAGTGGCTCATCCTCACCCACGTGAAAAGCCTTCAATGCTGAGCGCATTGCTGACAAATTATGTGACTGCCACGGTAATGTTAGTGGTGTTAGTAAAACATGTGCTTTTCTTAAAATATAAAAAACAGACATTTTAAAATATTGACTGTTGAGTAACATGGATCGAAAATTTAACGTTAACCGGTGACGCAGCTATTTCATACGTGCCTGACTGTCACTGACGTCACGATTGAGCCAAGACTAGATCCAAGCTTTACAACCAACACAAAGAAAAATCTTTAAAATGTTGTCAGAAGTCTGTGTTCAGTTTCTAACGTTGAATACAAACTGCTCGCGAGCCATGTAATAGCGAGCAAATGCTAAAATTAGCCTTCAGGAGGTCCCAGTTTAAAACAAACACGAAATACAGCGACTGGAAGTAACGTGAGTGTTTCCCTCCGTGCTTTTCGAACAACATCTGCGTTGCATACCTGCCGTTATTTGTGAATATTTTGCGGCGTTGGGTAGCTGAAACTCATCTTCGTCTCACCACATCAGGAAGACTTCCGGTTTTGCCGTTCAGTCTTCTTCTTCGTCTTCTTTAGGATTTTTGCAAACAACATCTAAAGGTGCATACCGCCACCTACTGTATTGGATTTGTAGATCCACGGCATTGTATTAATTTATTATTATTATTATTATTATTATTATTATTATTATTATTATTATTATGAAGAAGAAGAAGAAGAAGAAGAAGAAGAAGGAAAAAGAAGAAGAATCCCTCCTCTGATTTCCCTGAATTCTGTGCTAATTATTGTTTTTAAGCTGATTTCAAACTCCATATGATTTATTCACTGTTATTTAGTGTGTGTGTCGCCAGTATATTTGTCACAATTCATTGGCCTACATATTGCTCTCCATTCTCCAAAACATACAAAAGCACAGTTTGCCGCTATCATTCCTAAATTGATCGAAAGGCCTTTGAATAAGTATTGAATAATGTTTCGTTTTTGTAGCAGGGCTCTTATTTTGTTTGAATAGAGCTACAATAGCTCATTCAAAGTTGTTTTTAGACACAATGTTTTTATTCGTATTTAGAATAAACTAGCATATTGTTCTAGAGATAAAAGGATCAAATAAGCTTTTCTCAACCATTCCAATAATTTACTAATTTAAACTTATCAGAAATATCTCAGAATTATTAAAGATCCGTAATAAATACATAAATTATATCGATATAGGAAGAATGTTTGTGATGGCAGATTTTGACGTTGTGCATTTTATTTTGTACAAACTGAGGGGAATTTATGCTGTTGTTACTGTTTTTAATGGTGATGAGTCAATTTAAAAAGATATGTTTGTATATAACACAAATTGTGTTTTATACCTTAACCCTTAACATCATGTCAAAATAATCATAAGTCTTTCAGTAATGTGTTATTTGGTTATAAAGGTGAGCCACAGAAATGAAATAAAAGTGTCTAAAGAAAGCATTTGCTTTTCCCATTAGTTGAAGGGGGTGCAGAAGGGTAGGTGCATCACCATTAATCTGCCATATAGTGGCGCTGTTTTCACAGCTAGTGTTTGCCTGCTGTTCAGTGCTGAGCAGGTGGTGTACAGAGGGTTTTTAGGCCTTTTTCTCTAAAAATGGCTCCCTGCAGTGGCCAGAAAAGATCGCACAAGTGTGATAAGAATGAACCTGAACATTAAAACTCAAGCCAGGCAGCTAAAAAATGAGAACTAAAGCTGAAGGAAGCAGCACATTTAGCTGACAATTCTCAGGAAGTTCATCACAATCACATGGCTGCCAAATGAGAAACCTACAAAAAAAAGTTTGTTTATAAAGGAATAAAATTAGTATAATTTTAGAAAACTGTGTGTACTTTGCTTTTATGTATGTATGTATGTATGTATATATATATATATATATATATATATATATATATATATATATATATATATATATAT
>JAPQLA010007349.1:0-11850 GCA_029822935.1 Naso vlamingii | reverse complement strand
AGATGCTAAAGCTAGCTCTAGCCATCCACATGCTAACACCCGACATGACGAGCATGGCGAAGAAGAAGAAAACCCAAGTGAGAGATTCACTCACATTCTCAGAGAGATACGGGAAGGAAACCAAAAACTCGCCACTCAAATTGATTCCAAACTGACAGAAGTTAATAATGCCATCACAAATCTGGATAAAAAAATAAATGGCCTGGTCACAAGAGTCACAGAGGCAGAAAACCGCATCAGTAATACGGAGGATACGCTAAAGGATCTGGACAAAACAGTGCTTCACCTACGTAAACAGAATGAATACCTGCTTGAAAAAGTTGATCAGCTCGAAAATTACAGCAGACGTAACAACATCCGATTCATTAATCTACCAGAGGGACGTGAAGGCACGAACCCGGTTAAGTTTTTCACTGACTGGCTCCCCTCCACTCTGGGTTCTGACAACTTCCCTGATCCCATCATCATAGAGCGGGCTCACAGAGCTCTCTTCCCCAGGCCACCCCCTGATAAGAAACCGAGACCCATCATAATCAGACTTCTGAGATATCAAGACAGAGAGAGGGTCCTGCGCGCTGCTGCTTCAAAGGAGAGAAACACCATTCAACATGATGGCACACCTGTCATGCTGTTCCCTGACGTGAGCCCTGCTGTTGCCAGACGCCGAAAGGAATACGATCAGGTGAAAAAAGAACTTACGGCCAGGAAGATACTGTTTGCACTACTACATCCTGCAACGCTGAGAATTCTGCACGAAGGCTGACGGCAATTCTTCAAAACACCTAAAGAGGCTATGTCATTCATTCACCATCTGCATCCTGAAGATGAGGACAAACCCGAGTAAAAGTTGTCTGCTGGTGATGCGTTCACTGACGCATGGGTCATTTTTACTTTGGGCACTTTTGATTGGTTAGTGTAACCTATCTTTATACAATAGCCATAGCCGTGCTCTTTTTTTCAATTTCATTATAGTCACGTACTGGGAGTACTTTAGATATCACAGCATAGATGCTGCAATTTAATTAATCTGACCCATCATATTTTTCTATAACACTGCTTGTATTTGACTACTGTTCTCGCATCTGGTCTCGTTGTTCTTAGCCTTGGTTTGTCTGATTTACCTCAGTTCACTAGCAGTGAGTTCTAAAAGAACTGTTTATTTTTTATTTATTTATTTTTTATTATTATTATTAATACTAAATCATTACAGCAGACCGTCAGCCACCTCTTATAGAAAGAGTGAGGGTGTTAACCCTTAAACTGGGTGTTTGTCGACGTAGCTATGGAGGGATGTTAGATCTACACTTGGGGATATCAAACGCGCAGCTCTATATAGACAGGGACCTGCACTGTTTTTGTTCAATATCAGTGCTGTTTTGGGTGGGAATTAGTACTGTTCTACATTCTGCAGGATAGGCCTTACTTTTTTCTTTTTTCTTATGTCTTTTTGTTTTTACTATTATTAATGTGTTACCTGGCATTTTATCTGAACACCTTAGCTCAAATATCTACTTTATGAACACATCCAAACCTAAGCTAATAAGGATTTATCAAGTTTTATAAAGTATATGAAGTAACAACATGGCTAAGGTAGTAAAATTCACATCATTTAATGTAAATGGGTTGAATGGACCAGTTAAAAGGAAAAGAGTGTATGAATATTTTAAACAGTTGAAAACTGAGATAGCATTCATACAGGAAAGCCACCTTACTAAAACGGAACATCAAAAGTTAAAGAGGGAATGGGTAGGGCAAGTATATGCATCTTCATTTAATTTAAAAGCAAGAGGAGCTGTAATATTATTACATAAAAATCTACCCTTTTCTATGGAGAAAAATATTTCTGATCCAGCAGGGCGTTATGTATTGATTCAAGGCAATATGTACTCTGAAACCTGGACACTCCTAAATGTATATGCTTCAAATTATGATGACCACTCCTTTATTCAAGAATTATTTCTTAAAGTGTCTGAATGCTCTGGGAATATACTGATAGGAGGAGATTTCAACTTTTGCCTTGACCCAGTCCTGGATAGGTCTTCAAAGCAGCCAGATCCACACTGACCTTTATGAAAGAACTAAACCTTTGTGATGCCTGGAGACACCTTCACCCCACAACTAGGGATTACTCCTTTTATTCATGTCCCCACAATTCCCATACAAGGATAGATTTTTTTCTTACGTCAAACCAATTAACCCAATGAGTCTAGAGAAACTATCATGGGATTACAAAATGGGCGGCCTCCGACTCCCCAACTTAAAATTCTACTATTGGGCAGCACAAATGAGATTCCTCTTACCCTTATTTGAACGAGACTCTGCCCCCTCTTGGACGCAAATTGAATTGTATGACCTTGATGAAGAGGTGAAAAGTGATCTCATTTATAAATGGAATCCCAAAAGTATTATTAGTAAAACCAAGAACCCACTTACTATCCACCTGATCAAATCATGGCACGAGGTTCATAAAATTATTGGACTGAAGGTTGATTTATCACCCAAAACTCCCTTATGGAAAAATAAACTCATACCAATGTTCTTTGACAACAAAATTTTTAAGCTATGGCATGATAAAGGGATAATGTACTTTGAACAATGCTATAGTTATGGGACCTTTATGTCCTTTGGACAGCTAAAAGCTAAATATGACCTGTCCAACAAACACTTCTTTTGTTATTTGCAACTGAGAACATTCCTAAAAAAATGCTGGGGGGAGCAAATGACACTGCCTAAGCTGACAAAGGTGGAGGAAATATTTCACAATAACAAAGGTCCAAAACATTTTATTAGCCAGGTGTATTTAAAAATGATAGAAGAGTATCCAAAACAAAATATACACCGATCAAGAGAGAGGTGGGAGTCTGACCTAGGCACTACAATACATGAGGACCTGTGGTCTAACTTATGTCAAAACAGCTTATTTACCACTATGAATGTCAAATTCAGATTGGTCAACTACAATTTTCTTCACCAACTTTACCTCACCTCTCAAAAACTACACCGTTACAACCCCTCAATTTCCAATATCTGTTTCAGATGTGGCATTGCTGAGGGTACCATGCTACATTGCACATGGCAATGCACTAAAATAACCACATTTTGGTACGACATATGCAACACTGACTAAAATCATGGACACACCGATTCCGTTGGACCCAGGATTATGTCTCTTAGGAAATGTATCAAACTTGAAACTAAGTCAGAATTCCAGAAAATTTATTGACATAGCTTTTACTGTTTCCAGAAAATGCATCGCACTTACCTGGAAGTCAGATTCCTCCCCCTCTATATCGGAATGGATATCAGAAATGAGGACCTGTTTACCTTTAGAGAAGATCGCATATTCCATAAGGAATAAATATGACATCTTGTTAAAGATCTGGCAACCTTTTATTGAGTATACCGAAACATTACCCCTAACAGTTGTGGACTCTCCGTAAGCCATTAACTGGTGCAATCATAAATTAATAATAATGTCCTGGTACAATATTTAAGATGTCTTGCTTAAGATGTCTGTATCATATCTTTAACAATCTCATTTTACTGTATTTTATTTTATTTTACTTTACCTTACTTTATTTTATTTTATCTTATCTGTTCAATGTATTTTCTTCATTTTCTCATAATTTTATTATTATTATTATTATTATTATTATTATTATTATTATCCATTTGGTTGTTTTTTATTATTTACACTATTCTGCCTGTGGGAATGAGTTGTAATGTTTCTACATAATTGAAAACTTCAAAATAAAATATTCCAAAAAAGAAAACTGACACAGAAATTAAACACTGAGAAACAAGAGAAGATTGAGGAGCTGTGATTTCGTGTAGAACTGTGTCAAACTTCTAAGAACTGTAAACAATTTATATACTGGTAAATTACAGCTGCTTCATTGTATGTTCATTAGCATGCTAACTATTTTGGTAAAAACTTCAAGATTAGCCTCGTATTCTTCTCAAAACCAGTTGGGATAATGCCAAAGAGGGTAAAATTAATACATAAACATGTGATAACTGTGTTCATGTGCCTTATGAATGTTGCGTACCTGTTAATTGGGTAATCTAAAATGAATCTATATAAATTAAACTGTGAGCTGTAGGCTAAGGGAAAGAATATGGTTAATTTTTGAAATGTTTATGTGAATTCCTGTTCTTTCAGTATATTGTAGTTTGTGTTATGATGGCTATAGCTTGTAATCAGTTCATGTAAGCTGCTATAAGTTAATGTAAGTTACTGTAAAGATTACACTTAGAGGAAACTGTGGAGCAGTAACTTTATTGAAGTAGCCTACTTAAATGAGTAATTAGTACTTGACCTGCACATTTGTATGAGCTGTTTTTTTTGTTTTGTAATGTTTAGTTTTTCTGCGTGGTGCTCTTCAGTTGGAACTTTAGTCTTCATCTGTCTGGCCTTCAGAAAAGGGGTCATCTACATTGCTATTCCATCCTTACCTTGATAGTCTTCTCAGACCACCTTATTTGTCACTCTTTGTGAAGAAGGGCAGTAGGGCTTTCTGAGTGCACTCATTTTGTTTCCCCTTATTGTTTTTTATTCATTTTATTTTTACCTATTCATACAAAAGCTCTGAAGGGCAAGTGAGAAATTATTTTTACCCCATACGTATGAGATTATTGCTTATTCATGAATGAGTTCATATGACATAGTCCAATAAGTCCAAGGCAAGGGGAAGGGGCAATCTTACGTTTGTGAGGAGTTTATATGTATGTGTGTGTCTGTGAGTGTGTGTGTGTGCGTGTATGGAGGGGAGAAGGTTTCTTCTTTGCAACCCTCTGCTGGTTGAGCAATGATATAGAGTGAGGAAGAAAAGAATGTTTTTATTTCTCTTGCAGCTGGGCACCCTAAAGCGTCTTCCAGATGGCAGGAGCTGGTGCTCCTCATGAAAAACATGAGAAGGATCCAGCGCAATCTTTTTAGCCACCTGAGGGTATGTTTAGTCCAGCTGTCAAAAAAAGTGGTTCTCCACAAAGTGACCTACTAGCTTAGAGCATGTGCTCAGAAGTCTCAATATACTGGCTTTAAGCTGGACCATGAGACCACAGAGCTAGACTGGGCCTCCATAGTGCAGGATGCTCTGTGTTGTGGAGCTGAAGAACTGGTTTAAGATGTCCCTACTGGCTCCAGAAGATCTGAGTCTCCTTAAAAAGTATATCCTCTGTTGAACTTAGTTACAGATGTAGTCCACATGCTGTGACCAAGAGAGGGCACTGTCTACTGTACACTCCCAAATATTCGAAAGATGCAGATTGTTTGTGAAGGTTCATCTTTGAACATCCAGGTCATGGAAGTTTTTAAAAAGGGTTTTAAATACAACCCTTTCTAAAAGATGCAGATTGTTTCATGGGTTTACTGTGAATAACAACAAGAGCAAGAGTGTGTTGTGTTGTTCCAGTGATGATCTCCTCTGTTTTGATGGAATTCAATATGAGAGCATTCTGCTTACACCACTGGACCCCTTTGTTCACACTCTCATAGCAGAGGTCGGTCTGCTCCCTCTCAGTCATCAAAACTACAAGTGCAGTATCATCAGAGAATCTGATGAGATGGTGATCAGATGCACTGATAGTGCAGTTGTTGGTGTAGATAGTAAATAATAGCAGTAAGCTTGTGCACCCTTGTGGAACGCCACTACTTGTTGTGACCAGGGGGTGAGTACGTAATGCTGACCTTGACCAACTCTTGTCTATTGTATTATTTTTATAATAATAATATATAATAAGGAGTGATACCAGTGAATAAGATGTGGATTAATCTCCAGCTGATGCATTTTTGAGAGCAGAAGATCTGGGGCCTCATTTATAAAGTGGCATACGTACAAAACAGGGCCTGAAAGTGGCATACGCAAAGGTTGTGATCTATAAAAACCAAACATGATGGGAGGATGTGCGGACCTGTACGGAAATTTTGAGCCATGCATATGCACATTCTAGAGACAAGGGGAATTTGGCGACACAGATGGTGAGGTGGTAAACTGAAGTCAGATTGTAGAAATGTAATGTAAGAGGAATGATTATAAGTACCGATGTCTCACACACAGAGTTGGTGTCAGAACAGGTCTAACTGTAGGGGCATTGGGTGAATGCAGGGGGGCACTTACTGTCGTTCAAGAACTCAATACATGATGTAAATGATTGATAATATTAATTTTCTGTCAACAACTGATACACCATCTCTTATACCAAAACATGCAAAATAGCCTGTTATTCACACGCACTGCACAGTGTCACATTGCCAAAAAATACAGCCAACTCTGCTCTCTCTCTGTTTCTCTCTCTCTCTCTCACACACGTGTGTCACTTGACCACACTCTCAACTCTTGCAGAATGAATTCAGACAGGACAAAAAACCCCATTCAGCATTATGCCTAATGGCTTGTGTAGTATTCAGAGTTTGTGAGTTTATCATTAGTACAAGTGCATTAGTTAAGAAAAGTAATAAGTAAAGCCGGCACGGCTCCTGTGGATACTGCTCTTTGCTGCTGTAGGGCTTCAGCTGAGGGCTCGGGGTCTCCAGTAGAGAAGGGGTCTGAACGGGCAGAGAGCTGTAGTTCCTATAGATACTGCTTTCTATTGCTGAGGAGTTTCAGCTAAAAAAAGGTCTGAATGGACAGAGAACTAAAGTAAAAACAGAATAAGAAAAGCACCTACTGCTACCGCTTTCCAAGAGGAAAAGGTCTGCTCGAGTTGGTAGCTTGTGTGCACGTCGCTTAAGAGGTCCATGAGGGACAGCAACCAGTAATGAGTCAAATGAGATAAAAGTTATTCAGGGAATAGTAACTGCGCACTGACGGGACAGCGATTATTGGCCAGAAGTGTATAAAAGATATCAGTGCGGTTTTGATTCTTTATATAAAAATCTGTCTCAATTTTTCATAGTAGTTTTTCATAATCATATTTTTGTATAGTTTGCACATGTTAAAATTCTTGTATATATACTTTTTGTGCAAATAATTTATGGATAAGGAGAATAGTAGTGTTGGAGAGATTTTACCAGAACATATATATATATATATATATATATGTATGTACTATATATATAGTGGGAGGATCTTTGGCATCTAACAGAATTTGCTAACCTGACACAAGTCGAGGAAAAGTTCCCTGATGTACCGTGGGAGAGAGTAATACGAAGCTGGTAGAGCTGGATAAACTTGAATGGAGTACTGGCGCAGCCATGCAACTATCCGAACCTGGAGGCAGTTATTCCCCTAGACCAGCCCTTAGAATACCAGACGCATACGCTATACAGGGGTGAAACAGGGTGACAACGAATCCGTGACTGTATGTCACCGTCATCCCCAGAAAGGTTGAGTGGGAGACAGATAATTTTGCATGCATTAAAAATATTCCACTGGAAGATGGGACAGAGAAATTAGTGTTTGATCCTACAAGATTTGCAGTTAAAAAATATGAACCTGCATTGACTTTGAGTAATGTTATTATTTTAATATGAACCAAAGACACAGACGAGGAGCCAGAAATCCCCAGAGCAAGCAGTGTGAGACGGGGATACATGGGAGCAAAAATGGAGAGAGAGGGTGGCGGAATGTTGACCCAGTGGAGTTGGTGATAAAACAGCACCAAGATTATAAAAAGCAGATTCAATGCTGTATGACAAAATGGCACAAAAGAACATCAGGAAAATTGCAATGGCCAGAGAAAGGCATCCTTGATGAAAAATGTTGTGATGAAGTAGATGCCATGACGAAGCAGTATCAAGCAGAAGACACTAGTGATAAAAGAGCAGGCAAACGAGCTAAAGAGAGAGAAGCGGGTGGTGTAAACAGAAAGGGACTAAATGCCAACAAATGCAGAAAGAAGAAGTGAAAAGGCAGACATTTAGTGAAGATAGTGAAACACAGGAAAGTGAGGACAGAAAGGAAACAGAAAAGAAACGGGAACCAACTCCCACTGCCCCTCTATGGCCACCACCATAATTTTACCAAAAGCCCGACTGCAACAGAACAATTCCCATTAACTGAAATATAAGAGGAAGAGTGTGAGGGACAGATGAAGGGAAAGTTTATAATAACATGGAAACATAAGTCAGTAGAAGATAAAAAACAAACCAGAAAAGAGTAAGATTAGGCAGAAAGCACAGGGCAGGGAGAGTGACATGAGGTTAGAGTTGGGGGAAGAGGCCAAGACCAAAAGTGATCCATCAAGTGACACGTGCTCATCTTTGGATGAAGATGCCCTTGAGTATGAGGATGAGTGAGAGCAGATACATCAAGAAGCAATAAAAAGAAGGTGTCAGAAGGAGAGGGCACTGGATGATGATACATCAGATAGCTTAAATAAGGGAGATTATAGATCAAAAGCGAAAGGGAAAAAAAATGACAGTACCAAGAAAATTGCCCAGCCAATCAGAAGCAGATGATGAGCCTTGCAGGATGAGTGAGATCAAAAATAAGACATGCCAAAGACTGTGCCTGAGTGAGGAGGAAGAGGAAGTGGAGTGAGAGCCACTGAGGAGATCAGAGAGTGCTAGAAACTTATTGGAGCACTCCCAGACTATGAAAATACAGTTGGAAGGGACACTGACTCCACAGGACCTAAGCAACAACAAACTAATAAGGCTGGGAGAGGAAAAAGAAAGAATTGCCAAAAACTTAGAAAACAGCTTGCTTCAGTTACAGGAAAGTAATGAACTAAGGAGTTGAGAGAGGAAAGAGGAAAGATTAATAAAGAGCTGGATGATAATAGGCATCAGCTTTGGGAGAGTGCTCAAGCATCAGGGAGGTACTCATGGAGTGTTCAGTCCTTGGGTGGAAATCTAACGTCACGGATGGAAGAACCAGGAATGACACTGAAAAACGGAAAAAAAGTTGGAGAATCCTATTGAGGTTATGAAGACATGAACTTGTTTATTGATGAGCCTGCAGCCCAATACCCATTTGTGACGAAAGCCACTGGACGGACTCAGTATGAGCCATGGTCATTCATGGACATTGTCGGCCTAGCTGGCAGGCTGACTGACCTTACAGGAGGAACAGGTAAATGGATTACAAAGTTTGAAGAAAGCACAGCTGGTCAATAGCTAGCGCAGGGTGTCATAAAGGCCACTCTCATGCATGTGGCAGGGAAACAAACAACACAGGAAATATTTGAGTCAGCAAGGTTGCCAGTGGCAGTAACTGACAAGGCGATTGATGATGAAAGGTTCAGTGGACATCGCACTCAAATGTGGGCTACATTAAGAAAACAGTTTCCTGAGAAGATGGACCCCACCAGGCTGGAAGGGGAGGTCTTATCAGAATCAGAGCTTCACCAAAGTTCTTGAGAAATTTCCAGCAGAAGTGGAGAGATGAGACTGGAAGCACCTGGAATGAAAATCACATGACACAAAGTTTATTTGTGTCGTGTGTAATGGTGAAAAAGGTGAAAAAATGGTGTAATGGTGAAAAAGATAATGCTACAGGTGGTGCAAAAGCGCCTGGATGGTGTTGTGGGACTAATGAAAATGGAATGGCCACTGTTCACAGAACATGTTGTACATTATATACAGCAATGCAGGAAAGAAAAACAAAAAGAAGATGATCAAAGCAAACAATTGGCCAACAAGCTGACTCAACTACAGCTGGGAGAGCTGTCTAAACAGAAGAGAAGAAAAAGCCAAGATCCAAGCCCAGGTGGTAGCTGTAAGTCCACCCTAGGCACCTCCAGCTGTAACAACCACACTTCAGCCAACATCAGCTCAAGTTCCAACTCAAGTATACACCCTCCAGGGGCCTGAACAAACAGCCCCAGTTAACTCAGCAGCTGCGCCACTGCCTCCCATTCATGTGCATGTCAATCAGGCAGGGGGTGAATATCATCCTAACCCAGGAAGAAGGGACGACCTGTGGACCTGTGGAGGTCCACCCCGTCATGGAGGATGGAGAGGTCCTAGACATCCCAACTCTCCCATAAGTTCTGGGAGTCTCCTGCATATTGATAGTGGCTTCCACAATCTCCCAGAATCTAGAGCGATTGAGCAAGAGCGCCCGTGCAAGAGTGCGTGTGCCAGAGTGACTGCATGTGTTTGACTGATCATGTAGCGCGCGCACAAGAGGGAGCGAGAGCGTGTGGGTGTCCCTGCGTGACTGTCCATGCAGTGTGTGTGTGTGAGAGAGACAAAGTATCCTGATTGCTTTGTCTTGTTTAGTAAACCAATCAGTTTTCTGTGTGAGCAGGCTTTTTACATCTTCTCTTTCGGACCAAGAGACAATCAGTTCAATGTATCCAGGGTCATGGCAGAGTGCCCCCCTAAAAGAAAACATTAAGACATATTTGTGTTCATGTAAATAGTCTGAAAAAAAGAGGTTTTTGTTCTATTCAGTTTCAGACAATCTATTTCACACATCCTATTTATGTTCTTGTAGGCCTAAATACTCTCAGGAAAAAGGTTTTTGTTCTATTCATGTCTAATTAAGCTTTTTGTTCTGTTCAGTTTCAGAAAAGCTGTTTGACATATTTGTGTACATGTAAATAGTCTCTGAAAAAAAGCAAGTAAATATTGTCTAATTAATACGTAAAGTAATTTTCCATTGTGACAACCTGTTTATGCTTTAGTCCAGGGGGGAGTAAAGACACCTCCCTGAAAAGACTTTTTGCAGGTTAGGATGTCTGAGGTCCACAAGACCCACAGCTCAGGCGTGCACAGTCAAACCCACAACTAAACAACCCTCCTGTTGAGGAAGTGATATGCTGGGGATTTTAACAGCCTGGACACCATTGTAGTGACTGCCCAATCAACCCTTGGGTGGGCCCAGCAGCAACTTGGCAATAGGAATGCCCAGAAAGGCCTGAGGGGGATACTATGGCACCAGCTATGTAATCACAACCACAAGATGAACTAACTATAACAACGGAAATACAAGGGCATGAATATCTTTTTGTGGTTGATACTGGCACCACCCACTCCTGCATTGGAAAGACCGATGCAAGACTCCTCCTCTCTAATTCATCAGTCAAAACTATAGGCTTTTCTGGGACAACCACAAATAGTGACTGTAACACAGCCGGTCCCCGTGTAAATTGCAGGACAAAATGTAACAGCGTCCTTGCTTTATTCAGCAGATACACCTATCAATTTGCTAGGCAGAGACCTCTTATGTACACTAAAAGCATCTTGTGCACCCAAGACGGCATTTTATTTAGACTTTCCAGAAGAACCTTCTACAGGAATGTGGCTTGTGTTGGCAGAACCAGAAGGAAACAATAAGTGTATACAACCTCTGGTATACTGGCTATGTCTGATGCCAGACTCAAGCCTGTCTCAAGTATGGAAAAACTGGAAACAATGGATAAGCATCCAGATAGGGCAGGCTGCAGAACCAACACTGTCTCTCCATTGCACTCTCTTATATGATGAATACCAAGACCGAAAGGACTATGATGCCTGCTGGAATGAGCTTATCAATAAAAAGCCTTATTACAGTCAACCACGGTGTCCCTCAAGGCTCCGTGCTTGGTCCCACTCTCTTTACCATTTACCTGCTCCCCAGCACCACGGTCTCAATTTCCACTGCTACGCTGATGACACCCAGCTTTATCTCAGCACCTCACCATCCTCTCAGCTCCCCCCACAGTCTCTGGTCAATTGCCTCCATGCCATAAAAACCTGGATTACAACCAACCTACTCAAACTCAATAGCAATAAGACTGAGCTCATGGTTATGGCCCCCAAGCCACTGCTCCGGAAGGTTGGAGACCTCCTCATCAGTGTGGATGGCTGTTCCATCAGACCAGCCCCTGAGGTCCGCAACCTTTGGCGTCATCTTTGACCCCACCCTCTCCTTTCAGTCCCACATCAAATTCATCACCAAATCCGCTTTCCACCACCTC
>JAPQLA010007259.1:0-14059 GCA_029822935.1 Naso vlamingii | reverse complement strand
TTAAAGAGCGCCCTGTATTCATTCATTCTATTTACATTTAACACACTATTTTTGATTTTCATGGTAATACGGGACAAGGTGCGTCCCTTTTCAGCTCAATACGGGACGAGTACTTTTGTTTCTGAATACGGGACGATTCCGTTTTTCAAGGGACAGTTGGCAACCCTACAAGTGGGCGGAGTCACGTCTCCAATGGATAAAAGTTAGGAACCATCCCTCTGCCTCGTCTGAAAGTGTTATAACATTGTGTGAATGGATTAAAGCAGATGGATTTTTTGTCTCATGATATTTGTTTGATGCAAGTTTGAACTTTTAATTCATGATTTCACCTGTAAGACCATTTAAATGTCTGTTTATGTCCGTTGTTAAACAAGGCGGGAAGCACCGGTTCACAGATCTCATGAGAATGTGTTGCTGAGACAGAGACAGGTCTGGAACAAAGTAATTTTCTCCTGATTTGTGTGTCTGAAAAATGTCATTTTAGTGACAGAATGTTCAGAAGATATGTGTCTGTGAAAAATGGGTCCAGTATGTATCTTGGTGACAATGGGTGAAAGAATTGGTCGTAATCTGTGAACACGTTCATTTCTCCCATAAGAATGAATGGACTAAAGACTGCTTCCTGTCTCCTAAAGGGGCGGGGCCGTGGTGAAAAATCATTCGACACTGATACAAGAAATGAACGGTCAGTGAGACATCTTGCTTTCTACTATTAACCGTCTGTCAGTACATGATGTGAGTCCCTTCGCAATGTGAGTCACGCATGCGTGAAAATGTCCACCATCTCGGACAGCTAGCCACGGCTACACCACTTGTACAAACCATGTCATGGTCTGAACTTCTTGTCACGATCTGAGTTTGACGGTCTTAATCACATTTAATGTTTTAAAACTAAATCATAATTGCAGTGTGGCTAATGCTAGCCACCGTTAGCCAGTGCTAGAGCCGGCCTGTTTTATGATTTCAACTTGTGGTGGCTAGTTTGCTTGTGCCGAGCTAAGACTTATCGTAACGTTAGCTGCTAACAGTGCTCCAGCTAACATAACTGGCAAATAAATTACTCATCGATAGTTAATGTCCAGTTTACAACAAACCGTGCCTTTGCCGCTTATTCAACTAATCAGTAACATTTAACATTAGAATTTAATAACCACATGTGATTTGTCTAGGTGGTGTAGTTGCAGCTAGCCGTCCAAGATGGTGGACCTCTTCGTGCATGTGCGACTCACATCGTGTACTGACACCGTCTCTGCTTTAATCTTACTATGTAAACTTTTTCTGGTCACATCACATCTACTTCCTGTCTGTCCGTCCTGTAGATGACTCCTCCTCTGTCGCTCCTCCTAAGGTTTCTGTCATACACTTTTTCACTTTTAAATAATTTGAGGGGAATATTTTCCTTTTCAGAATCGAGTGTCTGAGGCTGAGGGTGTCTGTAGGTTGTAAAGCCCCTTTAGTAAAACGTGATGTGGGATAGAGGCTACACAAGTAAAACTTTTCTATTAGTGGAGATTCTGGAGTATGTGGAGAAAAGGCCTGTGACATGATGAATATTTCAGAAGCTACAGAGTCAATTCTGTTTCAAAGTGGGCACAGTTTGTGTTGCCAAGCAGCACATTTGCAAATTGTGGGACCCTGCAAGCATATTTTTCCATGCCTCAGTGTATGTGACCTGAAGGCTTAAACCTCACACATCACTCTTGTAAGTTACATACTGGAAAATGAGTGGCTCAAAAACATCCTCCTCCGACAGATGAATGTGAAGACAGGCGGCTAGGGTCAAACTGTACACATCACGCTGCCGAGTGAAGCTCAAACATCCAGCAAAACACTTGTTTCAGTGTTGGAGGAGGCAAGAGATGAATTAAAACAGGAAAGTAAAGAGAAATAATGGATGAAAATGGGACAAAACAGGGAAGTATGAGGGTTTCAAACTGTTCTCAACACATCCAGATGATTTTGGTGATTATCTCTAAAAGGAGAAATTGTGAGAAGATTGTTGAGAAGCAGAGACAGAGAGTTTGAAAATCAACAACATGACACAGAAGGTTGTGTGTTTGGGGATATATGTGACTCTTTCGGTAAGTGTGAGATGTGTTGATTTGGATCTTTCATGAGCTTCTATACACACTGTACGGATTAAAAGGAAAATTTGTGACTTTGGGCTCCATAAATGAAATGGATTGGTCTTGAATGAATCATCAGGAACAAGATGAACAGAACTGGACTGAGTTTGTACTCTTTAACCTCTTTTTCTTTCTCTACAATCAGTTTTTGCTTTTAAAAAGTGCCAGTATCAGTTTCTGATTGTTTTATTCTCTGATGTTAGCAGTATGTTATTTTGACAAAAGAGAAATTGTGTGTCAGTGGGATCTTTCTGGTTATATGCAGGGTATATAACAAGATAAAGGATTTGTCTGAATGGCATCTCTTTACAAGGAAATCCAGTGTTTTACATTAAGACTTAAAAAAGCTTTTTAAACTAAGGCAAAGAAAAAAATTAAGAAAATTTAAACACGAGGAGTCATTTCTTTTTTTGTGGAACGTTTGTTGAAGCAGCACAAAAACTAAATGCTGCTCGTTCAGGTTTAGTTTTGACCCTGGACACCTGAGAGGAAGTTAAGAGGATCAGAAAACAAATCGATCACGCTAGCTTCCTGAATCCATCAGTTGATCTGTGAGTGGAGACGGGTGAGGCGTTTACTGACATGAGGCCTCATCACTGAACTGAATCCTGTGCTGGGACACGGAAAGACATCAGATTAGGATGCAACCGTTATAGCAACACTAATCACCACAGTGACCTAATGGAGCTGCTGTAAGTTCCACTGATTCATTTCACATTAACAATGAGAAAGAAAACAAGACCATGTTAAAATTTGCCAGTGAGAGAACATGGAGCCAGTTTGTTACACTCAGTGATGTTTTTTTTGTTAAGATTTTTTTGGGGGGCTTTTGTGCCTTTATTATAGAGGACAGCTGAAGAGTGGACAGGAAACAGGGGAGAGAGAGGGGGAATGACATGCAGCAAATGGCCACAGGTGGAATTGAACCCGGGTCTGCTGCGGCGAGGACATAGCCTCTGTATATGGGGCGCCTGCTCTAACGACTGAGCCACCGGGCACCCACACTCAGTGATGTTTTTAATGATACTTCCTGAATTTTAAAGGGATATGCCAACTTTATTTTTTCTTTTTTGTTTCATTGGTCTCCCTCCCGAGTTCCAGACAAGAAAATAGATACTAATCTTTTGACTGTGTGTGCAGTAACAAGGAAGAGACGGGCAGAGCTTGTCCATCGCTAATTAGCTTAGCTCACTGGTAGTCAATGGGAAGTGCTAGCCTGCCTCCACATAAAGTCATCAGATAACCTTTCCAACAACTCTAAACAGTTCTGTGTGCTTGTTGTGGCTTGTTTATTATGAAGGTTATGTTATTTTTAGACACATTTTAGAATCAAATACATACTAGAAGTAAACTGCAAGGTGCATGTGTACCAGCAAACTGCAGAAGAAGAAGTAGAAATACATAAAATACTACATAAAGTGCTTATCTGAGTCTAAAAATAACATAACCTGGTAAATAAACAAGTCACAACAAGCACACATGTTATGTTATATGTTGTTATATCCATATGCATGTAAACTATTATCCTCACAGACAGCTGCTGTTTGAGCCACGTTTAGTGTCTGAGGAAGCTCGGTAACCTTTGACCTTCTCTCTGTGGCCTGTAGGTGGACTCATCTTCTCTCTGCTCCACTTCTGTCAGAGGTGATGCTGCAGACCCATAATGCATCAGTGCAGCTGTCACTTTTAACTGACAGGTGGAAGGCCGGATGGTCGACTGAATTATGCAGACTGAGCTTCCTCGGAGAAATGTTGATGTACTGTATGTCATTATCTATGTTATATAATATGAAGAGAAGCCATCAGCAGGCAGGAAATACACCTATAGCACCACTACAAGAGTTTCAACTGAAGGCAAAGGGACAAGAAACCAAAGAAAATCCGGAGGATTTTTCAGCTCTCCAGCCAAACAACTAATAATTTCCTTTAGTTTTCTGTGACTTACAGCAAACATCTGTGTGATAGGAGTTGACTGTTGTACATGCACAAAACCAAGATGATAAAAACACATTTTTAATTATTTGCATCTACCTTTAGACTCCTTCATTTGGCAGCTTATCAGAATTTAAAGTAGCTTATGTGGACGTTTGTTGGTTTTACAGGTGAACTGCAGTGGTAATTTTAAAGCAACACTCTGTAACTTTGACCACGACCAAAAAACAAAACTAAATGCACGTTAATATGTTGCACAAAATGTCAATTTTGGTAAAACTGGGTCATATTTTACATAGAAAATGTCCTCTGGTTTTCTCTCTGATGTCCTTCGACTGCTCTGTCTGTCTGCAGCCTTTTATTTAGCTGAGCTGTCACCAACAACGACCTGCTGCTGCAGCTGCAGCTTTGGTCTGCAGGCAGCCTACATGTTGCTTTCAGGAACCTCCGTGAATCACAGAGTTGATGCAGGGCACTCGGAGGACATCAGAGGGAAAACCAGAGGACATTTTCTCTGTAAAATATGACCCGGTTTTACTAAACCTACTGTCTGGTGCGACGCAGTAATTTACATTGTTAAGTTTTGTTTTTTGAAGCCGCGGGTCGCGGTCAAAGTTACATAGTGTTGCTTAAAACAACCTTTTGGTTAATACACTGTTACTTACTGGTTGTCTGGTTGCAGGTCAGAGAGTGAAATCATACACAAGGGAGAGACAAGATGAGAGAAACCAGTTGGACAGATAACAGAGAAAAGTTTGCAAATCTCCTGCTTTTAAAAAAAGAGCTTTTAATCTTTGACAGACACTTACAAGTTCATTCTTCCCACCTGCAGTTCAAAACCTGTTTGTCTTCAATGTTGACAGACCATAGCGATCATTTAAAGCAGTAGTGTGTGAAGCGTCACTGTGAGGCGAAGCACAGAGCAATTTGGAGCAAACATACCCCACTCAAATCTGAACTGAGGACACAGAAAATAAAATTTTGACATACATTGAATCACGACGCTCATCGGACATCATGATGTTCAATCTGCTGCAGGAAATTTTCTCTAACTGTGACCTTCTGTCACTTTCATGTTGGATCTACAGTCTAATTTTATCTAGTTGGGGGGGACATGTTATGTGTCCACATACTTTTGGCACTGATGCTTATTTTCATCATTGAGTGGCTACAGCGTGCTGACAGCTGTGGAGGCCCAGCTGTGTCTCTATAGCAGCAGCTGAGGCGACCACTCCCACGAACCACCTCTCCTCCCCCGCCCTGCTCACTCGGACACGCAAGTTCACATGAAGATGACATCATCACACACTCAGATATGACTCAGAGCGGCCGTTCGGAGCTCTGCATGCAACTGCTTGATCTAGCCGACCGTGAAGCTCAGTTGCCTGCGAGCTCTCCCATCTGTCGCCTGAAATCCACAGCATCAGCCCCCCAGCCGAGCTCCATCAGCCCCCAGGGACTGCCCCAGAGGGGGTGAGGAGTAAGGCTGAGGTGGGGGTAGCTCTGAGGCGAAGGTCAGGGTATGATGGGGAGGAAGAGGAAAAGGAGGAGTGGGCTTCATTGCTTGTCTTTCCCACAGTGCAGTGAGCTCGTCAGGGTCAGAGTGAATCAATCCACTCGGCGGTGGCGTGCCGGCTCCCGTCTGAAGCTGCAGGACTGGCCTTGCCTTGTGAGCTACTGTGTCACCCTCCTCCCCCACCTCCCCTCCTCACCCTCCACAGAGGCGAGCTCCATCTCTCTCTGTAAAATGTGTAATTTCCCCTCTGGCCTCTGTTGTTCTGCTGCTCTGAATCGCTGCTTTGTCAGCACAGTTATTTGAAGGCGTTTAATGGCACAGAGGGAAGCAGATCTCGAGTCTTTTTGAAATGGACTGGTCTCACTCTCATTCTTCTCATTCTCAGCCCCCTCTGTACAAGGATTTGACCTTTGTAAAAAGTTGTAGTATAGTCTCTAAAGCTGGATCTAGAGAGCTCCGCCATCAGGGGACTGAGACACACACCTGCATATGAGGCCCAAAAAAATGTTCATGTACAGGACCTGTGATATTGTGCTCATCCCTGAGACGAGATCTTGGAATGACTGTCATGTTGGACAAATGTGCACCTCATGATTTAGACAGGTGCCAGTGAAGGAAGTATACTGTGGCCTTTATGTAGAGAGGAAGAAGAAAATGTGTGTGAGTTGGGGGGGGTGACAGATGTGTGTCTAACATGCCCAGACTTTGCATCCTCTCAAAGACACAGATTGTAACCACAATATTTTCCTTACTTTAATAATGCTGTAGGTGCATTTTTGCGAAATTTTAAAAAATTATGTTCTTGTGTAGCGTTAGGTCTGTGGGAAAACCTTAAAGGATAAGTTCAGTATTTACTGACCTTAGACCCTATTTGCAGGTTGCTTGCCATGGACTTGGAACGTACAGACACGGCATGGACATAAGCATTATCACTCTGAGTAGATGTGATGCAGGACTACGGGAGCTTCCTGCTTCTTGCTGCCGAGGTCGGACGCTGTCGCCATGGCGGGAGCTGGCATAAGCCTCAGCTATTTTTCCACAAGTTGTTAACTCTCGGACTGACAGAGATCCCTCGACAATTTAGGATTCACAGACATTTTTATACATGATCCCCTCATTTTCAGAGGCTCAAAAGTAATTTGACAAACTAACATAACTGTAAAGTGGAGCATCCTCTGCAGCAGTGAGAAGCAGGAGGCTCCCACTGTCCCGCCTCTATCGTCATGGTGATAATGCTTAAGTCCAAGTCATGGCAGGAGTTGCAGTTCACAGAGGAGCATGCTGAGATGAGGAATACACCATGAGCTTCCCTGTCTGGGAAAAATATAATTATCCTTGTTTTTCCAACGCATTTGCAATTGCCCAATGTTTGTTCACCTTAGTGCAGCGAGAACTCAGAGGAAAATTGTAAAAGAGATCAATACTGGACTGATCAGTGAAAGCCAATCTATCCAAAATAGTTGTGATGTATCGATCTAAGCTAAACCGACCAGCCTTGTCTTCGCTAGAACCGCTGTAAACAAGACATGCTGTTTTGTTTTAATGGGGGCCATGATGGCAAAGTGAAAGCAGCACTTTCTGTTTGTCTTTTAAAGGTCTTGTTGGTTACAAGGGCCTCTGTTTGAGAAATGTTCCAGAAATGAAATAAAATATTAATTAATATGTTTTCATTAATGTGTAATCAATGAAAAGTTTTAATTATTGTGGTTTTATTACCCTAAAGTCAAGCTGAAGTCAAAAATGCATTTTCATCTCTTTTGGACCATATCCCTGCTCTTATTGTAGTCCAATTTAAAAATGTATGACAAAAAATGACAAAAAAGAGAATTATTTTGTGTTTTTATACTGAAGTCTGCCACTTCGGTCTTTTATTTAAAACAAAATCTGCTGGGTCCCTGATGTCATCGTTGACTCGGGCTGTTATTGGTTGAATCATTTTTTTAATTCAACCATTTATATCGCGCCAATCCACCTGACAAACAAAGTCATAACAACAGGGGCCAAGGAGTGACAACAACACTTGCCAACAACCCTCCAATCAGAGTCCTCCAACTCATGTCCCGCCCCTTCAGCCCGTTCATTGGTTGTTTAATTGTTTGAATAGTGAGTACGTCACAACACGGCAGTTGACGCTCCGGAAACAGGCAGTTCAGCTCGTTTTTAAAAACGAGCCTTTACTGAGGAAACAGGCACTCTTCCAGGGAGTCCACCAAGCTTCTACAGGTGCCCAGAAGGAACAAACCAGTTTTTGCAGCCACTGTAGGTTCTCCTACACACACACACACACAAGGGGAGGGTGAGCAGAAGGATTTTCAGTAGGATGCATTTTGCAACTTCACTACAAGATGCCATTATATCTCGCACATGTCTTACATTTAAATTGAGCATTTCTGATGTTTAATATTTGTGGTTTGAATATCAGCAGAAAACCTTTACCTCTACCTTACCTTTTTTTTTTAAGCTGTTTTGACAAGACAATTTGATGCTGGTTCAGTTTATCCTCTGAGTTTGACCTGAAACCTGCAGCTCTGACAGTTTCACGTCTTTTTGGCCTTAAAACATGGACACCCAGACACAGATTTTCAGTTGATTTGTGTGAGCCACAGTGGGAAAAAGCTCTGAGGCTTCACTGCTGTGAAATAATTGTGATAATATTAATAATAATAAAGAAGTAGAGACAAGGAGCTCTCCCTGTAGTATTCAGCTGACCTGAGTTTCATAACAGGAAAAAAATTACCTGGGAAACAGTGGTGTCTTATGAAATGTCACTGAATGAGTCACACGTCTTTAATGGTGAGAAGGCCTGATGAGAGCAGGAACAGGACAAAGTCTGATCCTAAAAGCAGAGAATTAGAGCCATTTTCATTTTGAAGGCACAGTTAGTCTTAACTGGTGTATTTGATCCATTTTTCACCCAATCCTTCCTTTGACGAAAACTTTTTGCAGCAAAATCAGACTTTTTGTTTTGATTGAAGGAGAACTCCAGCACTGTTCGTGTGGATTTCCAAGCGATGCTGATGATAATTGTACTCAATTAAAGCAATAAAGTCCTCAGTTTGTGTTATATTGACAGAGTAACTTGAGTTGTCTGAGTTTGTCCTGCTCACACAGCTGTTCTTGCTGGGCTTACATGTACCATAATGCATCGCGTGCAAGTTCTCCTGAAGTTAAGGCAGCTAAATTTATTTTACAGCCTGTAAAATAATCACACAGATGATGTTATATTCTGAGCCACCATGCATCATGGAAAGAAACAATTTTTTGAAATAACTTCACATTATCACCAAGTAGGTGCAAGAAGCAGTTACCCAGAGCTAACGTCTGCATCGGCAGCTTGGCCTGCGTACCCGCGGATAAAGCTGTAACATTATCACGTAGACGCTGTTAAATTTTGCCGGGATTGAGAGTCGGACCAATCGTGCATTGCGGAAAGAGACCATTTGACGTTTTTTGCTTGAAATATCACACTATGATCGAGCATTAGATGAGGCACAGCCGAAGGCCCGGAGATAGCAGCAGGGCTTTGGCCTGCTGCAGCTGGAGACAGTGACTCAAACAACGGCCGCATCAAACGCATCATTTGACATCATCTGACATCATCTGAGGAGATTTTGGCACAGACAATAGCAGGAGAGCTTGGCCAATGGAAGACTGAAAGAAGATAAACAACATTTTTGTAACATACTGCAGATTTTGGAACGATACCAAGCTGGTTGCTAATTGGCAAAGTAACCCTTCAAAGAAAACAAAGAGGCTAAAATGAGACCAAGTTACTTTACAGGAAGGACTAGACCACAAAAAGTCTGCATTTCTGAATCTGGCTGATTTCAAAATGAATGAACATACTTAAAAATCTGTCATCCACTGACCAAGGTTACATTTGTCACCTTTGTGAAATGTAAAGCAGCTTTGCCTTGACTGAACTCATGTCTTTCACATGATCAAGGTCAAGTCGTCCACTGAACACAGACTCACAAAAACCAGACTGCTGGGCGAATCCACAGTCAAACCACAGCTGAGGAAAGTCATGCTGTTTGCCTCTTCATTTCTCAGAGTCATGTAAAGAGGAAATCTGGTTTTCAAAGGTTTCACAGAGAAAACTGAACTGCAGCTGTGGACTCTACAGAGTCACAGCGCAGTTTTTCTGCATCGTGCTTCACCATCAGAGTTCAGACTGTGAGAGGACGATGTGAACAGATTTTTTTTTTTTTTATTCACTACAGGAGAAAATGCATCACTCAGGTGTGATGAGTGTGTGTGTGGATGCCTGAGTAACTCAGCTCCTTCAGGGTGTTTCTGTACATAAAGAGTCATCCAACCTGGTTAGATAAAGTTTATATAACACGTCTGTCAGCTTGTTGTCCCTCTGCCCTCCGGTCCGTCAGCGAAAGATGTTTGGTACAAACAAGCAGCCACTTTA
Organism: Naso vlamingii; assembly: GCA_029822935.1. Taxonomy (NCBI): domain Eukaryota; kingdom Metazoa; phylum Chordata; class Actinopteri; order Acanthuriformes; family Acanthuridae; genus Naso; species Naso vlamingii. The sequence goes on along the minus strand of JAPQLA010007259.1, from coordinate 4,065 downwards.
ACACTTTCAACAAATCATTGTTTCATTCTTTTCTGCTCAGAAAATTAAAGCATTGACGCTGTAATTGTTTCTTTCTTGTCTGGTCAAAAGTGTCTTTTAAATCTTTTACTTTGTGTTCTTCCTTTAACTCAAATTTCATCATATCATTGATTTTACGACGCAGTTAATCGCTCCTTTGATGATGTAGCATCTGTTTTTATCTCTTTAAAACCCCTTTTCAAGTTTTCCTCATTGCGTTCTCACCAGTCATATTTCATGTGATCTTATGTTTATTTTTGTATCTGTGAGGAACTTTACTTTTCAAAAGTGACATATGGACAAATTATATTTTTAACTTGTGCTTTTGCTGACTCTGCCCAAAAAAGGTTAATGTTGTCATATAGTTGTCACTGCTTTCAGTGAACAAATGTACATAAAACAGTCTTTGGCCTACAGGAATGTGGGGCTGCAATCAGCTTCAGCAGGCGAATCCCTGAAGACATCATTAAAACAACGTGAGGCGACGTGCAGCTCTTCTTCTTTAAATAAATAATGAGACACATTTGAAGATTAGTCATGATCTGCATGTCCCCGGGAGTTCCTGAACATCGCAGCATCCTTTCTGTGCGCACTTTTATCATGCAAAGTGAGGAGGAACGCTGCAAACATGCTTGAACACACATGAACACACATTCCTCTACAGCAGTAAAAACGGTCTGTGTTTTTGTTTTCTTTCACAAGAGAATGTTGTTGTGTTTATTTGTGATACCTCTGTCTTGATTTTAGCAAAGCTCAGCTGACACAAGATTATTGACCCGAATATGATGTTTTCCTCTGGAAGTGACATTTTAAAAAGTGTCGTTGTGTTACAGTCAAGCGGAGACATTTCTGTTTTCATAAGAGCAGATACTCTTACTGAATGCAGGAAGAACTTTGTTTCACAGGAGACTCACCGACTGCGTGCAGGTCGAAGGATAAGTGAGCTTTTTGCTGATTTAAGTGTCAGCACTTTCTGAAGCATTTCAGATAAAAAAAACTTGAATGACTTAAAAAAAAACCAATCTGCTCCGTACTCACACATCAATGCAAGAGAAAATAATCCCAGGATGTTGAATGTACATGTAACACTGTGAAGAAGCTGTTCAGCAGGAGGAGCACTTTTACATTTTTACTGGTGAAGCAGGCTGGCATCACAGGATTTGTTTCTTTCATTGTTAAACAGCGTTCATGTGAGATGAAAATCTGTGTGAGTGACTCAGGCAGAAATGTTCAGATGAGGTAACATATAAAAGTTCGATTCATGTTACGTTTTGTCATATTTGCCGACTTCTTTCCTCACTCTGACTGCCGTTACCCCTGAAGTTATAGAAAGGAGATGAAATGAAACATTAGCTTGAAGAAATGACAGATTTCTCCGAGTTTGAACTTTGTTGGAAATGTTTGGGAAAATATAAGAACTCAACTCAGCTAGAAAAATATAGTCTTTTTAAGATAGTTTATGTGGAAATGTTACTAATTACAGGTTTAAGGTTAAAATTAAAAGACAAGAAATGTCACTGAAAAGTGACACATGAAAGAAGAACTTCACTTTTTTCTGGGATTGTAGCTGATTCATCCAAAATCCCGATGTAAGACCAGAACATAAATACCTTTCCCCTCTCTGTGCATTCTGTAAGCCTCTAGATACTCGCCCTGCGTTAGCAGTTTTGCACGTTCAACGTAAGTGACTGGGAGACTTTATCGCTGTCTAAAGCTGCTAAAACACATCTAAAAATCTCCAACACGTTCAATCTACCTGCTGTGACCGAGCACATTCACCATGCTGTAGAGACACTGTGGCTGTGGGAGAACATATGTCTGGGTGTAGTGACGCAGCGCCTCGGATACAACACGATTATGCCCCCCCCCAAAAAATATTATGTCATACATTACATTGAGATTTTGGATAAATCAGATAGGCTTACGTTCCCCCAAAAAGTGCAGTTTTCCTTAGAGTGAAACTAGACAACCTTTTCATCTTAACTTTTTCATTATGATGTATAACCTGAATAAACAGTTTAACAGTGGCTGAAAACTGACAGCATTTGCTAATAAACTGGTCTCCAATAAGTCCTGTTTTTACCATGATACCATCCGGATGAGGGTTTCACGGAAAAATGAAAAATCAGTGATGCTCTCTGTAGTCTCTGTCCTGATTGGCCAAAGGTTGTCACACAGATGAACCAGCAGCTTTTCTCGTCATAAAGTTTCTCTGATGAGGAGGATGAAGGCCTTGGACAGGCTGCAGGAGGGGGAGGAGCTGCAGAGGCGAGCAATATGCTCACAAAGGCAATGCTAATATGCTAATGTTTTGCAGGGTTATTTTATTTCTTAGTTTAGCATGTTAGCATGCTAACTTTTGCTAATTAGCACAGCGCAGCTGGGACTAATGAGAATGTTCTTAGTTTTGCATGGATTTTGGTAATAATCCAAAGCACTGGGTTTGTCAACACTTTAACTGAATGATACACTAAATTAAACATAAATTTGCAGAAACTGATTTTTTGCCACTTGGGAGCGTCGCATTTTTGTCCATATGACAACAATATTCGCTCATTTAGCTCTATATTTGGTCTCCACCAGCCACTGAGGAAAAACATCTGGCTCTGTGGCTGCTAAATGCTCATTAAAATAGCAGCTCTAGAGTTTTAAGGGAATGGTGCAGGCCTGACAAGGATCAGCATGACTGAGCCAAGTTTCATAACAGTTAGCCATGCTGCTAACAGTGCTTCTTCAAAGGATTTTCAAGACAAACAGAAAGTGAAAAAAAGCGTCAATTGTCAGACATTTTCCTCTGCATGGAGCTCTTCATCTGTTTCACAGACATTTCTGAACCCAATTTGTGCAAACAGTAAAATGCACATTTCTCACTCTGCATAGTAATGTGTTAGATGCTCAGTATGAGTCGATATCTGACGTCAAGCCAAAAGTTCCTCATTTCATTTATATATGTTTATGCAAGAAAGCAAGTTTTCGTCTTACAACGTAATTATTTTCAATTAAACGCTGTGAAAAACAGCTCTCTGATGCCTGAACACAGAAGCTCCTCATTAAAACTTAACAAGCTCTTCATTTGGAAGCCACAGTAATGATATTTAAACTGACATTTCAGTCCAACACCAGCATAAATAAGGCTGTTGTTATTTCTATCTATACTTCTATGTGTCAGCTTCAAATTTAGTGCACAATAAGCTGACAGCAGTGAGTGCATGAAGCAGCGAGGAGGGAGATTTAATCTGCACTGAACTCAACAGGAGGCTCCCAACAGAAACCATCACAAACTGCATCAGTTAATATTTAATGCAGTGGAAGTAGTGAAAAGAACACACGCCTGCTGACACACTCCTCTGTGTGTGTTTAGATGAAGTTCCTTCCAGGGATGCACCGATCTGACTTTTTTCAGTCCTGATACGATCACATAGCTGAGCTTTGGGTATTGGCTGATACCGAGTACCGTACTGATTCAGACACATAATAATAAAATAAATAAATAAATAAATAAATAAAAATTACGGCTGTATACTTCCAACACTGTATGGATGTGATATGATAACTAGAGCTGCAACAACTGATTGAATTATTGATTAATCGATTGATAAAAAAATAATTGCCAACTATTTTGATAATCGATTAATGCCCTTGGTCATTTTTCAAATAAAAAAGTTAAAAGTAACTGCTGGTTTAGTCTCTTAAATGTGAGGATCTGCTGCTTTTCTGTGTCATTTATGATAATAAATGAGGAGTTTTGTGTTTTGGGCTGCTGTTTGGACAAAAGAAAAACAATCTGAAGACGTCACATTTGGCTCTGGGCAATTGAGATGAGCATTTTAGCACTTTTCTGACATTTCATGGAATAAATGATAAATCAATTAATCGAAAAAACAATCAGCAGATTAATCGATAATGAAAATAATCGTTAGTTGCAGCCCAAATGATAACCATTATTTTTTTATGGTTCAGGTTTAACTCTTTGTAAGACATGAACGAATACAAACAGAGAATGTGAACGCCATTGAACTTTCTTTTTTTTTTTTAGGAAAAGAACAT
>JAPQLA010007107.1:0-14073 GCA_029822935.1 Naso vlamingii | reverse complement strand
GAAATGACAAGAAGACTGAAATGATGTTTACTTCTTCATCAAACAACTGACGAAGAAAGGATTTCACACCTGCTGAAGTAGGTACTAGTACTTGGGTGGGAGACCTCCAGGGAAAACTGAGTTGCTGCTGGAAGTGGTCTTGGTCATGGTCAGCAGGTGGTGATCTTCCCTCTGGCCTAAATATGTGTCCTGGGGACACTGTGCTGCAGGAGATGCCGTCCTTCAGATGAGACGTTAAAATGACGTCCTGACTCTCTGTGGTCATTAAACATCCAATGGCACTTGTCACAAACAGTCGGGGGTCCCCGGTTGTCCTGGCTAAATTCCCAACCTGGATCATTCCATCTGGCCCCTAATTATTCCCTCATGTCACTGATTTATTTATACCCTTTTTCCACTGGTCAAAAAACCTAAGTAAACCTACTATGGTCAGGGTTTTGTGTGCAAGGGGAATGCGTACACTCACCATTTACACCCGGGTCAACTGACCCTGCAGTGGACGCAGGTTTTTCTGACCTCACCTCGGCTCAGTTGTTAATGTAAACATAAAGCCTGGTGAACACATTAATTTCTGAAAATGATTCCTGCCTCACTTGTGTCCCCGAGCATGGATACATACAAGCTTAAATTAACTGCACAGCATGCTACTCTCGCTCTCTCATTAAAAGTCAACCTCGCTCACCCAGCGCACTGCTCTCTCTCCCTGCAATCAATTTAAACAAATAATAATCCAGCAGATCATCAACACACAGAGATCTCTCTGTAGCTGTGGGCAAAAGAGTGCAGTGGACACAGGTTTTTTTGTGACAAAATAGTTTACAGCACTCATGACATATTCCACTCTGCAGTCATTTTATAATATTCGCATATCGCTTCTGCACTGATGTAAAGACGATTTGAGCACCTCCACTTTCATACAAGCTGCGAGAAAAACAAACATTCTGTGGAGCGTTTCCACCCACACCCAACTTTTGCAAAGCGTCACCCCCAGATTAATTTCTAATACATCTGCATTTTTCATTAACCATAGTTAATATTAAAGTTGACGGGCCTTTGTCTCACAGATCCCAATGATGTTTTCACACAATACAACACACTCTTTCATCCAAATAAGACACTTCACATAAAGCTTCACAGACATGCTGACCCACATTTAAAAAACCCATGTTGTCCAGCTAATTTTGGTGGGAAAGGGGTGGCACTCTCCACCTCAAGCTGGTGTGTGGTGAGTGCTCTGGTGCAAAATGGCTACTGTGCATCAAACAGCTGGGTGTTACACACTGGTGGTGGTTGGTGAACTCCACCCACTCACTGTGAAACACTTTGAGTATCTTGAGATAGAAAAGGGCTGTATAAATGCAATCAATCATCATTATTTTTATTATTAAATGCTGAGGCTTTGTCATGCTCCTTGGCATCTCATACAGGTGCTGAAAGTATCCCAGTAGGGGGGTGAGATACTGCAAAATTTAGTACTGATCCGATACCAAGTCAATACAGGACCAGTATTGCAGATACCAACACTTTTTTCTTATAAAAGCATCTTGTGTACTTGCATGTATGGGGTGATTTATGGGGTGAAAGCTGAATCCATTTTCATGAACACTAAATGATTTTGTGACTTTTGCTTTCCATTGTTAATTATTTAGTCGTGCTTGTTAAAACTCAGGTCAGATTTTAGATTTTAGCAATATTTTCATTCACCGCTGTAAAGTAAATCCTCATGACGTTTCTCTTTCTCTCTGCCAATGACACTTTTACTCTCACTGCAGCCAGTACATGTCTGTTCCACTACTGAGTCACATGACGGACACATGCAGGATGTGAGAGGAGCAGTGTTTACCACGGAGGTGTACGCTCTTTGATAAAATGGGGGCAATGCACTGAACATGGAGGAGAGAAACTAAGCTATAGAATCGATCCCATTACGCTAGTATCGATCCGATACCAATACCAATGTTGGCATCAATGATATTGATATTTGGATCGATCTGCCCACCTCTATATCCTTGACACTTGCCTTCTGTAGAGATGCTCTTTCTGCTTTTTTTGCAGACACAGTGACTATGTTCTATCAGGTTTTCCTCAGCATTCTTTTAAAACCCCAAATACACCCACATTTCAGACTAGATTCTGTCTGAAGACTGTAAAATCTCCAACACTCTGTCGTCACTGCCTTCCACCATATTTTCAGTTTAATCTGTTTCTGGTAGACTGTTGCTAAATTCTTCAGTTGAGGCTCCCTTCGCAAGCGTCTTTGGACAGTTGGGACGGTACTAACCATAAGTCTGGTAACCAAACACAATTATTATGAAAACTAAAATTTGAATGGTATTACTCATTGTGGTAATACCACTTTAAAATTTTTTACGGTTATCATCAAAAACCAATACCTGTTTCATCACATATGCCTTGACAACATGTGCAGTTCTTTTCCTAAAGCTAACCCAGGACTGTTGTCTAAACTGAACCAAATTACAATCTTTCAACAGCGTCAGAGCCTGAATCAGGTGTTAGAAAAGGCTTTGTGGCAGGCTGGTTTTCACATAAGACTACTGTTTAGGTCTGTATGAAACACCAGAGGGCATGACAGAAGTAGCATTATTTGACAAATTATTTGAAACAGTCACTACGCTGGAGCAAACTTTGACTTTGTTAGTCACTAACCAGCTGGAAGAGGTTTTCCCAGAAGTCCTGGGTCATCAGTCTGAACAGAGCAAGGAATGCCCAACCAAATGAGTCGTAGCTGGTGTACCCATAGTTTGGGTTTCTTCCTGCCTTCAGACAAGTATAGCCCTGTGGACAGACCCTGAAAACATCATCCTCTTCATTACCATCATCACAATCAGTATTGCTGATGAAATTATTGTCATGAAAATGTAGGTACTATGTACTAATGTCTGTATGAGGCAGTCGTGAACCTACCCAGCATCAGAGCTGTTTCCACACAGCAGAGCATCAGGTTGACCGGGCAGATAGTAGTAGTTCTCTACCAGACCACAGACAGACAGACAAGGGATTATAGTTACATGGCATAATCTACTTTTGTTTGTAATGTTCAACAAAATATAAAACACTGTTAGAAAAGATCTGCTTAGTTGAGAAAAAGTCAAATGAACAAAAAGAATGTAAACCTAAAAACTGAAAGAGAGATATAAACTAAGACCACATGTCTTGATGTGGAGTTGTTACTAATAATGATGGTAGTAGTATTTAAATTGCAGTATGTGGACAACAAAAAGATTGTCCAGGATGCGTTGCTGTAGTAATGGTACACTGTAAAAACTCCAACTCTTTTGTTTTTTGGCATTAAAATGTATTTTGATTCATTAAAACTTTAAAATGTCAATATATAACATTTCAGGCAATAGCTTATGTCAGTCCAGTAAACTAAGTCATCTATTTGTTTCAGTGAGTTGGCAATGCTAATGTCTTTCAGTTATGATTCAATACAGCGTAAAAGTTCAGATTATTGTATCAACTCTAGCATCTTTGTTGTGGAGAGCAAGAAAGCCAACTTTCAGAGTTCTTGTTTTCTACACAACACCTCCAAGGCTGACTATGCCACATTAACTCCTCCAAGCCTGCTGCCTCACATCCGACCCAGAGAGTATACATACTCCGGTGGCACTGCTCTGCTGGCAACACAAGCACGTACACTGCCCTGCAACTTGCAGACTTTTAACTTTTTCTTATGCAGTTTTTGTCTTTTACAGGCAGAGTTGGCCCCTTGTAGCACTATAAGAAAATGTTGAATGCTTTACAGAGAATTCACAATTCTCTGTAAAGCATTTAATCAAAATGCATTCATGCAAACATTAGGTGTAATCCAATGTTGAAGAATTGTTGTTTTTTCATTTTTTATTTTTGCAGCAGTGAAACCAGTAAACAGCATTTTCTTTTGGGTAACACTTAGACCTAAATCAGAGTCATCATTAAGCAGACATAAACATGGGTTGGAAACAATGTGAATCTTGAACAAATCTGACAGAATTAACATGATTTAAAAAAGGGGGTTCAACTGAGCACTCCCAAAACACATGGAGAAATGAGTCTGGAGTTGGGGGTCTAAAGACCTGACAGGAATAGTTGGGTTGAAGTTTCATTTGGGATCTTTTGTATGTAGTGTAGCATAGGCCCTATGGATAAGTTTATAGTGGATTAGCTGATGAGCTAAATTTTTGGAGGTTGAGTTAAGATTAGACCAAATTGTGTCCCAGTTTGGATGGGAACCCATTACACCGAGCCCTCCATAGAGCCTCTATTGCAAGTGGTTTTTTAATTGCATCTACCAAATCACGATAGATTCTTAATACACAGCCACGAGAGATTGGGGTGGGTTCAATCTATACTAACATGGGGTGGGTGGGAAGTGCAGAGCACCATGGCACTCCATAGGCCTTTAGAGAGGGCCTCAGTTGTAAATAAATAAAATATGATGATGCTGGAAGGACAACCTTAGTTTGAAGGTGCTGGAATGAATCAAGGCCATCATCGCCATATAAGTCTCTGAAAGTATTTACACCACGAGAGCTCCAGGTTTGTTGTGTGAACGGTCGATAAGATTAGAGTTATTCCATAAGGGAGTGACAAGACAAAACAAAAGGGACCTCCCATAAGTCTCTCAGCAGCTTTCCATACTGTAAGGATGTTAACTATAATGCAGCCTAATCTGTGATTGAGATTCCTGCGTCCTGTGCCTGAAAAAAGTAAATCCTGTAATCTAATTGGGCTGACCAAACCTGCCTCTGTTGACCTCCAAGGTACTCTGGAAACTGGATTCATCCAACTTCACAAAGTTTGAATATGAAAGGCTAAATAGTACAACCTAAAATTTGGGACTGCCAGCCCACCTGATAGTTTAGGTTGCTGTAATGTCATGATGGAGAAGATTGATTCTCAATCGTTTGCCTGCCCATATAAATTTAGAGACCATTTAATTAATAACATCAAAATATTTTGGTGGTGGGAGTAATGGTAACATAGAAAACAAGAAACGGATTCTTGGCAGAATGTTCACCTTAATTATCATGGCTCTACCTTGAAAAGAAACTTTACGGCTATCCCATCTTTGAATATCTGTTTTGATCTTGTTCAGGGTTCCATCAAAATTATCCCTAATTATCTTTGATAATGCTGGGTGTATAGTGATGCCAAAGTAGGTAAAATTACTTTTCATTGAAATGTGTGTGGGAGGACAAAAGGTTCTCACCAAGTAAATGAGGGGCATTCAGACTGACTTCATCCAATTAATTTTAAAGCTGGAAATTCTGCCAAAATCTTCAAACATCTCTATCACATAGGGGAAGGAAATATCAGTGTTTTCCAAAAATAATAAAATGTCATCAGCGTATAGGGAAACGTGGCGGTTATGGCCATAATTTGAGATAGGGGAGATGGATTTGCTCTGTCTGATAGCATGCACCAGGGGTTCAAGAGAGAGACAAAACAAAACTGTGGATAAAAGACAGCCCTGCCTGGTAGAGCGCTTAAGTTGGAATGGGGGTGAAATAACTGCCTGTTATAAAAGATGCAGCTGGTGCATTGTGCAAAATCTTGATCATAGCGATGAAATTAGTCCCAAAACCAAGATGTTCTAGAACAGCCCACATGTAATTCCATTCAAGTCAATTGAAGGCTTTCTCAGTGTCAAGTGAAAATGCTGCAAAAGGGCTGAGAAAGCATTCTGTTAAACTGATGATATGGAGTAGTCTACGCCCGGTCCTCACTGATCAGAACATTGGTAACAGTCTCCAATCGTGTAGCCAGAGCCTTTGCATATAACTTTTGATCACAAGAAATGAGGGAGACTGGCCTGTAACTGAGAGCACTCCAAGGATTCTTTACCTTTTTTAAATTAGAGAGAAAGATAAGGGCCACTTTTTGGTCTCTGCGAAAATCACCTGTAGATATAGCAAAATTAAAAGAATCCATAATAAGAGGCCCTACCAAGTCCCAGAGTTCTAGATACAATTCTGGTGGAAGACAGTCTAACCCAGATGATTTTCCTCTTTGTAGAGATCGAAGAGCAGTGGGTAGTTCCTCTAGCTCTAGAGGAGAGTCAAGCACCTGCTTATCAGTTTGGGATATCGCAGGTAAATTGAGACCATCAGGAAATGCCTTGCATCGGGGCGCATCATAGTGTTTATAGTTTGGATCAGTAGAGACAGTGCCAGTATTATCCTTAATAGCGCTGATAGAGGCTTTGCTTTCACACTCCTTTAATCTAAGAGCTAAGAGGCGACTAGGTGTTTCAGCATCAAAATAGTATCTCTGTCTCATTCTGTGAAAGATGAATTCAGCTTTCAACAGAGATAATGCATTGTATTCTCCTTTTAGAGAAGAGAGCTGTGTGGCTTTATTGTCTTTAAAATTTTGTTTTTGCATGTTTTCCAATATTTTTATTTGCTTCTCAAGCTCATTAAAACACTTATTGCGTGCCTTAGAAAGGGTGAAGGAGAATGAAATACAAAAGCCTCTGATAAAGCATTTGGTTATTTCCCACAAAATTTGAGGATTATCACACTCTGTTCTGTTGATAACAAGAAATTCCATTAGTTCAGCTTTAAGGGAGGTCAGAAAGCCAGGGTTGGTCAACAAAGTGATGTTATATCGCCATCTAGTGGCCTTATCTGTGTTAGCAGACAGTTGAATCTTGGACATAATGGGAGAATGATCAGACATCAGTATTGTCAAGATGTCAATTGGCGCCATATAGGGAATGAGAGATGGGCTTACAAAAACAAAATCAATCCTGGGGAAGGATTTATGTCTATCAGGATAGAATGTATAATTTTTGGTATTATTATTCTGAACTCGCCATTTGTCAATAACGTTCAGATCCAACATGAACACATTTAAAATTGTAGATGATTGTGAGCTTACACTATCTAAAGTAGACCTGTCTAAAGCAGGATTGGGGACAGAATTGAAGTCACCACCTATTATCAAGTGATAGCCTACACAATTTTCCAGCAATGTGTCGCTAACACCCGATTAGAATTCTCTGTCAAGTTTATAAGGGGCATAGATGGACAGTAACGCCAGTCTGACCTGATTTATTGTCATCTTTATAAAAACGAACTAGCCCTGTCCGTCACTCCCTATATTGTCAAGAAGTTAAATCTAACCTTCTGTCAGCCAATATAAGCACACCTCTTGTTTTATTGTGAGCACAGGAGTGCTCAATAACTTTAAAGTACCTGTTCTGAAAATGTAGGATGTCGCATGCCTTGAGATGAGACATCCTACATCCTAGATTATGACAGCCGAATTCCAGAACCCAAGTTCTCTTAATAGCTGAATTAAGCCCATTAACATTCCAGCACATAACCATTAGATCAAATGCCATAAGATACAAATAACATGTAAGGGTAGAAACAACAAAGTAAATAATAGTCTTGGTTATGACTGCTTAGCATTACTAACAATATAGCAAAAGTCCAATCTGGAGATGACTTGATCGTCGGGAAGGAGAGGAAAAAAAAAAAAGAAGAAAAAACTATTTACAGAGAAAGTCACAAGCCACGAAGGTAACAGGCCTGCTAGAACATAAACATTCTCTGAAACGTGACTCAGTCTGTTGCAACGCTGTAGTCCTCAAATCGGCCCAAACCACCATCTGTTAGTTATAACCAGTAATCTTTATCGAATTTATTCATAACGTCCCGACAAAAAGGGAAGTAGGCTAGTATGATTTAGTGCTGTTTGGAATTAAATTATGGAAAAACAATAGGTGATGAAGTAAAAAGGAGAAAAAAAGAACTCTGTTAAGTCCAGCGAGACCTAGCCAATGGAAATAGCCAATATAACTTAAACCATTAAGAAAGTGACTCACTAAATCAAGGACGTCTGGGGGGAGTAAGAGAAAACAGGGAGCCATCCCTACGACAGAGTCACTGTCCGTTAGGCGATCATTTCTACTGTGCCATCCTCCTCAGTCACTGGATCATGATGCACCTCTACAGTGATACAGTCCCCTGGGTCAGCCCGCACGGAGTGCGAGTGTCGGACGGATCTTCCTGCTGGTGTCTTGGTTGCCAGGGCGCTCCACGCAGTGCTGGCATAGGACACAGGTTGATGTGGCTGTTGTGGTGACTTCAGTGACCTGATGAAATCTTCTGCCTTTTCCGTACATTTGAAAGTCAGCTTCTTTCTGCCGTGATCTAATCTGAGAGTGGCTGGGTAGATTAGGAAGGGGTGCAGACCCATGGTGTGCACGTCCTTGATAGCTGTATTGAACCCCTTCCTCTTGATTGTTGTCGGGGTGCTGTAGTCTGGGAAGAACAGGAGAGTGGATTTGTCATGTTTCACTGGGTATGCCTTCCTGGCTTCTCTCAGGATGGCAGCCCTGTCCTGCCATCTCAATAGACGGAAGATGAGGGTGCGAGGGTGGTCTCTGTTCTGTCCACGGTCGTTGTATATGCTGTGAGCATTGTCGATCTCAACATTGCGGTTTGCTGAATCCACTTAGGGATCCACTTAGCCAAGTTATCTTTGAGGTAGCCTGCAGCATTGGAGCCCTCTGACCCCTCCGCCAAGCCTACCAGACGTCCATTTTTCCTTTGAGCTCTGTCTTCCATGTCGGCCGTTTTTATGATAAGCTGGTCCCCCTGTTTTTGGAGTTCAACAATACTTTGTCTGTCCTCACGCACAGCTAGCTGGAGGGAGTCAACACGGCTCCGGGTCTTCAGGACTACCTTGGCTTGGTGCTCAATATTTGATTTCAAACCATAAACATACTTCTTAGTTTGTTCAATGTCATCTTTAGTTAAGCGAAGTTGAGGAGCTAGAATAGAATTCACAGCCTCTTTGACAGCCGCAGTAACAGCCGCATCCAGTTTGCATTGCTATTCTTGTAGTGCTAGCCTGATTCCGTCAGCAATGGCAGTGTCGAGGTCTCCTTTTGAGATGGATGAATGATCTCTGAATTTCTTTTTGATTGGGGAATCTTGTAGCTCTGTCTTACGACTATCCAGGACGGCAGCTTACTTATCGTTAGTTTCGCATGATAGCAGTTGATAAAGTAAAGATTAATAGTAAAGTTTAATGGTAAAGAACAGAGACAACAGAACTACGTGTGCATCGCTAATGAGTGGTCACGTCACCTCAGGTTCAGTCCATTTTTAATAAGGTATGTACCAAGAAATCTATGGGGCCTGATGGTTTGCCTGCTATTCTGCTAAAAAAGCTTCTCAGAACTCATTTCTGCTTTCTGCCCTATTTTCCAACAATAACTTGACAATCATACTTTCCCTGCACTGTGGAAAAAGTCTATAACTATCCCAGTCCCTAAATTACCCTGCCCACAAAGATTTTAGACCAATTGCACTGACTTGTGAAGTTATGGAATGGCTTGAGAGGGTCATAGTTAATTTTTAAAATAAGAGGTGGCAGACTGCCTAGACCCCCACCAATTGTATTACTGCAGTCAATGTGATACACTTAACTAGCATCAGCTGGAGAACTCTAAGGCTTATGCTCAGGTTTTATTTGCTGATTTTAGCTCAGCCTTTGACACCCTCCAACCCCATTTACTTGTTCATAAGTTAAAGGGCATGAGGGTAAATTCTTACATCATAAAATGGTTTTATTCCCTGTTAACTAACAGGTCTCAGCAGGTCAATGTAAATGGCTGTCTCTCAGGGGTAAAACACTGCAGTACAGGGGTGCCTCAAGGGAGTGTGAGTTCCCCAGTTCTCCTCACCACCTACACCAATGGCTGTAAAAGTAGCCATCCAAACAATTACATCATAAAATTCTCAGATGATACTATTATTTTAAGCCTGTTAAAAGGTGATGATTGTCCTTCGGTGCACCAGAGAGAGATCAACATCTTCCAGTCCTGGTGTGAGAGAAATTACCTAATCCTAAACACCACTAAAACCAAAAAAAAGGAGATGAGAGCTCAAGACACTGTAGTCATAGGACACAGTGTCAGTGAACATGTTAACTCGAATAAGTACTTAGGCATCTACATTGACAACTCATTTAAGTGGAATTCACACAATGAGTACCTGTGTGGAAAACTTGGCCAAAGAATCCACTTCCTTAGAACACTTAGACTGTTTGGTGTGCGCCCCAAAATTATGGAGACTTTCTATAATGCTGTGCTGGGAAGATTTCCGGTTCACTGCTGACTTCTGGGTCGCTGCTCGTGTGGCTGACTGGCTGGCTTGTAGAGCAGTGTAGAGCGGTGTAACGTGTTTTTCTGTCTCTTTTCTGCTGTTTCTTGCCCATAACTGCTGTGTCTTTGTCCACGCTATGTACTTGGTACATGGAATCGTGTGGTTTTTAATTTTTTAAACTTTTTTAACTCTGTTGACACACCTTCAATGCCGTCGCGAGTGATTGCACCTGCTAGCGCTGCCTGCAGTCTGTTTTTACTGACTTTTTTCGGAATATTCTCCTCAACATGGACACCCACGGACTTCTTTGGACAATACTAATGCTGCACCTTGTTGCTCTTATGGAGTTAGCCACCACGAATGGGTTGAATCTCCCCGACAGCCAGCAGATCGCCTACTCTAGAGACTCCCTGCTGCTGCTTGGTCTTTTCCCACAACAGGCCATCCTCACAGATGTGTTTCCCGAGGAAATACTCCATAAGAACTCATCTCACTGCGGCAATTCCACTCACCACAAACATAAGGTAACCAGAAGGGGGAAAAGAAAAAGTGGAACAACAACGAGACTAAAGCCGGAGGCGTGTAAATACCCCCCTCCCATTATTCTGGCCAACGTGCATTCGCTCCGTAATAAGCTGGATGAGCTACAAGCTAATATTAACCACCTGCATGAATACAGGTCTGCCTCGATTCTTGCTTTTACTGAAACTTGGTTAAACAAGAACTACAGTGATAGCTCTCTATATATTGATGGCTTTGCCCCCCCTCTTAGACTGGACCGTGACAGTGAGCTCACTGGTAAACAACAGGTGGCGGTGTGTGTCTCTATGTAAACAAATGCTGGTGCTTGACGGTCGTTGTGAGGGAAAAAGTGTGCACCACTGACATTGAGCTCTTGGCTGTCTCCCTTCGCCCCTTCTATTTACCAAGAGAATTCCCACAGCTTTTTCTCATTCTGGTTTACATTCACCCCAAAGCTAATGCTTCAACTGCCATTGAACACATCATGACCTCACTATACAAATTCGAACGTATCTCACCAGATTCACCTAAATTTATTCTGGGTGATTTCAACCACTGCTCCCCAGGAAAAACTTTAAAGGGTTTTCAGCAGTATGTCACGTGCAGCACTCACCTAGGGAAGACGTTAGACAAATGCTATGGTTCAGTTCCATATGCATACAGGTCTGTCGCACTTCCCCCTTTGGCCTCTCCTGACCACCACACCATCCTACTAGTTCCAGCATACATTCCCATTATTAGGAGGGCTAAAAAAGTGACTCAAAAGATCAAACAGTGGACCAAAGATAGCATTCTAGCTCTCCAAGGATGCTTTGAGTCCACAGACTGGAATAACCTTTTAATTCCCTAATTCCCTAATAACATCAATGAGCAAGTTGACACGGTTTCTTCATATGTCTCATTCTGTGTGGACAGTATTATTCCCTCAAAAACTGTGACAATCTTCCCCAACAATGAACCCTGGATTACCAAGGAGATTAAGGAAATCCTTAACAAGAAGAAGAGGGTCTTTTTCACTGGCTCTGAATCGCAGAAGAAAGAGGTCAACAGAGAAGTCAAGCGTGCCATTAAAGCAGCCGAGCAGAGGTATAAGGATAAAGTGGAGGAAAAATTTGCACAGGAGAACCTCTGCTCAGCTTGGCAGGGCCTTAAAAAAATGGCTGCTGTGAACACCACTGCCACACTTCTACCCGGTGACTCTGCACTCACCTTCAGCTCAGAGGATGTGATGGGAGCCCTGAGGAGGACCAGAGAGACCAGCTCACTTGGCCCAGACAGCATCAGCGGTCAGGTTCTAAAGCACTGTGCTGAGCAGCTGGGAGTTGTATTTCAGATCCTGTTCCAGAAATCTATGGACAATGGTACAGTTCCCCAGCTGTGGAAACACTTGACAGTGATCCCCATCCCCAAGAAAAGTACTACCAAAAGTACTTAATGACTTCAGACCCGTGGCTCTCACCTCACTCGTGATGAAGGCTATGGAGAGAATAGTTAAACAACTTATCATCGAAGTAACCAACTCATGGATGGACCCTTTCCAATTTGTGTATCGCACAAACAGAGGTGTTGATGATGCCAAAATATTCATCCTTGACACTATACACAAACACTTGGAGCACCCGAACACCTCAGTCAGACTCCTGTTTGCTGACTTTTCCTTGGCATTTAACACTCTTCAGCCCCACATCCTGGCCAGCAAACTCTCCTCCCGCTTCTACTTAGATGATCAACTCATCCTGCGGTTACTGGACTTTTTAACCCACAGATCACAGAGAGTGTTGGTCAACAACACCTTCTCCGAACTTCGACACACTTCCACGGGGTCTCAGGGCTGGGTCCTCTCGCCGCTGCTCTTCATCCTCTACACCGATGACTGCAGATCCACACTGCCCAACTCCCACCTAGTCAAATATGCTGACAACACAGTCCTCCTGTCGCTGCTGTCAGGCCCTTCACAGTCCCATGGATCAGTCCTCCAGGAGTTTGTGGACTGGTGTGACTACTCTTGCTTGGAGCTGAATATCAGCAAAACAAAAGAGATAGTGGTGACTTTTTCTAACAAGCAAAGGGAGCTGGCTGCAGCAGTCACCACTTTAATCCATGGAGAGCGTGTCAAACTCCTTGAGGAATACAAATACCTGGGCACTATTTTTGGCAATCTGCTGAAATTCTCCTCAAACACTGAGGAGATCCTCAGGAAATTCCAGCAAAGGTAGTACCTCCTAAGAAAGCCCAATTCCTTTGGAATAAGTAAGAGCATCCTCCGGACACTCTACTTCTCCTTCATCGAGAGCATCACCATCTTTTCCATAACCTGCTGATTCCACTCTATCACCCTTCAGAACAGAAACTGCCTGCAGAGCACTGTCACCATCTGCTCTAAAATCATTGGACTACCTCTCAGGACTCTGTCAGCCGGGGGATGACCATCTGACACACAGGTTCGCAAACCGGATCATCCAAGACCCCTCACACGCTCTGTTATCAGCGTTTGAGTGACTTCCATCAGGCCACCGGCTTCGCTGCCCTGCCTGCAGGACTCAGAGGAGAAGGGCTACCTTTGTGCCTAACGCCGTCCACCTCCTCAATAAATAACTCAAACTTACCCCCCCACACACACACACACACAATGTTTATTCTTGTTTACAATATTTATTCTCATTGCACTGTTCATTTTTTTTTTTTTTTGTAGAGTGTTAGCCTCATTTAAGTATGTTAACCTTTAGTTATTATCTATTTAAGTTTGTGTTTTGTTCAGATTCAGATTCAGATTTTACTGTCCCTCAAGGGGAAATTCAGCTTGCAGTAGAGGACAAGACATATATACAACACAACATGCAAGAGGACAGTCACAACAATAAAACAGTAAAGAAACAACCATGAATAAGAATTCAATGAATGAATGAATAAAATGCATCTGTTTGTCAAGTAAAATAGAATATAAAATATCCCTAGTTAACAATAAAGTGCGAGCCCTAATTAAGTGCTGGTGCAGTCAAGTCAGTAAAGTGCTACAATAAAATGCTACTGTGCATGTTAACGATGCAAGTTAAGCGCATTTATTGCACTTGGAACAAAGGAAAATTTGAATCTATTGCTTTTAACCCTGGGGCACCTGTATCTCCGCCCGGAGGGAAGAAGAACAAAGTCTTCCAAGAGAGGGTGGTCAACATCACTGTTCCCAGATATCTGTAGCTCTCCACTTCCTCAACAAATGAGCCCTTAATAACAGCTGGGGAGGAGAAGTGGGAAGCTTTTCTGAAGTCAATGGCAGCAGGAAGTCAATAGTTTTGTGGACATTTAACTTCAGAAAGTGGTCGTCGCACCACACTATAAAATCATTCAGCGCTGGCCCATGATCGGCCTCTCCGTCCTGGAGCAAACTGATTAAAACTGTATCATCTGCAAACTTCAGAAGATGCCT
>JAPQLA010007071.1:0-14074 GCA_029822935.1 Naso vlamingii | reverse complement strand
CTTTTGGTCCCCCGCAGCTTGGGAGTCAGGTTCCTTGTGGCCAGAGATGGTTTTCAGGCCTCTCTAGACTCCACTGATGTTTTTTTGCTGCAGCTGATCCTCCATCAAAGTGAACACAAGCTCCAAAATAACTGTAGTGCCCCTCTGAATTCTAATTCTGTAAGCAGCAAGTCATGGCAGAGACCCATGACATCATGATAGAAAGCACTCATTTTCTTCACCCACAGTTCAACTTTAGCCTTCCAAAGTGGTTTATCATTTGGCACAGAGCATCAGTCAGCCAGCCACCTAGTGAATAAAAACTTAAGGGACAATTCTGTGTCTGTCTGTGCACACATCTGTTTTTTGTTTGTATTTTATGTATTAGATGCTCAAAGCAAATTATAGATTAATAAAGTTTTATTGATTTGAATTGAAAAAGTATGAAAAACTCGTGGTCTGATAACACCTTGATATCAAGTCCACGGAACAGTATTTATTGTGATATTAAAAAAAAAAAATCAAGACGTGGAAAATATGCCACTAATTATTATCCATTTTTTAAATTTTATTTTTTGTTTACTTACATTGCTTTGTTTCCTACAAAAACATGTGCAACCAGTTATCATATTTAATGTCATTGGCAGTGAAGAAAATTGAGCTTTGAACAATTATTGACAAATGACCCTGCTCATATCCTGCTCTTTTCTGTATTCTGCAATCACAAGTTAGCTGTCAACTTTGAGTGACTGTTATTTTCTGCCAGTAACATCTTTTTGGCCATTCCTTGAGCCAAACAAGCATTTTTTTTGTTTCCTTCTTCCTCTGTGAGCTGACTTGAGTGTGTTTGTCTGCTGCTTGCTGTCACTGAAGAGAAAGTGAAAGTAAACTGCGGTCGGCTCATTTCTTTATTTCTTTAACACATCTGAATTTAACTCAACACTTCAGTTTGAGAGAACACTTTGGACAAGCAGTCTCCTTCACTGTAGCCTGCCTCTGTGATTTGGCTTGTTTGCTGTCCTCAGAGCATGATGAGGACAGAGGCGCAATGGTTGATGGTCTCTGTAGTTCCTAGTTCCATCCGCCCTGCTTCACTGTGGCTGAAACAAAACTATACTTTTTGCCCGGACCTATCATTTGATACCATCACATGTTCTTGATGGTACTGAGGCAATTTGCTACCGCAAAACTAGCAATACTGTTACATCCCTAAGATTTGTGCTTCACGTTTTAAAGTGGACCAAAAGTAATGTGAAAGTAGCACCACTTTGAGTTTTTTGGACCATGTACAGCAACATTTTTTGAATTTTGATAAACACAAGCCAAAACCAGTTTGAGAAAGTATGTTAATAGAAGAAACTTCTCTTCCTCTCCTTCAGGAAAGGATCAAATCGCTTCCTTACCATCAGGAGGAAGGATAGTTCTGATAAACCTCGGCCCACCATGCCTCTCACCCTCTGCAACAATTCACTGTATTTCATCCGTAGCCTGCTTCAGCGATTTCCCGTCAGCAATAAGGAACGTATAGACCTGCAGCCCAACATCAAAAGTGCCACATCTGTGGCTGCAGACCCTGGTAAGTGTCAGTGTTTGTGTGTAAACTGTGTAGTGAATCACATTATGTGAGTGTGATAATGCCTGGGTACAAAGTTCATTAATCATTTGTCATTCTTCATTTGTCTTTATGCTACTCATAAAACAAAAAATATATAAATAGATAAACCAATAATAAGTGTACATATAAAAAAGTAAGATAATGTATGATAACAGGGTACCAGACTGCTGCCAAATGGACACATTTTGCGACCGTTTTTTAAAATAGCGTGAGTACATTTTACATCTACCTCCACATGTGCTACCTGCAAATTTGTCATGTTGAAAAACGAAGACAGAGGGAGTTCGCCAGTGTAGCCTATGGCTGGGATCACACGGAGACGTGTCGCTCAAGGCATAAAAACCCCTAAAACGCTGAACGCATGTGGGGAAAAACACCTGTGGAGCACCTGACTGTCCCATCTGGGGCTGTAACTCCTTGTTGAAGTGTCCTTTAGACCTGTCCCCCTTAGTTTGCACCAGATTCCCCTCAAGAGAGTGGGTCCGCAAGAGCATAGCAATGAGGCAGAGGGCGTGGGAGGCTGTGACATTAGCGAGTGCTGCGACTCCGCCTTTTGACCGTCTATATATATATATATATATTTTTTTTTTTTTTAATTACTATCATGACAAAGATGACAGCTGATTAAATCTGAACCAATTGTCAGTCAGATCAACAGCTGTTTGTATATACACACATCAGTACTGTAATATTAGGCTCACAGTTATCAGAGTTTCCCGTTCTGTAATGTTACCTGATCAGTAAACATCTGCACTGAATAAAAAGCTGCATGCTGTACTTAAACTGTGCAGTGTGTCAAGCAGAGGCACACAGATAATTTCCACTGAAAAGTAACATTTATATCTTGGATTTATTAGTATTGTCAGTTTTTATTGATGTCCTGGTTTTGAAGTAATTATTTAATAACTCAGAATATCATTGAGGTGTATTTTGAACGCTGGAATTTAACTATGAGGTGAAATGATTCAAGAAAATTTTGATTTTGTCACTTTTTTCGACACTCAATTGTCAAGTAACTTTTTTTTAACCGGTAATCAGAGTCACATACTGTCTCTGACTTTATTCCATAAAAACAATTCAAATTCATAGCAATCAACATGGAAAGTAACAACTAATGAAAAGAAAACCATTTTTAATGAAGGCAGAAAGTTGAAATTTGCACTGCAGGTCGATATAAAGTGTGGTCCCTAAATTTTCTGCTTGCACTCCTAAAAATTTTTAGTAAGGGGCTACAGCACTCCTAGTAAAAAAAAAGTTAGTCTGGAGCCCTGTATAATGTATTACAATAATCTAAAAATGTATTGTACTGGAGTTTGGAGGATATAATGAAGAGTCCTACAGCCTAAGGAACAAGCTGCTCAGTAGTCTGGTGTTACGACAGCAAGTACGTTATTATTGCTTGCCAGATGGAAGCATGATAAATAAACTGTTATGGGGATTGGTATTGGTGTCTTGTAGTACTTTCATAATCCAGTTCTAGGCAATGACAATTAAGTGTAAACAGACAAAATTGGCTAAAATTACCAAAAACTACCAGATGGGGTGTGGACGTCAGTGGCATTAATAGTGTAAAGATGGGTTTGTGGAGATTAAGCGTGGTGTGTATGTTGTGGAGTATAGCAATATAAAATAACAAAGTTACTGGAGTTGGTAAGGGTGATCAGAGAGAGCAAGACAGCAGCTCATATCCTCCTCTTATGCCTGCCAGAGCACTGGGCCCAAGTGCTTCGGAGTGGACTGCAGTCAGCTTTCCGCAGGCATTCACCTCAAAAAGAGAAATAGTTAGTAACATCTCACACAGACCAGCAGGGGCCAGCCCCACCCCCCCTCGGGTTATGAAAGTGCAGGAAACTTATGACCTTAGAGTATGTACAAGGTCGGCGGCTCCAACAAAAGCCTCCTCAGCAACCCCGGTACCTGAGGAGCAAATTAAGAGTGAAAGGAAAGTCAAGACAGAGGAAAGGCACAAAGATCAGGTCAAATAAAGCATCCAGAGTGGCATGTGATAACACATCTGCAATGATGTTGACTGTCCCCTTAATATGGCGAATGTCGAGGTCGTAACTTTGCAGAACCTTGCAGTTTGGGCACTGAAGAGACTTCAAAAACTTGAGTGGGTTATGGTCTGTGTAGACCCCAAGGGAAGCACCACCTACATAAACTTCGAAATTTTGAAGGGCCTTGATCATCGTTGGGGCCTCCTTTTCTATCACAGATTAATTAACCTGATAGCTGTTAAACTTTATGGAAAAGAAGCTTAACAGCTTCAACGCTTCCCTGGTCATCCCCCCAAAATAGGATGGCACCTGCTCACATCTGACTGATGTCCACCTTAAGCTCGAACGGCCTTTCAAAATGTGAAGCTGCCAACATAGGAGCAAAACACAAAAGGGCTTTTATGTTATCAGAGGCTTGCTGACACTCAGCCAATCAGACAAAGTCCGCCTTGGCCTTGAACAACTCATCAAGGGGAATACAATGGTGAAAAAATTTCTGCAAAAACTCCTATAGTAACCTATAAACCTAAAAAGTGCTGCTGCTCTTTCTTGGTCGTAGGCCGTGGATACCCATCAGCCATTGTAATCTTGGCCTGAACAGGCGCAATACTGTGCTGTCTGTTTCATCTGTCTTTGTAGATTCTTTTTACTTCCAATTCAATACTTTTGTCTCTTTATGTTTTCTTGTGTTGCTTTTATGTTTTGTTTTGATGCCTTTTGTGCACTGAAAAGCAGTTTGAATTGCCTTGTTGTTGAAATGTGCCATAGGCTATAGATAAACTAGCCTTGCCTAAAAGAAAAGCTTTGAGACATTCCCAGATAGAGAAAGTGTGAAACAAGACGGAGTTTGCTTTGGGCCCCAAAATCACTAAATCCACCCCTGCCCTCTGCACAGCCAGAAACTGCATGCAGGGCTGAAAATCTCTCCATTGGTGTAATGGTCAAAGGCAGTTGGTGGAAAAATAAAATTAAATGAATCAATAAATAGCCTACAAACATCGCTGATTACTTCACATGTAGCTGACATGAAAACTGGGGGTTATGAATATAACCAATGTTTCCTGAGGGAGGGAAACAAGGTAGAACACATAAGTATTGGGATTGCATCCTCGCGAGATCAACCTGAAGAAACTTTATCATCACACCTGTCAAGGCCAATGAGGCTGTTGGCAGGGAAATCCTGCCTTCCCCTCTGGATATAAAATCCCCTGCACCGCCTCATTTTCTCAATCTGAGCTGCACTTCCACCAAAAAGGTGGTGAGAGGCCAACTTTTGTTTTACCTCATTTCCCTCCCTCAGGGAACATTGGTTATATTCATAACCCCCAGTTCCCTATCGGTCGGTACACTTGGTACAACACACAAGTATAGGGACCTGCCATTATGCCTCAAAGCACCCTCGCAGCCAGACTGAGGGGATCTGGCCCTAGCGCAGCAGTGTCTGTGATGCAGCTGCATCACTTACCTGCTGAGAGCACAGTCTAAGTGACATCTTGTGCTGTCACATCCAGACAGTAAAACTTCATGAATGTATGAGGGGAGGATCAGCTTGTCGTGGAGCAAACATCCTCCACTGAAACCTCTTTGAAGAGAGCCCAAGACGCAGCCATGCCCCTAGTAGAGTGGGTGCGCACTCCGTGGGGAGTTGGTGCGTTCTCACAGGCATAAGTGAACAATTGGTCTGTCTGCCGCATCTCTCGCGTGCGGTCAATATATATGCACAATGCACGCACAGGGCATAGATTGTGCAAATGCTGCTGTTCGGTCAAACCAAACGGGGGCAGCGAGAAAGGTGACAGCTCACACGTCATTGCTTTATATGACAGAGCAGGTACTTTGAGGAAGTATGCCAGATTAGGGCGCAACACCATTTTGGAGTTGTCTAATGCAAATTGTACACCGGATGAACAGAGAGCACATATATGTCGCCAATATGCTTTGCTGAGCACAGTGATAACAAAGCTGTCTTGTATGAGAGCATATCCATACCCACAGACGGCAGTGGCTCAAATGGGGCCCCGCACAGTGCCTTTAAGACCAGTCTGAGGTCCCGCTGAGGAACCATTGGCTTGCATATGGGCCTTTTCCTTAAGACACCCTTCATAAAGCACACCACCAAGGATAAGAACCAGGAGATGTACCTTGAAAGCCTACTAGGAATAGGAAAGGCTTCTTTCCAGTAATTCCTGAAGGAAAGTCAATATGTTGACCACAGAGCTCTGAAAAGGCAGGACACTCCTTTCCATGCACCACGCCTCAAACATACCCACTTCAGCATATATAGCCCCTGTGGTGATGCTGCTCTGGCACTCTGTCTTGTATCGATCACAATATCAGGCAATCCTGTGGCCATTAGCTTCTCCCTCTCAGGGGCCAGGCCCAAAGGTCCAAGATTTCTGGCCGAGGGTGCCATATCTGTCCTTGAATGACAGAGCAGATCTCTGCACTCGGGGTGACACCACGGCTCTCTGTCCAGCAGTGCCATGACCTCGGCGAACTATTCCCTCCTGGGCCAGCAAGGGGCGATCAGAGTCATCAACAGTCCCAGTTGGCACACACGTTCCAGTGTGGTTTGTATTCGTGGCACTGGAGGGAATGCGTACAGGAGCATCTGCCGCCATTTGTGGGCTAGTGTGTCTAGCCCGAGGGGCGCGCTCTTGTCCCGTAGCAAGAAGAACATAGAGCAATGTGCATTTTCTCTTGAGGCGAAGAGATTTACAGAGGCTTTGCTGAACCGTGCCCACACGTGCTCCACTATCTTTGGGTGGAGCCTCCACTCCTTCGTCATGGGAAAACCCCAGGAGAGGAGGTCTGCTCTGCTGCTCAGCACCCCCAGGATGTGTGTTGCTCTAAGGGACAACGGATGTGTGCTGCTCCACATCAGCAAAGTGTGGGAGAGGGAGGGCAGGGGAGTGGAACGTGTCCCCCCTTGCTTGTTTATGTGTGCAATTACGCACATATTGTTGCAGCACACCAAGACATGATGACCTGCCAGCAGGCCCATGTCGTAAAAATGTTTCAGTGACAGAAAAACAACGTACAACTCAAGCACATTGATATGCCGTGACCTCTCCTGGTCTGTCCAGGTTCTGTTCACGTGAACTTTCTGACTGAGTGACCCGCATTCTCCCATTTCCCCGGGAGGATGAGAACGCTTGTCTGATGTGCACCCAGTGCTGGAATTCCCTTATCAGTAATAGGCCGAGGGGCACCACTGCCATCATCGAGGCCATGAGCCCCAGCAGCTGCTGACACTGGTGGAGACGCACAATGTGATGCAAGTGAAAAAGCAACAGACACCTGTTGAAAACTACTATTCTCCATGAAGACACCTGAGCTTGATTCTCTATAGAATTCAGTTCCAGACCCAGAAAGCAGATTTTGTGGCTGGGGATGAAAGAGCTCTTTTCCTGGTTTACAAGGAAAACCAAGGATTGCGTTAGCAGCCTGGATGTGTGTGCCTCTGCCTGATGAGCCAAGTCCACTAGAATGAGCAGATTGTCCAGATAATCGAGGACCCGTACTCCCTCACCTCTGATCGGTGTCAGCACCGCCTCTAAGCATTTTGTGAAGAGAGGATGAGCGAGAGATAAGCTGAACAGCAGAACCACCTTTGACGTTGTTATGCTACTGAATAGTGGAGGGCGACTGCCGAATTTGAGCCCATAGCCCTGGACTACAGTTCCCATAATCCATTGCAATGGTGCGCATGCACACCAGGTGCCTTTTCTCAGCCAGCCTGCCTGGCATTAGTGCTGCATGTGCGCCCTCTGCTGGCACCCTTGGCCAGGGCCTGACTGGGAGAGAGACCTTGTGTGCGGGCGAGGGGCGCCTCCTCGCTTATGTACGCTGTTAGGGGTCTCTGTGCGGGGCGTGAACGGCCCTTTTTTGACAGGCAATGAACACTTTGAACATATGTGCAAGTGTCTTTGTTTAACTGTGCCAAGGGGGAACATTCCCATTTTATTGCATGAGAGATAGAACTTAGCCACACATTCTGGCCTCGTGGGAGGAACGTGTGTGTGGGGTTTTGAACAGGTGTCCTTAAGTGCAACTGTATGCTTGACCTGGGCCTCTTTGACACCAGAGCAAACTGAACTTGAGGCGGCTCTCGGTTTAACCCTGTAGGTCGAGAGTCCCTGTACTGAGGAGGGACAGCAAGCACCCCCTACCCGTGCTGGAGAACCTGAAAATAAAATTGACGGTTCTGCGGACCTCATCCAGCCGGGGTTGAACCATCAGCCTCGGTCAGAAAGTCTCCAGTGTCAAGGACCTGGTTCTGCTACTCTCCATCCTCCTCACCTCCTGCTTCAGCCTCTCCCTCGGAGAATGCTCCCGAGGCTGTGAGAGATTGCTCTTTGTTTGAAAGCACACCCTGCGGTGCTTCATTTGTAATGGCGTAGGTGGCCGGGTACTCAGCTTCCATGCACTCATTCAGGGGAAGAGCTTCCACCACCTGCTTCCCCCACGACTGTCCTGCTCCACACTCAAGTCCACACCCTCTAGGTTTCTACTTGCGGGTGACACAGTGGCTTCAGACAGCTTGGGGTCCTCCCAAGCGGTGGGGCTGCCTAGCGCTTTATGCAAGAAAGTGACGATTCTTTCCAGAGTGGATTTACAGAGCTGGCAGTAGTGCACACACGACTGCGGGTTGGCAAGTGCCACCTCAGCGTGCAACATGCAGAGACAGACCAGGCACACGTCATGTGTGTCCAGCTCCGAGAGAGAGAAGCCGCAGGCGCTTGGGCACGGACAAGGTTTGGGTCTTCTAGACGAGCTAGCTCAGCTAGATGCGCTAGGTTTGTCCCTTCTTCAAAGCCATTCCACCTCACATTAACATGCTAAATGTTGTGAGATTGGAGTGGTGAAAGTTAGTGAGGCTAAACCAAAAAACTCCATTAACTGGGCTAAACGCATGGAGTATGGCTAGTTAGCAAGCTAAACAAGCACAGACACAACCTTGCTAGTGACGCCCTGGGCAGAAAGCTGGCTCACCTCCTGTCAGACAGTTAAGTCACTAGCAGATGGTTGTGTAACCAGGTTAGCAAGGTGAAGCGCAATAAGACTGAAGAAATGAGCTGGTGCAGGGATTTAATATCCAGAGGGGAAGGCAGGGCTTGCAACAGCCTCATTGGCCTTGGCAGACATGTTGATAAAGTTTCTTCAGGTTGGTCTTGCGAGGACGCAATCCCCATACTTATGTGTTGTACCGAGTGTACCGACTGAAAGGGAACTAGTAGGGTTCAGTAAATTTGAGAGTACAGTTTAGGGGCATGTTGCCAGATTTATTTTGCAGTAAATGTTACGTATATGCACATGAACCATGTGTTTTTTTTTGTTTGTTTGTTTTTTTTCAAAGTAGTCATGCTGCTCTCAGCTCACTTTAATGCAAGCCCAGAGAATCATCATTATCATCATAGGTGAATTTAAAAAAAAGCCTATTGAATAATTTAGCCTACTAACTGGCATGTCTAAATTGAAGGAGCTAACAAGAACCTGTGGAGGGAGGCGATACATTGCACTTTGGATGACATGGTCCGTTGTAACACGACGTTACCCTTATTGTCTCAGTGAAGCTGCATTGTGTTGTAGCCTCTTGTTGTCGCTATCCTTGGCTCCAATATTAGACCATCTAAAAGAACTGTCAACAATTTGTCTTTTTTCTTTCCTCTTTAGAATAGCTCTATCTAACAACCAGTTAATGTTGATAAACATGTTAGAGTTTTTGAAGGTGCCTTGCGTTTGAATGCCGTCGTCTTTTTTTTATTGAATGTCTGACGTCTAACTATGCACACTGATGTTAGGCCTGCTGTTTGAGTGTGTTCACGTTTTGTTTTTGTAAACAGATAGCTGGTTACTGTGACCTTTCCAACTGAGCTGCCTGCTCTATCTGTAACATTAGTTTAAAAAAAAAAAAAAAAATCCTTTGCTTGGCCTGGTGGGAAGTCAGTTTAAGCATGGTGGAATGCCATGCCTGGAATACACTGGAGGGCACCCTGTGACCCAGTAGGTTGCAGTTGCATGTGCGAATTTGCCCTTTGCCAGATTGTCAGGTAGGGGTGCCTCGACCAGTCAGCTAAAGAACAGCTGTCGGGTGTGTTTTCGATGGGAATATCAGGTCTTGTTGTAAACAACTACATCGTCTAAATATACTGTACACCCCTCCAACCCTGACACGACCTGGTACATCAGCTGCTGACACATGGCCAGAGCATTTCTCAAACCAAACAGCATTACCATGTACAAGTACAGACCAGCTGGCATAACGAAAGTGGATATTTCCTGTGCCTGTTTGGTTAATATCCTTTAAGGAGGTCAAACTTACAACTTTGGTGGAACCAACTTGATACAGTAGTCATATTGTGGCAATGGGAACCGGTCTGGATATGTGACTGCGTTCATCTTTCTCATACCAGTACAGAACCTTAGCATTTTATCCGGCTTTGGAACTACTATGCACTAGGGACTGACTGATATTGGTTTTCCAGGACCAATGCCGATGCCAGTTATTAGTAGTTACTGAGCCTGATAACTAATATTTGGAACTGATATGCATTTACAGTAAAAATGAAAATTTTTTGGTCAAAATTTCGAATTTTCGGGCAAGAAGCACGTAGTAGCAGTGAGTGCTGTCTACAACAGGACTATTTCATGAAAATGATACAACTTTTATAACAGGCTTACTTCCTGTTCCCTGTAGGGAGTGCAATGTGCATGAGCTGTAATTGGCATGTCAGTCTTCTCAGAGGGGCATTCTAAGCATACATTTCAAATTTCAGACAGATAGGATAACGTAAAGTGAAGTTACAACAACTTCCTGTCCATGGCGAATAACGCCGTCATCGTGGTGCTTGCGCTTGATGAAACCTCCCATGGTTAACGATTCAGCATGATAAAGGTGTAAACATTATTCAGATCAAAATACAGTAGAGTCAGTTGAACCTTTAAGGAGTTGCAAATTGTAGAAAAAAACATGTTATTTCCTGTTGCCAGTAGGTGGCCCTATGACCGTTAGTGAATATTGTTATACATATGTGTTCAGGCTGGCACCCTTGTGAAATAATTAGAGTTTGGTGCATATACAACAATGTACACTGAAGTTCTAAGCATTTTCTTTTTCATGGTGAGATACTCAAAATGGCAGCCCCACTTCCACACTGTTAATCGAAAATGAAAGACGTTAATAACTTTTCATGTCACAGGTGTAAAGAGTGTCCACACAATATTTCATTGACATTCAGATCATATTTGTAGGAGGAGGAGTTAAAGTGCGGCACATGTCAAATTTTGGTCATTTCCTGTTGCCAGGAGGTGACGCTATGAGTATGGCTGAATATGAGTATGTGAATGCGTTCATGGTGGGACTCTTATGACACTTACAAAGTTTGATGCATATTGGACCGTGTACACTCAAGTTAAAAGCATTTTGTTTTTCACGACAACGCTCAAAATGGCTGCCCTGCCACACCCACACCGTAACTCCAAAATGAAAGATTTCAATAAAGTACATAAAGTGTAAATCGTCAAAAATGGCTGTTTGATTAAAAATGGCGGACTTCCTGTTGAGTTTAGCCTTTGATGTCGGGCATTTCAGTGGTGTAACTTGGAAATTGGAGAGGCTTGTCGTCATTATAGGCATAGCTTGCATGATTGTGGTGTTTTTGGAACTTCTGTGAGGAGGAATTCAGTGTTTTTAAAGCAACACTATGTAACTTTGACTGTGAACTGTAGCTTTGAGAAATGAAACTTAACGATGCATGTTCATGCATCGCATGAAACAGCAATTTCAGTGAAACAGGGTCATATTTTATGGAGAAAATGTCCTCTGGTTTTCCCTCAGATGTCTAGACTCACAAGTCAGTCTCTAGATGCTTTGCTTAACTAGAGACTGAAGACATGCCCCCAGCTTTCAGTGCTGAGCTGGGTGAGACAATTACAGAGTTTTCAGAGTTAAAAAACAGCTCCACCAGAAACTCTTGTCATGCTCCAAACTGCTCATTTCTCCCTGCAGACACAGAGACTTCATTCGATTGACCATTACTCATGTGACGTATAGCCAATCAGATAGTGTTGTGGGTGGCACATTAGATGAGACAGTGGTGAGTGAAAACAGACTGGGGGAGAGGAAGAGAGCTGCAGCGGAGCCAAAGTATGGCACTTTGTAGTTAATTGATGATATCAGCGATCGGCTAAATAAAATGCCGATACAGATAATCGACAAAATACCATATATCGTCCCTGATAATCGTCCAGGCCGATCATCGGCGATCCCTGCTGTGCACATAGACACTCCGCTTGACACAGATGGCACGGTCATTCAGTTTTGCAACATGTACTCAACTTCAGCATCTATATGAGCTTCTTGGGAGACATATGGGATATTGCAACTTCTCCCTCACCATGCACCTGACAGCAAACAAGGAGTGTTTCAAGCCTTTAAGAAAAGTAATCAAATTTTTGGGAGGCTCAGCATCGACTTAGCTATCCTTCAACACTGCCAGGGAACTGCACGCTGAATTACTAAAAAACAGCTAGTTCAGACAGAAGCCTGTACTCTCTTGCACAGCCTCTCTCGCAGCCAGCATGAGCCACAGCAGATCCTATTCCGAGTCCCTCTCCAGCTCTGTGCAGTACACACACAGGAGAGACTTTAACGTTTGGTAGAATCTCTTGAAAGCCCCCTGGCTTTGTGCATGGCACAAAAACCTGTTACTGGTTGCGTTTAACACACAGCAGCTTTAACACTTGTCATAAACATAAGGGATAAAAAATTAGACCTTTGGTTGCTCTGGATGATTTTCAGGATACAGAGCACAGAAATAAACTGAGTTGACGCTCTCACAATGGCTTCAGTGGTAATTGACTGCAACAGATACACGGCAGGGCAGCGGGCACTCTGGCACATGACTACAGGCAAATACTTACAGCCTGATTCATCTGGTGGCAAAAGATCGACACAGTCTATTTACGAGATGCTGAGACAGCTCAGCTGGAATTGGCTGCAGCAGCACAGGCTTAATGCACTTTCCAGTTAATTGGCAGACATGACAGGTTCCTATGTGACAGCAACATCACATTTTCCGCGTGGCCTGAAAAAAATATTTCAGAAGTGGTGATTAATTTTTCTCACCCCAATCATTGAGAGCCACCTTCAAGACTAGAGGACAATATTTAGCCAGCACAACCAACAGGAAAACAGCCTCACCAACACGATCATCGGCCACAGCAACCCACTCTCTGAACAACAAACCATTTTGCGTTAAGTAGCCACGAGCGGGTCCTTTAAAGCAATGCTATGTAACTTTGATCGCGATCTGTGGCATTGAAAAAAGAAACTTAACAATGCACGGTAATATAACACACAAAACAGCAATTTAAGCAAAACCAGGTCATATTTTACAGAGGAAATGTCCTCCGGTTTTCCCTTTGATGTCCTACAACTGCTCTGTCTGTCTGCAGCATTTTATATAGTGCAGCCATGCCCAACAGTGACCTGCAGCTGCAGCTTCGGTCTGCAAGCAGCCTACATGTTGCTTTCAGGAACCACTGTGAATCACAGAGTTGAGGCAAAGCAATCGTAGGACATCAGAGGGAAAACCAGAGAACATTTTTTTCCGTTCAATATGACCTGGTTTCACTAAAATGGCAGTTTTTTTGTGCAACATATTAATGTGCATCATTAAGTATTGTTTTTCAAAGCCATGGGTCGCAGTCAAAGTTGCATAGTTTTGCTTTAAGGAGGAGTCATTCTGTTGCTCATGCAATAACTCGTCAGCTGATACCAACAGCAGAAAGTCGGCCTCTAAAACAGCATCACCACCCCTCCCCTCAGGCACTGGTTTGGACTTACCCATTGTTAGGGATTAACCAATTTCACCATTAATGCGATCATAAATGTCACAGTTGGATAACCGTAAGAATTCTGTAAGCTGCAATATCTCATGTGACACATCATTTATGCGAGAAGGCGCTGGAAATCTTTCACAAGTCATATCGTGTGTGTGGGTGTGTATGGTCATATTGTGCGCATCGTGTAACTTAACTTACCTGGCAAGTTGAAAAGCTTTAAAGGGCACAGGAAACTGATATTCCAGAGTTACATCCACCAAAGAAATGCTTTAACTTACGTCGGCAGTGTTTGATCATTTCAGATTTTAAAAAAATGACCAGGGTGTTGTGGTCAATAATGGATATCCCATCCAGTGTTTCCCCTATCATTGTACAGGCCTGGCGGGCTGCCAGGCCAAGGAGACACGCCACCAGGCCAAGAAAAAAAAAAATCAATATGCCTAAAATAAGCCACCTATCAATGCATTCATAAATCAATAATCATTCACATTAGGAGTGCCTCTGTGCAGCGCAACGCGAGTCAACCTGCTTCATTGCCTAGTAACGATGCGAGTACTGCTGCTGAGAGCGCAGGCATATTTTCTGGGATGTTTAAGGTTTGTAGCTAACCAACTATGGCGCCGCCGAAGAAAAG
>JAPQLA010006984.1:0-14079 GCA_029822935.1 Naso vlamingii | reverse complement strand
ACACACACACACACACACACACACACACACACACACACACACACACACACACACACACACACACACACACACCTGTGTACAAGTGTGCCTCATCTCTTTACATTCAGCATGACTCACTCACTAAGACATCCGTCTCCCTCAAATCATCTCAGCGGCGGACGTGATCCTCAGCTGGCTCACATTAATCTCTATCCAATGGCTGTGGAACTTTTTTCATTCAGAGAGCAGGAGAAATGTTTCTTCCTGCTCTGAGTCACATGCAGTTATATATTGAGAATGAAAAGAGGCTTTCATTTTAAAATCATGGAAAATAAGTAAGTAAGTAAGAGCAGTAATACATGAATACTTCCTTAAAGCAGCTATAATTAAGATTTTTAGAAGAACAATTAATCATGACATTGAAAATTTGCACAAAGTGAAAATTTGCCTGTCGTGACGAACGTACAGACAATTATCAGTGAATTAGCGGCTTGCCTCAGCCTCACAGGACTTTATTGTCAGTTTCATCTCATTGTTGAGCTGTCTGGCCATCAAATCCACTCTTTTGGCTCACTCTCACCACTCTCATAATATTGTTTTAAGCCTGAGCCGGCAGCTGTTTTCTGTGAAAACTGTCAAAACACCCACTGTATACCATGTGCTCAGCAACACACAGCATGCAGACACAGCTACAGAGCAGCCAGTAAACAGCTAAAGAGCCAGACACTGTCTCAGGAACTGGTGGTTGGTTGGTAGAAGCTTAAAGAAATTTTACTTCTTTTTAAGTGGACACAAATACAACTCATAATAAAAGATAATATTGCTTTATAACTGTTGGATGTGTATTTATTATAATCATTATTGTTATAATCATTATTTAATCAGGCAGTCTCATCCAGATTAGAATCTCTTTTTCATGAGAGACCTGAGGACAAAGAACAAACTGTACAAACAGACAAAAACAACACAAGGAATTAAAAACAGTGAAACGAATCATTGAAAATGTCTGATTATGAAGCTTTAAAGTCTCCAGTGTGAATGAAAGACCGTAATTTAAGTGCAGTTTGCAATTAATTCCATTTCAAATAGTGACTAAGACCACATTGGTCACAAAAATTAATGTTTACCGAAAAAATCAATATCCGTTTGACTGTGTGCTAAATTTAGGATTTTTTTCACTGCTTTATGTCACCAGACAGGTGTTTATTTTGCCGCTACATTTTTTTTCACCCTAGTCCCTCCGTACTGTATATTACTATGCCCTATCCCCCCCCCCCACACACACACACACACACATGCACAAACAGGTTTGTTTTGAGTCATTGTTTCAGTCATTGAATCAGGAAGCATTATGAAAGTTGATGCACATGCAGAAGCCTGATTTCCATTCCCACAGTTTGCCATAAATGCCTCTAATCTCTATTTGCATATTAATACTTGAACCTGCTCGACTAGTCTTTAGACGTTCTAGTGAAAAGATGCAGCAAAGAGGCAAAATGTAACAGACTGCATCGTGCTGCAAAGTTTCTGATAAAGCAGAGGCACCGTTGATCACATGACCAGGTTTGGATGTGTATAGTGGTCATAGTGTTACTCTGCCCCATGAGCCTGTGCAAGTGTTCCATCAATCACCATCATTAAAAATTAAATGCCAGGAATTAAATAACCTGGAAAACAAAATAGTGTCCTCAGTGTAAATTTTGTGACATCTCTATGGTTGGGGTGTGGTTTGATTGAGGCACAAAAGCTCTTTCTACACTGTTTGGGGCATAAGCCCTCAATCATGATTTGTGTCAAAATAAAGAGGTGCTCTTCTAGTTTTAGAAGTGCTTTGGAGATATAAATAATAACTATATGATTGAGGTTATGAGACAATTGTGTGCACGCATAAAAAATTATTGACTGTCTATTTGAAACAGGAAATAAACAGCTGTCTCCTGTGCTGAATTTTCACATTTTGTTGGACACACCTCCACCTCAACCTCTGTTACGTTTAGTTTGTGACTCCACAGTAACATCACTGTTCTTTCTTCCCTAATAATTATAAGCTGCAATAGCAGATTTTTTTTTTTTACCTTATCTTTAATTGTGCAAGTTTTAAGAACCCTTTAAAGATTTTTAATATTCTTTTAACACTGTATAGTTCACACAACCTTCTGTCTTGTAATCGGGTGACGAGGGTGTCTTGCATCGTTGTCTGCACACTATAAATATCTGACAGTGGAAGGGGGTCACATATTAAAATTTCTTGCATCTAGATGCACCTTCAACAAGTCTGTCTGGTTTTCAAATTATGTTTTGTCATGAAAACACGTGCAACAGATGACACAGTTTGTTATTTTCTTCCTAAATGGATGTTCGCAAGAAACTTCAGTCCATGCAGCTTGTGTGCTGATTTGCAGAAAAGGATGTACCATAGCTGTTTATGTTGTTATATGTGTGTTAAAAATGCAAAGATGACAAAAGAACATTAAAATTGTGGATAGTATCTCTTAAGCCAAGTGTAAAAACATTTCATGGACAAAATTAGCTTAATGTTAAGAACAATGGAGAAGAAGCAGGCGTCCTACCTGCATCTTTCAGCCCACTACAATATGTTCACAATGGGTCATCTTGGATCATAAATATTGTTATGAACACAGGGGAGCAGCACACATAAAGGTTGCGTGCTGTCTTTGTGTTTTGGTCTAGAGGCAGGCAGAGGGCTGTGCTGTGTGCTGCCAGTCCTCCGACCGTGACATTTGATAGTGAGAGACAGAGGGGGCACAAGCAGGGCAGACATGGCCATGAGGCGGAAATAAATGAGAGGAATGCCAATGCTGCTAAATACCAAGTTTGTTTTTTATCGATCCCTGCATGCATGTGTGTCCGTGGGTGTTTGACAGAGATGTGGAGCAGTCAGAGGTGTGTAACTCAGGTGTGAGGTCGGTGTCAAACAGACATCATGAGGATACATCACTCCCTGATACTGTGTTCTAAGAATAACTTGAGGTCAAATGAGTGTCAGAAGCACAAAACACAGTAAGCGAGGTTTTGCTGCAGCGTAGGGAGATCAACAACAAGCAGCAGATGAACCTACACTCTCAGCACAGATTCCATCAGGCATGACGGCGATGCGTCACGGTGATGCGGCTGCTGAAGCAGATCACGCTGATGTGCTGCATGCAGGTTTACGAAGCAGTTCTCAGCTCTCTGTTAGAGATTGAAATCTCTAATATGAATCAAAGTTACAGATTTAACAAAAAAGTAATTTAGCTAATAATTAGCAGAAACACAATCATGAAGAACTGTGTGATTATGGATAGTTTACCTAAATGCAGTGCATTCTGGGAAGCATGTCAATGGAGAAATGTTTCTTATTTTGGGAGACTCATCAATTCTTAGTCATTTCTCTATATCAGCACTGAACTGTGCAGAGAGAGAGAAAGATTACAGTATAAGTGTATTTCTTGTAACCTTACTTTAAAATATCACTTGAAATAGTGCATTAAAATCTTTATCTCTCATGTACAAGGATAATAAAACCGAGGCAGCGTGTGGCTTTGGCATCTGTGTCATCGCTCGCTTACAGGCGTATCCTTCTCAGCTGAAAGACAAAGCCTCATCATTTTTGCGGTGCTTAAAGAGCAACTCCACCCATTTTCACTTTATCTCCATCTAGCCGAATTTGATATATGATCCGAAACTCAACAATATTCTTTTAACAATGTTCTCTGTGTCTCTGTGTCCTCGCCTTTCCCTTCACACTCCAGGCAAGCAAGTGCCAGCGCCAGGCTCTGGCAGACCAAAACACCCTCGTCAATGAAAACTACACAATATTTAATGAAAGCAATGTTCTAATGCAACAAATAACAACCTTGGAGACCAGGGGAGTACTGTTTTTTTTTTTTTACTGCTTTGTACACTGAGCCACGTTTGCATCCTCAGGAGCTCCCGCACTCTGCATCACGGTACATGTAGGCACTGCAAGAACGGCTCTGTGAGCAGGACAAACTCAGAAAACTCAGCTTTCTCTGTCAATGTAGCACAAACTGAAGAATTTACTGCTTCAAATTAATAGAATTGCCTTCAACATTGATTGGAAATCCACATGAAAAGTGGTTGAGTTCTCCTGTTTTCCTTTTTGCCTTTAGAAAAGCTCCAAATACAAAAACTACAGAATCTTCGACCTGGAGCCCTTTCATCGATTTCTTTGAAGGCTTTCCCTTTCATTAAATGTTCTGTTCCCCTGGTTGTAACTACATTATTCAAACAGATATGTATGTATTGTTATATTGCTTTTAAATTCACAGTCAGCACATTGAATTATGGTGAGAAGACCCGGTCTAGTCTTGTGCCTTTTTTTCTTCTTCTTGAAAGGGGGGTGAGTACTACAGTTACTTCTTCTGCTCTGTGTTTGTGTGTGCACTGGATACATCAGTTCAATAACTTGAAAATCAGAAAATAAAGTAAAAAAAAAAACTGCTCAAGAATTTTCAAACCTTGACCCCATGTGACTAACCATGGATCCTTTTCTTTAAAAATTTAACTTGACGAATGCTTAAAACCAATCTGAAAAATGATGCAGTTGGCAGAGTAAAATCCTTGGAAACTGTAGGTTTGTGTGTTTAGTGTGTGGATTGATTTTCACAAACTAAGGCTGTGCAATTAAGACTATACAGCCTCAACACTGAGAGTAAAAGGCCTGAGTGATATTGTATAAATAAATCAGAGGGTTGGCTCTGGGTTTGTTTAGTGGCTCGAGGTCAGCTAATGTCATTTTCACAACACTGTAAAATGACACAGAGCTGATTCTACACTGAGTGACCGACCTCCTCGCCAGTCAATGAAGAGTAACGACCTGAGATCAAAGTTTATCCACTCTGGAACAACACACAACAATCTGATACCAGTTAGCAACACTTGCTGTGTGTGTATCAATCAGATCTTATTACTAATAATTCTGTTTTAAGATGCACACCTCTGTAATTGGCTGCATAATAAGATTGTAGGCAGATGGTGGATATCTCCTCATATTCGGCCCAATTTCAGTGTTAATTAAAAAGTTTCAGACAAGATCAATTCATCCCTGAAAAGCAGTTGGATCCAATTTAAATGTGGGTCTGTTGTCGTCTCTGGAGAAACAAAAAGCAGGAGGTGAGAAGCAGCATCACTGCAGTAATGAGGCAGTACAAGGGAATGTGGACACAGTACTGCAGTATTTCACTGAAATCGGTGTCTGGTTGAATCCTGTTACTCTGCTCGAGCAGCTTCAGGAACCCAAACAGCACACTTTACTGTTTATTTTTGTCCTGAAGTCACAGCCTAATGTGTGACTTTCTTTTGGCTTTTTTACTCTCAGTCTCATGTCTGCGTGATTTGTTTGAAAGCCAGAGGAGGCGATGAGCACAAAATGGAGTTTCTGTTTTCTTTCCGAAGCCGACTTCTCTACATCCACCAACAGTTTCAGCAGCTCAACTTTTCTTCAACCCTCAAACTGTTTTTTATTTGTTATACACTGAACACAGGCTTCATTCTCAGGGAGATAATGTGAATTCCAGTATTTACTCTTTCTCTGAGGTCTAGTTACTTTTTCGACTAAAGCTGTTTGGTTGAGGTTAAGTTACAACTGTGGTTGAGCAAACACGTGGTATTATTTATTTCTTCTTGTAAAGTTTGTTTTGTAAAGGAAAGAGAAGCTTCCTCAGCTTGTCATCGAACTAACCCACTCCCACTGTCGCTGACTGGTCCTTTCAAAAATTTATCTTTGCATTTCTAAAGACGAACGTTGTTATCAGACTGAATCCGAGCGAAAACTGAGCCGATTGGAAGGAGGCGGAGCCAGACTGGTTGTTTTGTGTGAGGTAGATAGTGTAATATAGGATTTTCGATGACAGCAGAAGGTGTGTGTGCGTGCTTGTGCATGCGTGCGTGCGTGTGTGTGTGTGTGTGTGTGTGTGTGTGTGTGTGTGCGTGCACATGTGGTAGACTAATAAAGTTTAGCTTATTACTAATTTATTCAAGTGTTTGTTTTGTCTTCATTCTTTTTGTTTTCATTATTCTCATTCTTCTTATTGTATTTTTATTGTTGTTGTTGTTGTTCTTAATAAATTAAAAAAAAAATGATGATGATGATGGATGATTGCATGACTTCATGTGTGATGGCATGTGCATTAGAAGAGAGTTGATTTACTGACTGACATTAACTTGCATTCCTCCTTGTTTCTGAGAGATTTATTTGCTCAATATTACATAATAACCTTGAGATTTCTTTTCCTTAAAAACATAATTTTCATGTAATCCATGGATCTGTCAGTTGAACAACAATGTAAAGTGATACGCAACAACAACAAAAAAAGCTTTAAAAAAGCCAAAACAAAAGAAAAAACAGCACATTGTATCCAGATGCAGATCACGTGAGAACCAGCTGGAAATGGGTGGAGTTTGTGCAAACCTCTTCACACGGGCTGATTTAGCCTACATGTCAGTTTTCATTCACTTTTCTTTCTTTCACAGACCAGTCAATTTGTTGCAGTAGCAAATACAAATAAATAAATAAATAAATAAATAAATAAATAAAAAATCCAACATCAGGTTTTACACTGACTTGGCCAAAACTTATTAACTTCCTGAAAACATTCAGTCACAAACTCAGACTGAGCTGCTCTGTGGAAATAAATGTATATCTTATTTTTCAAATCAGTCTGAACTTTCCTGCAATCAGACACTTGGCTCAGCAGATGCAGTTCTCTATTCTGGCTTTTATTGCAGCAGCTGTGAAAAATGATATTTTAACTGTTCAGTGCAGCATTAATCCACAGCTTGGCTCTGTGCAGAGCAGATGATGTGCAGTGCGGCAGCGACGCAGGCTGGCTTTAATGAGATTCTCAGATAATACTACACAGCCGCCAGGCAAATGATTTCAAAAGCATGTGCGTGTAAATGTCTTTGGGCATGAGTTAAAATTGTCTTGTGCTGATATGTGTGTGTATGTTCGCCTTTGTCTTTATGTAATCACTTTGATGCTTTAAAAATAGCAAGAATTAACAACAAGAGAGCTTGGTATGACCTTTAAACCCAAGATACTACAAGGCCTTCGTGCATTTCAAGCCGATTTCCTCTGACTTAATTGCCTGGGCTGGGCCTCTCAGTCTCTTTGTGTCTCTCACAAACAATCTTGCACTGGGGAATTTTGCATAATGATCACTTAAATAAATTGTGCCCTTTGACAAAATCAAAGTGAATTAAAACTGGAGACATGCAGCGGATTTTTTAAAGATGTGTTCACAATTTCTTGAAACTGTCTTACTGCCTACAGCAGTGTTTCCGTCAGCGTATGGCAAAGTAGAACTTTGGAGGGTCTTGATCCCAGAATTAAAAAATGATGGCAGAACTGCCAACTGGTTACCAAATGTCGTATTTATTGCTATATTTAATGCATCAATTAAGTTCTTTATGCTGGCAATTGTCATCAGCTTTTGTCATAGTAATAGGTCACATGACCACCTGAACGGATGAAAATGAAAACAAACCCACAAAAAATTATCATCAAGACTGTTGCTCTCCAGAGACTTTGACTTCTCTTAGCACATTGCTTTCATTTGTAGCCACTGCAGACTAACATGGCACCATCTGACTGATTCAAATCAGTCAGTACCTGTCGATTCATCACTCATTTTAAAGGTGCAGCACCAACGGACGCGGGCCAACTGCTTCAGGATGCAGTTGCACAACCAATCAGACCCCGTCTGTCCCCTCACACTCCAGGCAACATCTTTGTTTTGAGAGAAACTTTAGGCGAGCCCTAAACTGCTCATTATCGAAAACTACCCAATATTAAAAGGAATTTTCTGATGCGACACATAACAACCTTGGTGACCCATCCGTGATAACTACATGTAGGGAATAAAAGGAGCCTTTAATAGGAATGTTTCCACTGATCTGTGCGGCATTGACCTGAGACTCAGAAGCCTCAGTACAACACAACACATTGAAAAAACATCAGACAGAAGCACTGCAACTAACGGAAACAGCTAAAATCACAACAACATAACAACATCTATGTGATTATTTTACAGCTCGTGGAAAAGTGTCAGCTAGCAGGTACACAGGCTGGAGCTGCCAGCTCTTTGACGCTCCTCAGTGAATCATTGCATAAACCCCGCCTCATATGAGATAAACGGTTGCGATTGGCCAGTCAGGTTTCTGGACAAGTGGAAAGGCGTTGAATTGGAGGGTCTCCAGACCATTTTCACAAAGAGAATTTATGCATGAAGTGAATTATGAGTTTGGTTTACCTAGCAAACTGCAGGCAGCTTATTCAAGTAATATTTTCTGATGCACTTCCTGTGCAGTACGAGTTAGTGAAAGAGAGAGTTCTCAATTGGCGATTGCAAAAAGAAAACTAATATGAAAGTGAAGACTGAGATTAAATTCATTAGGGCTTTAATGTTTGATATTGCTTCAGAATACAAACATATGAAATCTGTAACTTCAGAGAAAGGTGAGTATGGTTAACTACAACAAACAAAAAAAGCAGTTCAAAATTGTAAAATTAAACTAAATAAAATAAAGCAAAACAAAACAAAAACAGTTTTTTGGTCTTTTAGAAGCTATATAGCTCATGAAGATTTTTTAAAGTGACTTTAATTTAACACATTAAAAAACCTTGAAAGTCTTAAAAGTATAAAAGCAACAGCCAGTCACAACAAACACCTCACTGTCTCTCAGTAATGCCATATCTTTGAGAAACACTAACTGAAAACCCATATTAATAAATTACATACTTCCACATACATGTCTGTGCTGTAATTTTCTCCAGATCTGCCAGATTCATCTGAGAAATAACTTTTTTTCCTGTTCCCTACCATAAATTCTCCTTCTCAATTGCACTCTAGGAAATAGTTCTTTGGTTTAAACGTGCTTTTAAGAGGAAGACAGACTGATTTGTGCCTTTGAGGATCAACCTTCAAGAGACTGCAGATGTAAGCGCAGGAAGTTTTGAGATAGGAGAGGTTCTGGCACATCGTCTGATAAAAAATTGAAGTGTTGACGTTCAAAGAGAAGCCTTGAGAAACATTCTTTTCCGATTCATCCTTTAGAGAAAATCAACTCTTACCTTCCATGGAAATGTCTGACACGACTTTCTTCGTTATCCAACAGGGTCTGTGGTGTTTTTTTGTTCACATAGCGCCTAAAGCTTTCTGCTCAGTAAAAGTCAGCAGCAATATACTTTTCCGGCTGTAGTCAGGGAGGCAAGTTACTGAAATACAACTATTGCACCTGAATTTACATTAACCAAAATAAAGGTCAAACTTATTTCTCTCTGTCAGTGCTGCTCTGGTCTGAGATGCAGAGCCTGCTAACATCTCCAGGTTTGAGCTCAGTCTGTTGTTGATCTGACTTGGTTTTGCAGCTAAATTTTTCTTCTATCTCTGCTGCTATATTTTCAAATGTTCTTCTTTTTCCTTACCTTGCCCTCTCCTTTTCTAGTTTCTGTCATTCTCCTGGCTTCTTTTATGTCTGAGGCTGTCTTTGCCACGTTTGAACTTCTTGTGCCCCGTCTTCTCATATAACCAAGAAAACTTGAGAGACGTATGATTGAGCTGAAGAACCATCTTCTGTCCAGCATTATCCATGTTTTACACCCCGAGGCACAAGCTGCTGGACAGAGGATGGGGTTCAGGATTAAAAGAAGAGAGGAAAACAGAAATCACTTTTTTCTTGCAAACTGCTTTGTGATGTTGCCCCACAAAGCTCCAAAATGTTCATCTATTTTACAGATGACTGCTGATGATGACACCTGTCCTGTTTTCGGACCTGTCTTTTTTCTTTCAATCAAAAGGGTGCTAAATGGTAAATGGACTCTATTTATGTACCATTTTTCTAGTTCTTCAGCTACTCAAAGCTCTTTTACAACACAAGTCAGCATTCACACACTTAAGGTAAGGTGATTTCAAAGAGCCAACCTGCTCATCAGGAACTCAGACACACACATTCACACACCAGTGGAACAGCCATCAGGAGCAATTTGAGGTTCTGTATCTTACCCAAGGACACTTTGCCACGTGGACCGGAGGAGCCGGGGATCCAACCACCGACCGTCTGATTGGCAGACAACCCACTCACCCCCACCTAGTTCAGTGATATCTGTGGTAGCCCAAAGCCCCACCTGAGTAACTCCCTACTTGACAGTTATGATCATCCTCCACTTCTCCACAATGCAGTGTGGGTAGATGATGTTGGGGATACTGTCTTAAAAAAGCCGCTTAGCATCGCCAGAGCTCACTGCCATGTCCAACAGATGTGAGCACATTTGTCTTTGTCACAGCACATAATCTGGGCGCGAGGCAGGGGATGGATTTAGTCCCTTCATTAATCACAGGTGTATCTTGGTGCAATAAGGCTTAAGCCATCAGTGTGTCGTCTCTCATCACCTTTTTAAACCAGGTGCACCTGAACAATTAGTATTATTTAGAAGATGGAAACAATCTGGCACAAAAGTGAGTACGGAGAAAACTGATCTGCTTGTGTGCAAGGTGAAAGCAGATCATGTACGGGAGCAGCAGTCATCCACCGAAGCTCCCTGAGCTGAATGATAAACCTGCTTTTGATAAGCTCTATGATTTCACTGTCTACAGTGATGCACTGATGGGCGATTTAACTTTTTATGAGGAGTCTTGCTGCACACCTCCATGTGCCATAAGCAGAGTGTACATGCCTTGTGAACACACCTGTGTACTTGTACCGAAATAGCGTGCTCTCCATACAGCAGGAAAACACTGTGTTGGACTTCAGATGCGATTTTTTTATTGGTCAGTCGTGCAAATGCTTTCTGGTGCCACAAGATGGCAAAGTGCCAGCCATGTGCGTGATCACACCTTCTTTTAAGGCCAACACCCTCATGGGTGCAGTGCACAGATGAGCGCAAGTGCTACCAAGACAACATGGGTGCTCCACGAGGAAACCACAACCACTTTGGCTGGAAAATAGAAATGACACTCTGTTGTTTGCCGCCTTGTGAGGAGGCAAAGTGAGGGCAATAAGTTTGTTTCCATCTACCTACTATTATGCAGATTTTCCTTTTGTTTATGAATGTTGGAGTGAAAACAGCAAAAAATGGGTGGATGAATTGGTAGAACATCAGCCTTTGACATGAGGACTGCTGTTTATTTTCCATTTTCTACTGACAGTCAATCTAGTTTTCCCAAACCTCAGCCAAGCAGTTTTACAGTCTGAAGAGCCATAAAGTATGAAACAGTTTTGCAAGTTATGAAAAATTGAGTTGTCTACCTCATGTGGCACCATAACCATTTTTTGTTGAATCAGAAAAAGCTTGTGTGCCATTTTGAGCAACTGTAAATATTTTGCTGTTTAGTTTACGGCACATCACCTCAGTACCTTGAGTTCTTTGAGAAAGACGGCAGAGTTACACAAGAGTTCTGATTTGGTCTGATTAAAAACAGGGACAACACTATATTTCAGCAAAATGTAAATGCAGAGTCAAAGTTGCAAAAGCACATGTTCAAAGTATTGTTGAATTTAATGCAGAAATACCAAATTAAAAGAGTTTCAGAGGTTCCAAGTGAGAGTTTGAGGCTAAACTGAACTTTTCAGTCTTCAAGTTGCTCATTTCAGATCAAAAGCAGTCCGCTGCTCTGCAAATGTTTCATAATTATTTAATGTGTTACGGGTCTAATGATGGCTCCTTTACTGGATGAAAGATTGCATTTTTAAAATGAGAAGCCAATTCAAGAGGATGATGAGCTATTAGTGACTGATGGAACAAACAGAATAAAATACTGCATTACATAATCACGTGGAAGTATGTCAAGTAAACCAAGGCTTCATCTTGGAAACAAATCCTGTCAGTTTCAACAGCACAGTGGCAGTGTTAAGTGTCACGACGTAGCAAGGTATGGACCCAAATGCAGGACACACAAGGCAGGAGACTTGATTCAACATAACAAAAAGGCTTTTACTCAGCCTCAGGCAAACGTGGTACGGAGACATGAAACGACTGACAGCAAAACAATGATCCAACAAGACTGACAGGGAGAGACAAGACTTAAAGGGCTGAGGGCTAATTACATGACAAGACACAGCAGTGCAACAATCAACAATCAAGAGCAGGTGTGGGACATGGGGCAGACTGGACAACACAGGAGCAAAAAGGGTGGAAAGACAGTCAAAGAAAGAGAGGACCACATGGACTGCAAACAC
The DNA here is from genome assembly GCA_029822935.1 of Naso vlamingii. Classification (NCBI taxonomy): domain Eukaryota; kingdom Metazoa; phylum Chordata; class Actinopteri; order Acanthuriformes; family Acanthuridae; genus Naso; species Naso vlamingii. The sequence goes on along the minus strand of JAPQLA010006984.1, from coordinate 1,899 downwards.
AGGAGGAAACGAGACACAGGTGAAAACAACAAGGACAATCAAAAAAGGAGGGAAAACAAGACAGCACAGGAAATACAAAGGCAGATCTGACACAGGAGGATAAAACTACCAAAATAAAACAGGAAACAATGAAATCAAACCCCAAACCATGACAGCTCAGCATATAAGCACAGCATATGTTGGCCTCTGTATGAACAAAATAACACAGGCTGTGGAGTGATGTATGGTTTTTGCAATGAGGTCACGAGCACAACGCATCATTTAAACAAGGTCCATTCTGTGCTGCCTTTCCTAAATCCATAATTCATCATCAGAATTATCAGAATAATCAGATAACTAAATTACTTCCCATAAAAATAAGTTATGCAATCAAAATGCTATTTTGTTTGCTTAAATTTCCTCCCACTTTTCCTTAATTTGACAGGACAGCTGAGGAGTGGACAGGAAGAGAGAGAATGACACACAGCAAAGGTCCACAGGGTGAAATCGAACCGAGGGCCGCTGCAGCGAGGACAGAGCCGCTGTACATGGGGCGACTGCTCCACAAATGTAGCTACTAGGGCGACTCTTCTTTTCCCTTTTCAAATTTTTTACAGCTACTTGCATGAAGGGGTTAGGGTTAGTAGCTGTAGTGTGCCCAAATTCTGCCCTTCTACTTCCGATCCATGGGACCTTGTTTTGTTTCAGAGATCGTTCTTAAGATGTCTCTTACACCACGATCGGGTGTGTCGTCTTACTACGTACTTTCAAAGTCTGATACTTCAGCAGTTGTGTGATAAACTGAGACTTTCTTCACTTGAAAAATATCTTTTAAATTAACAACCTCATATTTGAGATTGGCAGAACAATTTAAACAGGATCAAAAAATTATTTGTCTCTTTCCATTGACTAATGTTCACGATTTTTCCAAAAAAAGGTCGCAGGGGTCAACAGGGAGGGTGTGACTTAAACACTCTGTTGAGTTATTTTTAAAGAATAAAACTGGAGATATTCCAAAATTTTCTTTTCTTTTTTCAACAAATCATAGAATTAAACCCGTATCAAGAGTATCCTACTAACATGTACTGCATGTGTAGTCAGAGGAAAACAGACCATCACACCTACATCAGCTTGTTGGACATCAGATTACAAAAACATGAGCACTGAAATTAAATGTGACAACCCTTGCAGCTGAAGCAGCTGCCACTCTTCTGGGAAGTGTGAAGTCTGAAGTGTGTCTGTGGAAATTTCTCATGTTGGAAGAGAAAGCCTGGCTTGCAATCAATATTCTAATTTCTTTCAAAGAGGTTCAGTGGGTTTGGGGTCGCTGCTTTGAGCACACCAATCAAGTTCCTCCATACCAAACTCCTCTGAGATTTGGTCTCCTTTATTTTTTTGGCCTCTCTAATGATACCAGCCTGTTTGTGAGACTTGGTAAATCTTGTCCAACTGACTGTACATTTATGGGTACAAATTGGCTAAGGCACAAATTAGCATTTAGAAGGAAGTGGTTGAACATAAAGTTTGAGGACACTGTGAAGGATTCATTAAAGAAAAAAGAATTCATGATATATTTAATGGAATGCTTCATTAAAGTGTTTCTCCTCCGTCTTTTAGCAGTAATTTACAGTATGTCTACTCTGTCACTACATCAAAAGTCAAACTTTCCACCTTCAGTGACGATGAGTGACTCCTCTGAGGCAGCAGTTGGCTGTGGAGGTTCAAAAAGCCTCACAAAGATAAAGTTCCTCTCAGGAGAAACACATGGATGGAACAGTGATGGGAGGCAGGCGGCTCTGCGGCTCCTGAAGGGCATCAGATGACACTGATGCACAGAGCTCTTTAAACGCACACACACACACACACACACACACACACACACACACACACACACACACACACACACACACACACACACAC
>JAPQLA010006839.1:0-14091 GCA_029822935.1 Naso vlamingii | reverse complement strand
CTCTTCCTTGTTACTGCACACACAGTCCAAAGAATGGGATCTATCTTCTTGTCTGGAACTCAGGAGGGAGGAAAATACCAAAAAGGGAAAAAATGAGCCATTCAGAAGCATCTTTGTGTCTGTCTCCTGCAGGTAGACAGCAGAAACTGCTACAAATGTTTGACTAAGGGTGTGATGAAGGCACAAAATAGCAACATGCAATTCATGTGATTAAAAAATAATGTTTTAATGACAACTTTTTAATCATTCGCGATTAAAGCGTTAACACAGACAGCCCTAATATAAAACAATTAATAGTGAATACGATGTATATACACTCTACTAAATGTCAACTGAAATCTACGGAAGCTGAGAGTGGCCATGGTCACTGCTATCTTTTTTCATTCTGTTATCTTGAGATCGCAAAATAATTATCTTATTATCACGGAGTAACGGCTTATATCACACAGTAATGAGCCTTCATCTTGACATCACAGGATAATTATGGAGAAATGAAACCAAGTGTGTGCTTCATGATCACACAGATTTGTCCCTTCAAGGTCTCTGCCACTGTCGGGGAGGATTCATACCTGAACAGGAAATAAAGGTATAAATGTGTCGTTTTGTTTCCTGCAGTTAGCGCAGACAGCTACGATGTGAGGATCATCAGGAAAACATCATGTTTGTGATAAACAAAGATGTCGACCAGCTCCCATCTCTGCATCAGCCTGCAGCTGCTCAAATAAAGACGATATTGTTTGGTACTGTTTGGTTTGTTGAATTAAAAAACATGAGAGAGAGATTTCGTGTTTGTCGTCCATGTTGGAATCAGGATTTGTGCTGATGTATTGTTCATATTGCTCATTGGCAATTAAGTGACAGAGCCTCTCTGGCAATGATAGGGAGTCATCCAAAAGTAATGTGACTAGTAGTGTAACTAATTACCTTCAACAATGAGTAATTAAGTAAAGTAATCCATTTTTTAAAGTAACTAGTAATGTGTAAAACATTACTTTTTGATTAATTACTAGAGGTGTAAGAAAACACTGATACATCCTGAGGTCACAATATTATATTTCACAGTGTATCGATTATCAAAAACACTGTACTGATTTTCAATTGCAAAGATTCGTGGCAGTGGTTCATTTTGTGTTATTTTAAATCCCCAACTGCTATTGCACAAAAAATATTGCTTGAATTGCGTAAAACAAATATTTTTGGTAAACATTTGACTTAAAGCATCCATCTATAATGCATTATGAACACACTAATAATGTGCTATAATGCGCCTGTAGTGCTGTACAATCACAGTTCTGAGCAAGGTTAGGGTAAACCCTGACCATAACCATATATAACGCATTGTGAGTATGTTTGTGTTGTGTTGTAAAGCATTAAAGAGACAGGCTTCATAGAAAGTGTTACTATATATTTTTTCTTGATTCAGACTTTATTGATATTATGGTGTGTTCTTTATACTAGTTTTCCTAGAATTTAAAATTTTGTATTCAAAATGCAATGTATTGCCCTGCTTAAAGTACTGCAGTGAATTGCAGTATATCATATTGTAATCCCTGTATCGTGATACGTATCATATCATCAGATTCTTGCCAATACACAGCCCTAGTAATTACCCAACACTCATTATTTCTTGATTTCAAGGTAACAGAACGAAAAAATGTAGTAGTGACTGTGGCCGCTCCCGGCTTCCATGGAAATCAACTGAAATCCATGAAACTGATGTCAATAATGTACAGTTACCATAATATGATATTATATAGAATAATTGTGTAATGTCAGTACTCAGTGTTCAGTAACTGTTTGCTTTACTGTACATGACGCATAAAAACTTCACTGTAACATCACTTACAAAGATGACTTACTTTGTTGGGCGGGTCAGAATTCCAGCTCAGCTTGGTCTGTTTGTCAGAGTGGAAGATCTCCTCTAAACACGGAGGAGAACACAAAGTCAGTAACATCACCGTGTTAAATCACACGCAACTTTAAATTATCGTCATTTTCTTCTTTGAATGACAGCAGCAAACACATGCAGCTCATTCCCAGCAGCACAGACATGTGGTACACCTGTAGTTTGGGGATTTAGCAACACTTTGCTTCACGCTGCATCATTTGATAAGAGACTAATTGAGTGTGCAAGTTCCCCCACTTCCTGAGTTTTCTCTGCTATCTTCTCATCATCAGGATGGTGTGTGAGGTAATTTCCTCTTTCTGGATATGAAACTGTTTCCACAGAGTTCAGCAGGTTACATTTGTTTCCAGACAATGGAAATCTTCAGTGAAAAAAGAACTATGAGTCAATCAGAGGTTTACTTAGAAATGTCTTTGGCTATCCATAACAAGAGGCAGAGAGCAGTTGACTGTACTGACCAAAAATGAAGAGATGGGAAAAAAAAAAGTTATAACTTATTCAAACCTTTCCTGCAACTTAAATTTAAAGGACTTGAGGTTTGATGGTTTAACCGTTTTTAGCCTTAGTTATAGAGGCAACATTAGTCTGTCATCTGTCATTTCAACCAGTTCTCACTTCAAACTCATCACATACAGCAGCTTGGTGAGAACCACGAATTACTCAATAATACGACGGGGATGAGGCTCTCGGGGGGAGGAGGCTGGAGCCTATCTCAACTGACATTGGGTGAGAGACAAGTCACCAGTTCCTAACAGGGCTGACTGATAGAGGCAACCATTCAGGTTCACATTAAGAATCAGCCTGATCGCAGCGTAGAGTCACCAGTTAACCTCGTATCCACCATGCGGCCCCAAAGGGGAACACGGCGTTGTAAAAAATTATGCCAAGGGGTCCTGGTCAAGTGTCAGTATGTGATCTGATGACCAGAGACTCCGCCCACTCTACTAAGTGGACTCGATTCTCTTGGTCTAACATTGTGCTGTGAAACTGTGATTTCTCCCATTGAAAAAAGGAGATTATCCAATGAGTGGAGGGGGTGTGGAGCCACGGGCGGGACTAATGCAGCTGTCTGTCAAGAAGTATCCGACATTTCAACCAACAAAGCCACGATACAGGACCAGAAACAGTGATGTGGTTGTATGAGGTGTCTTGATATGAGTTTTAAAAAGTGCCAAATTTATTTGTGGAAAAGTAGCCACAACACGTCTGTTAACACTGAAGCTCCTTTATGCCTCTTCTGCTGACGAGACAGCGTCTGTTCCGGTCTGCCATCAGCAGTGAGAGCCAGGAAGCACCGCTGTGGCTCCCGCTGTGTGCTCACAGTGATAATGTGACGTGATTAAAGAAAACAAACGTTTGTCTCTTTCCATGATTTCCAGTATAACAACATCTATGTGATTGTTTAACAGCTTGTGGAGACATTTTTTGGTATCAGTTGTCTCTCTTGGCCAGACTTCTGTCCACACTAACTCCACAGCAGACGAAACGCCCCCTAGTGACATAATGACCATTTGTGCAGATTAAATTTGAAAAGGCAACGACCATAGAGGAAGAGTTAGGGGGAAATCTAATCCCCTCCCTCTGTGGAGTGGGCGGAGTCTCTGGTCTGGGCTCGGGCTAAATGTGTCTGTCAGTCTGCTAATCAATCAGTCCACCACTTTAGCCAAAACTGAAATATCTCAATTAATTATGCTGTGGCCCTTACATTAAATGTAGAAATTCATGGTCCCCAGATGAGGGGACAAAAGGACTTTAATGACTCCCTGATGTTGTCTTTAGCGCCACCATGAGGTCAAAGTTTTTACTCATACTTTGAAATATGTCAGCATACTGAACAGACTGACACAAAACTTGGTATAAACGTTCATTGTCTCCAGGAGATGAATCACATTGATCTGACTTCATCTATCTCCGGTAGATTTCATTCATCATCAGGACAAAATTTTGGTTGTCCAGTCATTTGACTTAAGACCAAACACCTGCACAAAAGTACTGAGCTCAGAGCACAACCTAAAAGTGCCGCTATCATGGCGGTAAATGCTTTATTTAACTTGACTGGCCAATGCCATGCTACAGGAGGATTAAATGTGTTGTACTGTATTGAAACTGTGGACACTAGGTGGCAGCAGAGAACTGGAAGACCAGAGTTTCTCGTAGCCTTTGAGGATGCTTGAAGGTTTTATTCATAGCGGTCCTTCAGGAGGTTTCTAGTGTTCCTTCAGGGCTTTTTAAGGTTCATTAATGTGGTTCTGCAGTGATGAGTTGGTCAGTCAGATAAACACCAAAATGTTGGAATGTTCTTTAGAAAAACGCTGTTCATCCATTCAGCTGAGTTTATTTTATTTATGACAAGGAGCACTGATGATAGTGTGAAGGATCGTGGTGAAAAAACAAATTTCTAACACACACTAATTCATTCTAAATCAAGGCCTTTACACACAAGTGCATTTTTTTGCGCAAATACTTTGTACGGCAATAATACTTTTGAAAATGTTGATTTGTCATTACTATTTTTAAACAGAGCACGAATTTCACTCTGCGAAAAAGTGACCCTTTGATTTTTTGCATCTATTTTTCTGAACTTTCTCCCTGCGAACAAAGGCATCAACCAAAGACAATGACTGTGCAGAACGGACCTCATGTTGGTCTCCTACAACAACATCAACAACAGCTGAATCTCAGTATAAACAACAACACAACATAACAAGTATGATTATTTAACAGCCAGTGGAAAAGTCGTCTGTCTGCTGATGTTTGACGCAGCTCCCGCCCGGCGACAGCGTCCGTCCTCTGCAGCTGGAAGCTCTGCTGTAGTGACGTGAGCTGTCAAAACTCTTTCACAAATTCATATTTATGTGTTTCTGTTGCAAATTCATGTTGCTGCCCATGTGAATAGTTTTGAAATGAAATATTCACATCCTAACAATTTGCATTTTTGTGTAGGTTATTTGTTACACACCTGATGTGTGAGGGCCTCTAATAGAAAAAAATGTATGTTAATCTGGTACTTTAGGTAAATTTTTAATCAAGTAGTACTGTTTTGAAATCTGTACTCAGGTAGTTTTTATAAATGATAACAGGCCTATTCCCTTCTATTTAAGTCATTTTTTGTGAGTAATGTATTTTTACTTTCACTTTTATTTTACCCACCACAGCCCCCCTCTGTTTGTATGTTGTTATAAAAGACTTAATTTACTTGTTTGTGAGCTCCATCTCCTGAAAGCATGGCAGTCAGCAACCTACGTTTAAAATCATGTGATTCCATTAAATCAGAGTTCAACGCTGAAAAACTTGACCTTCCTGTGTAAAGATAGCTGTGTGGTGTTATGCAACAGTTTCTCCTTCTTTGGCAAGAGTTTTTGATTTCCCTCATGATGTTTCTGGATGTAAGGCCTTACAAGTTTCCATCTGGGTAAATTAGAAATGAAATCTAATGGAAATTACAGTTTATCTTACTCCACTATGTATCGTGTCTGTCAGTTGTAGAAAGTTTTTTTAAGGATTAAAATCCCGCATAACAACATACAGTTAATTTGTCAGTCATTATACAGCGTCAAAGGTTAAATGACTAAAAAGAAGGTACAGATACAACATGTAATGCAGTTTAAGGCCGAACACTGGTTTAATTTTTAATCTAAATCATGAAAACACTATAATGCATTGAATCAGACCATGATGTTTCATGTTAGCTGCCACTGAGATATTTTACAGAGAATCAATTTGGGATAGATCAGTTTTTAATCCAAATAACTTTGTGTCAAAACAGTTACAGTTAAAAATATACATACTATATGATTATAAACAGTACTTTCATCACAGCCTCTGCATTTAAACGACAGTACACGATTGCTATGTTTTTCTGGAACAACCCTCTGAAAGTCCACTGGAATGTGTCCTGAATGATGTGATACCGTCACACAAGCATGTTGACGTGTTTAATATTACACAGCAGAAGTCTGAATGTAAAACGCCCGGTCACTCACCCTCCTCTGCCTCATATTGTAAGTCACAGCCAGCTTCTCTCACATAGATCCACAGACAGATTAAAGTCGGCCACACACACCTCAGTGCAGTGTTACACACAAACATGTTTTCAGCTCGCTTCAAGTCTGAACGTGATCTGCTGCTGCCAGCTCTTACATCTGCTGTCAGTGAGTTCCTCAGAGTGACGTCTGTGTTTACATCCCCTCATGAGGTGATTCAGAGGAATGCAAGAATGTGATTAAAGTGCTGAGTGGAGTCTTCCTCTGTGAGAAGACACACCCATGCCTACCAAGTTCCTGTATTTATGTGCCACTGCTGCCACTGCTCCATGAGAAAAATACACACATACTTCAGAACAATACGAAAAGAAAGTGATCGTATCATGAACAGTATTTTAAAAATGGAAGAAAGAAAAAAGAAAGAAAAAATCCCAGGACCTGATTTACATGTACATGTTGTACTCTCTGTGTTTTAGGTTTTGTTCTCAACTAATTCATCACCTTCTCTTCAAAATCTTCACTTATGAAACGTACCTGATGGTAAAAGTACAACACTCGACCAAACCAATCAAACACTCAGATACTCAGTCGTGGATAACTGCAGTCCAAGTTCAGGCTCTGCTGCTGCTGCTGCAGGTTATACTAAAATATTTACTGAACAGTATGAAAGAGGGATAAATAAAACTTCATGTTATCTTGTTTGCCTGTTTGCAGGGCTGCCAAAACCCACGTTACTCATTGTTGTGTAATTAATATTAACAAGAATTTAGGGTGTAATTTTCAGTGAGAAGTTAATTTATTAGGTACTTTCCTCCCATGTTTTCCATGTGATTTCAAGTGTCGTTTCAGCCCTGTGGCTTCTCTGCCCCACAGTCCTGTGAAAACTTGGCAGCTGCATCAGTCAATATTTTCATGCAAACAACAGGTCAAATGATGATGAGTAACAATAAAGTGTTGCTCAAACTGATGAAACCACAGGAAACTATCTGCTACTTTTTAAGCCACAGCTTTTGGTCTCTTTTAAATTTTTGTTTGATTTAAACGAATACACCAACTTTAAAAAAAATTTTATTTGCCTCCTTGCTGAGCTAAGCTAATTACTGATTGTTACTGCACGTACAGTCAAAAGAATGGGATCTATCTTCTTGTCTCAAACTCAGGAGGGAGGAAAATAACAAAAAGACAAAAAAAAGTTGACATGTTACCTCAACAGCTGCAGTTTTACTGTTTTGGGTTTCTCTCACTGCGCTCATGTTTCCTAAAGCATCAGGAAGCTGTTCAGTCAAAAGGCTCTGTTAAAGCTTTTGTGCATTATTACACCTGCCAGCACCAAACAGCAGACAGACACATTTAGAGTTAAGCTGGTGAATATAAAACAGAAAAGCAAAAGTGTCAGTGTCATTTAAAAAAAAATCAAATTTACAGGTTTGCAGGGCCGACGTTTGCAGTCAAAATGTCTTCTTTGTGGGTTTTTTTTCCTTTTTCCTTTGATATCCCAGTCAAAAAAATCCTTCAATCCGGTTTTGGGCAAGACTTTCTCACTTCCTCTTTCTTTCTTTAGAAATGTTGGCGTTAGGAAGTTTTGCATAAGCGTTCATTTAGCCACACTAACATTTAGAAAAGTGACACTTTGTAGAACCATTAAAGGTCATACGGGTAAATTACTGAAATATAAGTTAATCGTTTGCTGCCAGAGTGAAGGGAAGTTGAACTTTGCAGAAGATAAATTAGAGGGGGTTTTTTCCTCTGTTTTTGTGCTTTTTTTAGCTGCAGTGTGTCACCAGAACATTTCAATCCACAGCTATGTTTAATGGTGTGTGACTGATAAGACGCTTGCAGCCTTCGACTCTATAAGTTTATCATCACATCAGAAAATGGAAAAAACTGATCCTTCTCTGTTACTATTTATTTTGTTTTATTTTCACTTCATTTGCATTTGATTGAATTTATGACCCAGTCCAAAGCACTTAAAGGTTCATTACAGATGCCACAGATGCTACTTTTTTCTTTTTGTTATTCGCCTCCCTCCTGAGTTCCAGACAAGAAGATAGATCCCATTCTTTCGACTGTGTGTGCAGTAACAAGGAAGAGACGGGCAGAGCTCACCCATTGCTAATTAGCTTAGCTCAAACACTGGTAGTCAATGGGAAGTGCTAGCCTGCCTCCACCGAAAGTCATCAGATAAACTTTCCATCGACTCTAATCGGTCCTGTGTGCTTGTTGTGACTTGTTTATTTACCATGTTATGTTATTTTTAGACTCAGATTAGCGCTTTATGTCATTCCTCTTCTGCTGCTGCTGCTGTTTACATGCATGCATGCGCCCTGTGGTTTCCTTTCTGTAAAAATTGGATTCCAAAATGCTATAAAGTGTGAATCTGTGTCTAAAAATAACATAATGTGGAAAATAAACAAGTCACAACAAGCAAACAGGACGTATCCCTTTGACCACAGTCGGTGATTGTGGCAGACAACTGTTTTGTTTAAAATTTTAATTTTATAAATCCATTCATTGTTAAGCCATTACTTAGCCCAATTGTTTAAACTACTACTTATCAGCTGTTGGCTAATGTTCTTAACAGCAAATGTTTTGTTCTTGTTTTGTCTTGTTCAGTAGAATGGATACACCTACATATTCCTTTAATAACCATTGTGCACATAGCTGCATGTTGTGCTGTTAACATTTCAGTGATCTCACGGTGATTTCATTCTGTTGCATTTGTCTCCACCTGAAGCTTCAGAAGAAAACAGATAACATGCGACTTCACTTCGACTTGATTAATTACCAATAATTTCATATAAAGGTCAACATTAGTTGCTAGTTTGATCTGATGGTGTGTGTTTCTTATTTGATATTCTGAAAGGTTTGCTTCACATTGTTATTGAATGTCACCATCAAGTTTCGGTTTTAAAACATTTATAAGCTTTCGACCGTTCACTTCGAAAGATGTTACAAATCATTACGAAAATGTGCTGCCCTGATTTCTTCCTCTTTTAGTTTAAATGAAATTTTGAAACATGTTGCAGAAAGTTCAGTCCATCAGAAAGACACACTGTCACAGAGCAAAGCAACATCCTGGACAGTGCTGCAGAAAGTTGCAGAATAATTCCTAAAACCTGACTTATTATTCCTAAAAAGAAAAGAAGTTCACACTTTCAAGGAAATGAAACAAAATACATGACTTCTCTGTGAGTGACCAAATGATAACCACATCAAACTGAAAGTAAAAGAGCCAATGAGGTTCATATACTTGTTGGATTTTACCAGTTGAGGCTGCAGATATGAACGTGACTCAGAGAATCAAAGAAGAAAAAAGAGGGATGTTCAAAACATTCCCATAAATATCCTAGAAACTGCATCACTGATTTTTAATTTTGCATTATTTGCAGATGATACAAATTTATATAGTTCTGGTAGTAATTTGAAACAGCTTCTGACTACAGTGGAAACCGAGCTAAAAATCTTAAAACAATGGTTTGACATTAGTAAGTTGTTGCTAAACTTAAGTAAAAGCAAGCTTATCATTCGGAAATCAAAAAAATCAAACATGAAGTACAAATTAAGATTGATAATGTTGAAATAGAAAGAGTCTATGAAAATAAATTTCTGGGAGTGGTTATAGACTACAAGCTTTGCTGGAAACCACACACAAATCATGTTAAGACAAAAATATCAAAGTCCATCACAATACTGTATAAAACAAAGGACATACTCAGTTCCAGTTTGTTATACATCTTGTTCTGTTCCCTAATTCTTCCTTACATTACATATTGTGTGTAAGTGTGGGGAAACACCTACAAAACAAACACAAATCCAATTTTTATACAGCAAAAAGAGCCATAGGACTCATAAACAAGGCCAGTTATCACAAACCCACCAATAAACTACTTATACAATCACATGCTCTTAAATGTAGAGAATTGGACGACTTCAGAACAACACAAATAATGTATAAAGTAAAAATAAGATGGTTCCACACTGTACTCAGAGGCTGTTTAAACCTTGAGAGACCCAGTATGAATTTAGAGGAATGTGCCTGTTAACAAAAACTAAGAGTAGAACAAATATAAAACAAGGATGTATATCAGTCATTGGAGTTAATTTGTGGAACAGTGAATGAAATGAAGTGAAAATGTGTAAAACACTCAATCAATTTAAAAAGATACTTTAAATGAAGATGTATAACAAAAACAAAAGTGAGGCATGTATGGCAGTATTCACGGGAATATGAATTGTCCATTTGAGTCTTGTTTTGTTCAGTTTTGCCTGTTTATTAATAATGTTAATAATAATAGCATAAAAATAGGTATAGTAAAAATGATAATAATAATAATAATAATAATAACTAGAAGTTCCAAAGGGAGCTACACCCAAAAAATAGGATGTAAAAAGGGTGCTTCAGCCCGCACCTTTTCTGTAAACTTGAATGCCTGAACTATTTTTGAATTGTATTGTATGAATTATGTAGCCTTTTGTGTTATGTTTGATACTGAAATAAACATTAACAAACAAATAAATAAAACAAACAAATTTTTGCATGAAACTGATCCAGACAGTAAATTCAAAACAAACAGCAAAGATCCACTGATGTCAAACTCCTGACAAACAGCTCCACCCAGTGGAGAGTTGAGCCAATGACGGGAGACTCTGGACCTCCTTCACTTAGAATGAAAACAGTGGAGACAGTCTGACTTATGAGACTCAAAACAACACAAAAACAACAAACACTTTGACACTCCCTGGCTTGGTTTGTATTAAAGTGACAGGATTACACATTATGAGTTATTTAGTTTACATTCATCTCTGTTAAGCTTGAGTAAGGTTGTCAATAAAATGATATCCACAGCTGAAAAGGTACCATAAGGATTATCTCTGAGAGCTGCTTCACTGCCAGCAAAGTGGCTCCACGTGATGAGATGTGTGTGATCACTCATACAGTTACCTATAAAACCATGCTGAGCAAATTTCTGTAAGAAAGTATGCTTCACATACAGTTTATTATCTCTGAGTCGGAAATCAATAGTGGAATTGTTTTGCTATTAGTTTTGGTTTTTAGTTGGCAGTCTGTATGGACAGTGTTGCCATGTATAAGTGTGTGTATGAATGTTGACCACTGGCGGACTCAAGATGTTTAAGGGGCGGGGCCAAAAATAGCAAAACGGGCACCCGTTGTATGCGGTGGAGCACCAGCGTACAAGAAGGCGTCATACATTTGAAGTGAATTTAAGGTGACGTGCAATTTATCACCTTTTGTCCACCTGAAGGGCACCAGAGAGGGCACCAGAGAGGGCACTTTAACATGTTTTGTTGCAACCCCAAAAAGCGGTACAGCTTACTGTCGTAAAGATCTTGTCTGGCACGAGCGTTTGTTTCGGAAGAGAGTGAAAGAAACACACCACTTATTTGCACAATACTGCATTTCTTTTTCAAACACAGCTATTTGCAGGATGTATAGCGACAAGGTATTATATCAATTTGTTTAAACGAAGATAAATAATGAAAGTATAACTTCAGCGAAACAAAGTAAACTTTGTTGTAACGTTAGGTTACGAAAGTTAGCTGGCTACAACTGCAATAACATTACTGGATTGTTCGAGAAAGCTGAAGTTCTCGACATTTCCTCATAATGTTCATTTTCTGAAACCATGTGGAACCTTGCATGGCAGCCCCTGTCATTGTTGTCTGAATATGGGTAAATGGGTAAAAGTCACATGTAATTTCAAGTGTTTTGAATGGTCAGAAGACTAGAAAAGTTCCAGTTTATAAAGTCCATTCTTTATAATGCTAAGGCTGACATAAAATGTTAGAAGCCAGTCCTGTGTGTAATGTAGCCAACATCCTGACCTAATGTTATAACTAACCTGTAGGCCTGTGTTGCACTATACGTTACTAACATTAACATCTACATTTTTATGATTCTGTGCAAAATAACATCCATAGGCATAAGATATAATTCCTTTACAGTAATTGTACAGATTACAAAGACATTCAATTCATTTGTGTGTCACAGAATAACAAGCTGGTTTTACCTGTTTATTTATTTATTTATTATTTGTTTTCAATTCATGCTTTTTTTTCTTGGTTTGAAAATATTTAATTTCCACTTAGAGTGAAACTGACACAAAACACTGAAACCCAAGGAGGTCCACATACCTCCAAATGTAAGCAGAGACACGCAGCAGCAGACCAGCTGAGCAGGCCAGTCAAGTTCTGAAACAGAAAACCAGGAAAACTGTTTCTGTATGACGCTGGCTTTGTGCTCAGGGGCATTTTATGTCGAAACATGAAATGACTAACATTAAACTGTTAACTCGAAGTTGGAAAACCCTGTATGTACTGTATGCTGTAGCACTGGAACTGAGGAGCCCAAAGCAGGAAAAAATCTCAAAAGACCTCAAACACAAAGCCCATTAAAGCCAGCGGCACCGGAGTCCCAGCGCCCTACAGAGAACTTCAGAACCGTTCCTGAGAAATATTTCAATATCTTTCTTTCTCTTGTGGGATTTCTTGTGATTGCAGCGTGCTGTGAAGCTTAGTGATACCTTTAATCAACTTCACATTGCTGGAAAGTTTCTGTTTAGCTTCAGATCAGGCAGTTCATGATGTTCATCATCTGACCCTGGTACAGTTTTGGAAGCAAACAGCTGACAGTTGACCTCGGAGAGGTGTCTTCAGTCACATTTTATTTTGATAGTGTTGACACTCTGCAAGTTATCAGTAGATATTCAGTCACATGTCGACAGTGTGTCAGTTAATATACCCACTCTACCCAATATTCAACTAACCATCTGTACACTGAGTCGACATCTTCCATGTTGACTATCAACTATTGTCAGCTGAAAGTCAACAGCATGATGTCAACATATGATCAACAGCATGACAGTGATCTATAGATGACTATTGGCAGACTATTAGTAGACATCTGTCATTACGCATTTGTAGACATGTGTTAGGACTGTCTAATTTAAGTAAAAAAACAGCTGAGAACAGTAGAAAGTCTGTAACCTATTTACAGTAAGATTCACAAAATGTGGGTAGTTACTGAGGAACAAATGAGGAATGACTAAGAAATGGGTAGTTAATGATTAGTTCACAAGAAGTTCCTGAGTGACAGTAACTGAACACGAATAATCCGTTACTGGTAATCAGACTGGTAGGAAATGATACATTACTGGTACCAAATCATTCGTGCTTCACTCACAGTCAGTCAGGAACTTCTTATTAACTTATCACCAGCTACCCAGTTGTGCTTCATTTATTCCTCATTTGTTCTTCAGTCACTACCCACATTTTGTGAACCTTACTGTGAAGTGTTTTCAACCTATTAATAGACCACATTTATGCAGTTATTATAAGTCACATGCACATAACCGTAACAATAAAATGAAAAGTTTGGGTTCAGGCACTAAGACATCAGCATGTCTTGTTCTGAAGTGGTTTGTTGTGACATGTTGTCTGATCCTTTAGCTTGACTCTTCTCTAATCCGTAGACCACTTGAACAGTCAACTGGAAAGTAGTTAAATGCAGGTTACTTGTTTAACAGACACACTGTTGATATGAAACTAAATATTTACTGATAACTTGTAGAGTGTCAACAAGGGACTATCAAATTAAAGTCTTAAGTTGTCTGCTGGCCCTAAAGATCAGAAAAGACAGACCAAAATTTATGTTCTTTTCCCCTTTCAGATGGTTTTAACCTTCAGCCAACACGTCATTCCTTCAAAACCTCCACAACAACATCCCACACATGGAAACCTCTCTTATTAACTATGAAAAGCTTCTTGGGGTGTCTGAATGTTGTGGTTCATTTTTATAAAAAGCAAAAGAACCGTCCAACTTCAACAACTTTCGGAACAAAACGGCACACTAAATAATCTCTTTATGGTCCTTCATTGTTGTATGATGAAGTGTTCCTGAGGGCCAGAGTCCACAGGCGCAGGTACACCTACAAACATGGAGACAGAGTCAGAAAGTTTCCCTTAAAGACTACAAAACATAAAAAGCTTCACTATATTTGCAGATTCATATCATTTACTTCATAAAAATATTAGGTAATACATTCATTTTATACAATATTATTAAATAAAAACAGTACAAGGTGTGTAAAGGTATTTAAATCATTTGTATTTTCCAAACTTAACAAACACTGCAAATGTAACAAACAAGCCACGAGTAAAAAGTTTCCAACATCGTTCTTTTTG
>JAPQLA010006782.1:0-14099 GCA_029822935.1 Naso vlamingii | reverse complement strand
CTGAATATCAGCATGTGAATGGGTTCAGGGCGAGACTCTTATCATACATGTAAAGTTTCATGTGTATTGGACAATGTGCAGTGGAGTTGTAAGCATTTCGTTTTTCCTGGCGAAATGCTCAAAATGGCGAACCCCAACACGCCCACACCGTGACTCCAAAACACGGTCAAGAGTACACACAGCAATTTTCATGAAAATCCGATAAAATCCCAGGAGGAGTTCGTTAAGTTCCGATACCTGCAAATCGGCAAAAATGATTTTGAAACTTTAACTCAAAATAGTGGGTTTCCTGTTGATCTGACAAAAAAGTCCAAGGGCTCGTATCTGTTCGTCTTGTCACGCTCTACATGCCTGCCAAATTTCATCTTCCTAGGTCAAACCACTGATTCTACGTGAATTTTTTCAAGTCAGTTTAAACATGTAGAATAAGAAAGAAGAATTTTTCCTTGAATTTCAAAAGGTCCCCGCACTGCTTTTCGGTGCTCAGGCCCTAATTAATGAAGAAAAGAACAGGCCATATAAAACCATGCAGTCAGTCAGTGTTTGTTTTGCATTAAGAAGTAATCTCACTTACACTTTGAATCACTGAGCAATCATCTCAAATAAGATCGTTTTTATGTAAGGCATCATCGTCACCATTGCAAAAGTTTAAGATGGCAAACAGTGCACACAGTATGATAGCCTACGACGGTATCCGCCCCCCAGTCCCCTGTGTGTTGGACGGGTCTGGCCTCCATGCATCAAGTCCTGATAGTAGACACCTTGCTGGGCCTTATGCCTCACTTGTTCATGTAGGCTACAGCTCCATCAAACACAAACACAAAATCCCAGATTTAGTTGCTAAATTTGATGGACAGACTGTATTTAGAGTCAAAGGAGTCGAGACTCTGCAGGAAGAGGAGAGGCGGACTCTTTTACATTAGCTTGCTGCTCAAACACACTTGAAGTTGATGGACATTGTTTTCCAGGGCCCGTATTCACAGAACCTTTTAGCTTAGCATGA
This sequence comes from Naso vlamingii, assembly GCA_029822935.1. Classification (NCBI taxonomy): domain Eukaryota; kingdom Metazoa; phylum Chordata; class Actinopteri; order Acanthuriformes; family Acanthuridae; genus Naso; species Naso vlamingii. The sequence continues at coordinate 13,096 of JAPQLA010006782.1, read as the reverse complement.
GGAGGACTCCTAAATGTCACTGAAAGCTCTTAACTAAGAGTTTTCTCTTTAACCTATTCAGAGCAACTTTTACTGAGGAACTGGGAGAAATCTTCAGCAATGAGAAAGGATGGGGTCGACCCTGTTGCTATGGATGATGTCACGTTTCATGAAGCTGTGATTGGCTGTCTTGGGTTTTTAGCTGTTTTGGGTCTCTCAGTGAATTCACCATAGAAATACTGTAGGAGGTATGTAGACAAAAATCCTAATAAAGATTTTTTAATAAAATGTAGGCTAATTTAACATTAAACAAAGAATAATAAAGTCTACTTTTATTCAATTTATTCACCTATTTTCATTTTCGTTTTGTTTTGTTGTCATGATTCTTAATTGCTATCATTGTTTTTATCTTGCAAATTTTTCATCTATTCTGTCCATTATGCTCTTATTTTTTTACTTTATTTTTTGAAATTCTTTTGTTTTCTTTGTGTTGTTTCACCACTTTGGGCTGCATGTTTGTATGAAAGGTGATGTATGAATAAAGTTAAGTTGAGTTACTGACTCATCAAGTGTGCAGCTGATTGTCAATCTACATGCAGCTCGTTGATAATCAGCATGTATCCAAAAAAGAAGCCTCAGTGTTTAGACTGCAGTAGCTGCAAAAGGCAGAAGCATGGGGACACATAGCACGCCGCCTTCCCACTTCTTCAGAGAACTGAAGAAGAGTGTGAAAAAATGCTGGTACTCTCTACAGACTCAGTCAAAGGGTGAGATCACTGAATTCAAGCATCAAATAAATGCCACAGGTAAGTTATACACTGCACGTAGCCTCGGTGGTAAAAGTGTCCACGGGCACTCAGACACGAGCATAATGGGACTGGAGGGGAGCACTGACCCAACAACAATTTAAAAGCTCAGCATCATTAAATCTTCCTATATTGACCCCATTAAAAAGCAGATTGCTGTCAGCAGCCATTTTAGGATCCTTTGTGATTTGCTCTTAGTTACGGAGGAGTTCTCTTGAGGACTTCTAACTTTCCACTTTCCTTTTCTTTTAGGGGCTGGTTTTAGCACTAAATGCTTTGTGAAATACTCTTGGACCAAAAATGTCCTAAAATTAGGACTGACATGCCCCCCCCCCCCTTTTTTTTTTTTTTTTAGAGTTGCTCCTAAATCAGCAGGTTAGCAGCAACCTTTAGCCTAAAGATGTTTTGTGAATATGGGCTCAGATCATCACTTACTACTGCTGCTGTTTGCACTCTCTAAGTCACAAGTTTTTTCAAAATGCACCCCCTGTGCTGGTGCAAATAATCACTTATTGTTAATTAGTTTTAATGAAATTAATTAAACGTGCACTTACTGTGGAGTTTCCTCTGTAGTTACTAAAGTGCTTTTACAACACAAGTCAGCATTCACACATTCACACACAAGTGTAACAGCAGGGCTCAGTATCTTGCCCAAAGACACTTAGAGATGTATACAGAGCGGAGGAACTGGGGATCAAACCACCGACCCTCTGATTGGTAGATGACTCGCAGACTGTGAGGCGTGCTCCTTTGAAGCCTGAGAGGGCTCATGGCTGTCCCACTGTCAAATCGTCGAGTGTGTGAGAGCTCCGTGGAGACAGTTTGAACCCTTATATTAATGTTTTCTGTAAATCTGAATTTCTGCAGATGTTGCCTGAAGGAATTACCCACAGTTCATAGCGTTGTGACGTTAGAGACGGGGGTATAGAGGGAAGCCCACTGAAGTCTAAAAAAACAGTGTTGTATAGTAACGAAGTAGAGGTGCGAGAGGTGACAGTGTTTTTACTTCAGGTGCTGCTGTAGTCCTGTTTTATGTGTGATTTTATATCATTTTATTGCTTTGACAGGCGCCCACAGATTCAGCTCGAGCTAAACTTTTGTCTGTTGTGTCCAAATCAGGCCCAAAGTATTTTAATAAGTTTAGAGAGCTCTGAGAATGCATTTTTAAAATCACTTTATTTGCATTTTGTTTTATGAATGAGATATTCTGTCCCTATATAAACCAGAGGCTACACGAATAAAGATTTTTTTTCAACTTGACTGCTTTTTGTATGTACTTTGCTTGTACTTTTACTTTCAACACTTAACTACACTTATATTCACGGTACTTTTAAACCTTAAGTGTAGTAAATACCAGCTACTTTAAGACTTTTACTCAAGTAATATTCTGATAGGCGACTTTCACTTTTACCAAAGTCATTTTCCAGTAACGTAACTTTACTTTTACTCAAGTAGTCTATGACTTTCGGGTACAAGACTGAGTAGATCAGAACTGGACCGGATGTGAGTGTCCGCTGTGTCTCTGCTGATCCCGCCCGCTCCCGTTCATCCAGCGGAACTGTTACCACGCGCTTCATGACGAGACCGATGTACGCGTCTGTCGCGAGATCGGCGGTCGCCTAGCAACCAACGTCAACAGCACTGTTGACACGACGAAAATAACGCGAAGGATTCGCGACAAAATCACTTTTAAATTCGTATTATGGAGGTAAGTGCTGCGTGGTTGCAAGTAACGTCACGTTTATTAGAACAAAACGCTGCTTAAAGTGTAACTTAGCAAGTTACTGTCGACAAAATAAACGTAAATTTGGCTAAATTAGACAAACGTCACTTTTATAAGTTCACTGTAACTTGCTGTGACATAGCTACGGGGTTGAGTCAAAATATGAAAATCACCATTTATCTTCAGAGTGAGTTGTAATAACACTGTGAACTGTGGTCAGCATGCTGTCCTCATTCTGAGCCGTCACACATTTTCACCTTGAGTGTGCACCTCTGCTGTGTTTCCAGGACAGCGGGCCAGCAGGACAGGACATGTTGGAGTCCTTGGAGGAGTTCCAGCTGGTCCTCGATGAGCTGGTGGAGGACAGGAGTATGGACAAGGTGCGGCTGGAGTGTGAGAAGCTCGTCCATGCCCTGAAGAAGTCCAGAGAGAACGAGAGGAGGCTGATGTCTAAATGCAGAGAGCTGAACGCAGAGATTGTGTCCAACTCATCTAAAGTTGAATCTGCCATGAGACTGTCCCGCAGTGATGAGACAGCCATCACTTCACTGAAGATGGTAGATTGCTCAGATGTGATCAGAAAGTCAAACTGATGTGTACATGGCTTATTATAACTTTGTCCTGTCACTGTAGGAGCTGGATAAAGCTTGGAAACTGGTTGATGCTGCCCATGATAAGGAGAAGAAAGACAAAGAGAGCATCAGGATTTTAAAAGAGGAAGTTGCCAATCTAATTAAAAAGGCTGAACAACCAACTGCCTCCTCCGAGGGCTCAGAGCGAAGGTGAGCCATTTGTCCTCCACCTCATGCTCTGAATTTGTGCTGTCGATTGTGTGTGTGAAAAGTGAATTGAACCAACTGTAATCTTTATTTTTCAGTGATCTACTAAAAGTGAATGAGGAGATGACAAAGGAGAGGGATCAGCTGCTGACAGACGTGGAGGCTCTGAGAGAAAAACTAAACAAAGCCGCCACGTCCCAGCAGCAGATGGAAGCCCAGCGAGATGCTGCTACAGATAATATTTCTCAGGTGAATAATCTGCAAATCCTCACAGGAGGTAGACTGACGTCAGATGTATTTTCTGATCATTGATACAAAAACAAGCACTGCGTTCACACCTGGAATTAAAAAGTGATCTGTATCTGGATAAGTTATCCAGATAATAAGCGATCCGACCTCGCCTTTGCATTTACACCTGGTATTTTAACTGTGTTCTTGTTATCCACATTGAGATCAGACCTCTGCCCTCCAGCAAAAGCTGCGCCAGAGACGGTTAATAGGAACTGAGACCTCCCACTGACCGTTAATTTCCTGTATCAGTGTCACATGAGTTTTGCCATGGCCCCGCCCCTTTTGGAGACCGGAGGCAGTCTTGAGTCCATTCATTCTTATAGAAGAAATGGACGCAATCACAGATTAGGACCAATTCTTTCACCCCATCGTCACCGAGATACACGTTGGATCCATTTTTCACAGACACATATCTTCCGACCATTCTGACACAAAAATGACATTTTTCAGACACACAAATCAGGAGAAAATGAACTTTGTTCCAGACCTGTCTCTGTCTCAGCAACACACTCTCATGAGATCTGGGAACTGCTGCTTCCTGCTTTGCTTCACAACGGACATAAACAGACATTTAAATGGTCTTAGAGGTGAAACCATGAATTAAAAGTTCAAACTTACATCAAACAAATATCATGTGACACAAAATCCATCTGCTTTAATCCATTCACACAACGTTATAACACTTCCAGGCTATGTGGAGGCATGGTGGTTCCTAACTGTCTCCATGGGAGACGTGACTCAGCCCACAGCCAGTAAGTGTATGGCACAGCACACAGTGGGGGATCTTGTGTTAATATTGACTGTCTTTGGCTGCGAGTGACTGCTTAGCCGCTGCACAAATCAGCTGTAGGCTGTCAACACGGCAGGTGTGTGGTCGCCAGAAATATTACTACTGTAACGTCACAGCCTATTTTTTCTTTCTCTCTGTCAAGGAAGGAGTCATTTGTGATGCTTTTCTGTCAGAAGCAAACAGAAAAGATGACTGCACTGTTAGCAGAAATTTCATTTGTGGTTTGTGTAAATGCCAGCACAGTGAAGTGGTCTCTGTGGATGAGTGAGCGGAGTAATGAGTGGTGGGAGTGGATTGTTCTGGGGTCTTTTGACAAGAGGGAATGATGACGCAGCAGTCACAGGCCAAAGCGGGAGGATGAAGTTGCGTGTGCGAATGTCTTCATGTTGACGGATTGTGTTTGCACCTTCATGAGATCTGAACACAGCGCGAGCCAGACTGCCTTCAGATGACACCTGACATTAACATGGGTTTTTCCTTGTCTGAATAACTTATCCGGACACAGGTTGCATTTTAACACCAGGTGTAAATGGAATGAAGGAGTTTCAGTGAATCAATACTTTGCCCTCAGCTGCAAGAAACTTTGTAGTGATTCTTTTATTCATGGAGCTGTTGTAACCTCATCATATTCTGCAACAAAAAAGCAGACTTTCTGAGAAGCAGAGGAAATTAATATTTATATTTTTACCTCATCAGTGAGTCTGCAGATAGCCATATGTATGCACATGAGTCAATTGGACACATAACAATGTTCTTCAGCATCGATCTGACAGTATAACGCTCACAGAGCCACTGTTTTTCTGCTAAACCAGGAGGAAAAGTCTGTAGCATTCTGTTCTGGCCAACACTTTAACTCAGGAAGTGGTTCTCCAGCAGTAGACTCTTGGAGGAATACATTCTGCTGTGCTAATGACATGAAGTTAAATCTAGTTTTGATGCCAGCTTGTTGCTGCCCCGTGTGTCTAACTTCAGCTCCAGCAGGAGCTCCAGGTGCAGCAGAATGAGATTTTTCGGGAGATGAGGTTGAAGGAAAAGCTGGACAAGGAAGTGAAGGAGCTGCACATGGACATAGAAGCCAAGATGGGGGACATCAAAGCCCTGAACCTGCAGGGCCAAAGGTCCAAAGAGGAGCAACAGAGACTGGAGCATCAGCTGAAAGAGCTGAAGGTGAGAGGAGCGAGTGAAGGAGGGACACACACGTCCTTACTGTCTCGTTATTGACATTATCATTTTCTGGTTGAATTACAAAAATTCTTATGAGTTCTTTCTAAAATTTAGTTTAGCCCTTGTTCAAACCAATTTATTCAACATGCAGGTGTGTAAGAGAACATACATAAAACTAATTAAGATTTAAGACAGTTGTTGGGTCAAAACAAGCCGTTAAAAACAGCTTCAGTGCATTTCGGCATACGTTTGAAAAAACTGTGGGACTCTGCCGGAGAGAAGAACCACATTCTGCCAGAACTACGTCCATATTTGTTGTGGATGATGATGGTGGTGGAGGACACTGTTTAACATGTTGCTCCAAAATCTCTCATGAATGTGCATATGCACATCTTATTTTTATTCATCGACAGTTTAACAACCTAAAACCGCGGTTGGTCTCTAATGTATTTATACTTAATGTAAATTTAAGTACGGAAGAGTCGGTCATTAAGTTGTTAATTGAACAATACGCATGAAACACAATGAAAAAGTTTAATTAAATCAAAAAGTATTCATAAACTTAATAACTATAATAACTATAATAATAGAAGAATAGCAAAAGTAATGACAAAAGCTTAAGACTTGTTAGACAAAAGGGGCTTGTTTTGTTGTAAATGAAAACAGTCAGTTATCAGGTATTTTCACACCCGAGCACATGTGCATGTATTGTTGGGACATGTTGTGTGTATACCCATGTGAGTTCCCACGCATCCAGGTGATAAAGCACGCACATCCAAATACTATGCAACACATCTTATACTGGTTTTATGCAAAAGATAAGGTAAGGACAAATTCTAAGAAGGGGGACCATGCTGCTATAAATTTCCGGCGAGATTTAAGCCTGTTATATTTGAGTTTCTCTAATGGTATTCAGGATAGCATTTCCTTAAACCATCCTGTGAGTGATGGAGGCTTATCAGACTTCCAATTACAAAGAATAAGTCTCTGAGCTAAATGTGTAGAAAATGCTATAAAATTAGCTTGGGGTGAGGTGATGGAGACGCCTTCACTAGGAACCCCAGATGTAGCAGTTATTGGGTTGGGGTTGATTGTTGTACGACAAATGGTTGAGAAGGCTTCAAAAATGCGATCCCAGAATGAAATCAAGGAAGTGCACTCGCAAAACATGTGTCCAGTTGTGGCTGGCTTCAGGTAACACATGACACAGATAGGATCAGTATTAGGATATATTTTGGACAATTTCTCTCTTGTATTCTTTTATCATTTTGGGTGGTTAACTGTAACATTGTAGTAACAGTGTACTGTTACTTTACTGAAGCATGTATTGAACATAATTTCCTCCCACACCTCCATCCCTTCCCTTTGACAGATCCTGAATGAGCGAACGACCAAGGAGCTGGAGCAGACGCAAGCGAAGAGCGCGAAGGTGCAGCAGGAGTGTGAGCAGCTCTCGTCAGTCAGAGAACATCTGTCTTTGGAAAATCAGCAGAAAGCAAACGAGCTCAAGGTGCATGCTGGTCCACTGACACATGTACACACCAGACCAACCTCAGCCTGACTGGCTGTGTATGCTGTTTGTGTCTGACTGTGTTCGGATGCAGAACATCAACGAGTTTACACTGATGATAAACTTGAAGCTAAAACATTAAAAAGTGACACAAAATGGACTCGTGTCACAGTGTCAGCTTGTTCTTTCATAACCGCTGTGTCACTCATCCTCAAGCAGACTGGTTGCTATTGCAAGTACCTTATTTGAAAAAATAGATCACATAAATATTTCCTGCATTAGCCTTGAGCACACTGAGGGAGTCCAGGGAAGAATAAGCACAGAGAATCATTCATGCTGAGAGAGAACTTGATCGATTTACTCAGTCATTCCTCATTGATCTTTTATCGGTTCCTCACTGTAGATAGCTGGAGATGTTTTTACTTTTAGAGGTGTCCTTGTCTCTTATTTGTTAACTCTAAATAGAAGTCATGGCTCATAGTTTTTATCAGTATTATCTCAAATCTACAGTAGTGAAGGAGACATGATCATAGATGATTTTGTCCTACTAAACCACAAGGGGGCAGTGCTCTCATTCACACACCATTTAATGAGCAAGTCAGAAACATGTCAACTTGGAAACAGTTGTGTTAGGGCTGATGTGAGAGAGACAGGCTGAGTTTGAGTTAGAGCCCTCACCGCAGTAACATTTGGTATCCACTCTTTGTTTCCTCCTTCTGTTTCCTGCTTCATGCAACTCCTGCCCCTCCCACCTGTAAGATGAGAGAGGAGGAGGTGAATCAGATGCGTCAGGAGATCACCAAACAAACGAAGACGAGAGAAGCTATCCAGAAGAAGCTCCACCACATGGAGGATCAGAAAGCTGACGTGGATGTGCAGAGAGAGACTCTGAAAGCTCAGATTGCTGCTCTGGAGAAAGGTACAGGAGCTCGGCCTGTTTTATTGTAGACACACTGTCAGGTGTTTAAAAAGGACCCAAAAAGTTGCCATATACCGTAGCCTCTCAAGCTAAGACTAGGGAGCAGCAAAAATTTTCCCAAAAACTAAGAAGACTGTACAAAAACTAAATAAGAACCACAAACTAAGATTGACAAGAGGTGCACATGTAGGACTGGGAAATGAACGCAAGACTGAGGAGCAGACGAAAGTCAAGAGCAAACCAAAAACAGCACTGACAGACAAATGACAAGAGAAAACACAGAATGTAAATACATTCAGATCAAAGTAACTGATGAGCAACAGATGACAAAGAAACAGGCAGGATATTACACAAAGACAGCAACACAAACAACTTAACAACAGAAGCTTGAGGGAAAAAAAACTATCAAAATAAAACAAAAAATATCTAAACTAAATGCAAACCGTGACAGAGATGGTATTTTGGAGACTGACTGACACAAAGCATCATCTTCTCTTTGTTTCCAGCTTTGTCTCCCTCAGTGCTGCCTCATTTTTTTCCCTGCCAGCTCATCAGTCTCATTTTCAGTCTGACACAAAACAGTCATCTTCTCTATTAAATTATATGTAATATATATTATTTTACTCAGAACTCATTAAGACTTAAACCCACTAAATTACATGAAATGAAATAGATACATACTCATAGAAGAGAACCAGTTTAATGTACAGTATGCAGCATTTGCATGCTGAAATTGTAAATGTAATTTGTTGAGTTGAGTTGTTACATTATCCTGAATGTTTCCAACAATGTTTAAACCCAGTCTGTGCCCATATTCAAGGTAACAATGTGTTTTATGTGCGTCAGCCTCTGAGGTAACACCAGTCAGAGAGTGACGAAGGCAGCGACTAAATGTCACATGAATAAAACTGTAATACTTTGTCTGTGAACATTTCTGTTGGAGCCAAATATAGATTTTCTGGTAACACTTTCATTAAAGCATCTGTCCATAATACATTATGAACTTACTTATAATGCACCCACAGTGCTGTATAATCATAGTCATAAGCAAGACTAGGGTTAACCCCAACCTCAACCATAACCACATATAATGCATTGCATGTTCATAATGTGTTACAATGCGTTGTAGAGACAGGCCTCTTAGAAAGTGTTACCAATGTTCTACTGCAGTTGTGTCTGTTTAACACAGTTGTAGCCATGTGCCCAAAATCCATTATCACCGCAATTATTAAAAAAATACCTACATGTTGATATTGTGGCTATAATGTAGACTTGGCTATTTGCACTTTCACAAAATATTAAGCAATGAAATCTTTGGAAAATAATCATCAGTAATGTGGATTTGATGACTGAAGGCAGACTGAGAACTGGCTGCAGGGAAACACAAACACAGGCGCATCTGTGTCGCAGCTTGGCGCAGTGTGAAAGAGAGAGGAAGTCACAGCTGATTTCAGTCATGGCCAGTCAAATCGGCTCCTCTCATTCCCTTTTAGACCGCTGTGATGCAGTGTATTGTAGTAGCTGAAGAAAGAGCAGACAGGTGCCACCAGCCAAACTTGACACAGGAGGAAACAGACATACTTGTCTGGGAGGTTCAGGCTTGTAATTGATAAATTTTTGGTACCACGAGAAAGCCTCCACGGGCTGATGAAGTCAAATTGTCTTAGAAAGAGGTAGCTGGGTTTATAAATGCTCCTTGCCCTGGCATTATGAGAACTGCTGCCCAGTGCGTCATGCTGTTCGTTAAACGGCCTGATTCAGATCCAATTTAACAGACAAGAGTCAGTTTAAAATATTTTATGATTAACTGAACTGGACAGTTGCATTTAAAGTTATTGATTTGATTATTTATGTAAGTAGGATGAAGTGTGGAGGACATCCACCAAACCTGCCTATAGGATTTTGGATAGGTCTGTTCTTTTGCCCTCTTGCATTAAAGCCGTGAAAACAGCGCTCTGCCTGCTGCGCTGCACTTAGACCTGTTTGGACTGGCACAGGAGCAAGTGCAAGGTCACTTAAAAAATGACACTAAATTTGCACTGCACCAGCACATCTTTGCCGACACATCCTTTTACGTCGACTCCACCCCGCTTATGTTGGTCCATGGAAATAGCAACGTTGCAGCTGAGGGAGCAGCTGAGGTTTTTTTCCCATGTTGGTTTTGATCTCTTCCTCCAAAACAAGTATGTATCGAAGTTATTAATTAATAATGAATGAAATGACAGTTGGAAGACAGGCCCCTTACTTGTAACTCCCAACAGGTCTCCAATAGGATATCTATGTAGAAGGGGTGTCCTGGATCATACAAAGTATCCTGCTTCTCAACCTCTTATATGAGTCTCTTGTCGTCCATGCTGACTGTTGCAGAGGGCGGAAACCGAAGGACGTCAGCGTCATTTTCAGCCGATCAAAATCGGTGGAAGACCAAGTGTGTGTAACTTAGCTCAAAAAAAGTCGAGGCGAGTGACATTTCCAGCCAGCAACACGCTGCTGCGGCTGTTCACTGTTGCATGGTGCCCATTAGGACATCCTCACTGAAAAAAACAAAAGCGATCAGCTGTTTGCTCACTGACTCACTTGCATCGCATTTAGTTAGGATCTTTGTGAAAATTACATCACTTTACTATGAAGTAGCCTTTAAAACCACATGAGGGAAACACATATGCAACATCACAGTAAAACAACAAAATGACCTTTAATCCAAAATCTGAGACGATATCCAGTCTAATATCGTGAATAATCATCAGTAAAATATCGATATATTACCCAGCCCTGAAAACTCAGCTTTTATTTTTAATGCTTCGACTGAGAGACCTCTATTGACAGAAATCACATATCGTGTGTTCAATAAAAACTAGCCATCGGTATCTGCTTTGACCATCAGCACAAACTGTTCCTGTCTTTCTCCATCCTCAGAACTCGAATCCTCCCAAAAGCAAGTTGAAGCGGACAGGAAAGCCATAGACGAGCTGATCCGAGAGAGAGACATCCTAAATAAGGTTCGATTTGTAACAGAAAATTTTTTGCGACACATTATATGAAGGTTGTACTGACAAATTTAAAGCTTCAAAGCGTCATTCATAATGTTGACATTGATTTATATCAACAGTCGATAGATCATTAGATCATAAGGTTATGTTTATTTTAACTGCTTTAATAAACACAGAAACACAGCTTTAAATGTAAAATAACAAAATTTTATACAGCGCTTTAATATACTACACTATGCTATGCTACACTACGCTATGCTATGCTGTACTGCTCTATGCTATGCTATACTACACTATACTATACTGTACTATACTCTGCTACACTACACTATGTTATGATATGCTTGTGTTACACCATGCTACAGTATATTATCCTATGCTATGCTACGCTATATACTTCAGTTCTCAGCCAAGAAATGCTTGTGTATGATGTTTGTATGATCCCATTGAACAGAACATGGTCAAAGCTTCCCAGTCGAATGAGAAACAGCGGAGCCTTATGAAGCTCCTGGAACAGGAGAAGAAGACCCTGGAACATGAGATCAATGGTTACCGTCAGGAAGCCCAGAAACAACGCAAGATCATCCTACAGCTGGAGAAAGAGCGCGACCGCTACATTAATGAGACCAGCAACCTCATGCAGAAGGCAGGTTCTGTTTAAGCAGTCCCCTCACATTCTGTGCTTTGGATTCGTTTTATTACAAGATGATATCTCAGGTGAATTTTCCTCCCTTCCACAGGTGCAGCAAAAAATTAGTGACATTGAAGTCAGAGAGAAGGAGATATTTGATTGGAGGAAAAAAATAACAGAAGCTGAGTGCAAGCTCAAACAGCAGGAGAACCAGCTCGACTCTGTCGTATCTGAAAAGAACCTCTACAGTAAAAACCTCGTGGAGGCTCAGGTACCAATGACATAATCTTGTTTTCAACAGCTGATCTTTAATTATTCAGCAGATTATCCAGTCATGAGTGAGCCAGCCAGTGTGTCAGCTGTGAAATGCATTACAACAGTACTTACAGTGAGATTCTTCTTGAAATAACATATTGCAGCAAAGGTTTGGATAATGCATAATGTTCTTTTTTTCATCTATTTCTGTTTTGTAGCTTCTATTCTCTATATTTGTTTTCTTTACTAGCTGTTTTGAAAAGAGTCGACTGAGGCTAAATACGCCCTCATGTTTCCAGTGCTGTTCTGACAGATCGGGCAGCTTTCTGAATTTTTGGACCACTGGTTGCGATTGTTTAATGTCCGTCTATACAGAATAATGTGTTGTTGTAAATAATGCTCCTGTCCCTTTGTCCTTCCCTTCCATCCACCGTGTGTCTATCTGCGTCAGGAAGAGGTTACAGAGATGAGGAAGAAGATGAAGGTCATGAACAGCCAGGTATCTCGACTGAGAGATGAGATCACAGGGAAGGAGCTGGCCCTCGCCAAAGATCAGCAAGAACACAAACGCCTAGAGAAGGATAATGAGGCCCTCAAGGTACTGCAGCCTGCCTCACTGGGTCTTACTGAGATGTGCTTTGAGGCTCTCATAATCATTTAAATGATGAGAGTGAGGATGATTGTTTTTATTTAGCCCTTAAAGTGTCAAAACATTCAAACAAAAGTCTCTGCTAAATGAAAACATGTATATATGTAAGTTGCATTGGGAAAAAATGACTCTCTTTGAATACAAGCGGGTGAAATGGGTTTCCTCAGGAGGGTGGCCGGCATCTCCCATAAGGCCCAAACATACTTTCCGCAGTGCGCCCCCGCCAGCATCCGTGAACCCGTCCGCTTGTGTGGACTAGGAAAGTGGTTTCATTCATTCTTAAAACAACGATTCGCACCAGTCTGTCTGTATGTGATGTGCAGCGCGCAGACTGCAGCAGAATAAACAAAAGATAACTGAAGAAGTTTAGTGGCTGCACTTCTTTTATCTTTTTTAGCCAGACTACTGATAGATGAGAGCAACGCTTCCTGGCCACGCCCCTGTTTGTGTGAAAACAAACTCTCCTTGTTGACTGGCCATAAATTCAAAATATCCGACGTTGTGAATTTAATCGCCTTAAATAAGAATACTCTTTTCTTGTGGGTATCATGAGCACACGTACTGACGGTCAGCCAGTCTAACTGTTCATAATGTCTTTACTGATCAATGA
>JAPQLA010006775.1:0-14101 GCA_029822935.1 Naso vlamingii | reverse complement strand
CTAAAGCTACAGATCACAGTGCAGCCGCTTCAACTTGTGTTTCACTTCATTCATAAAACAAACAAGGACCCTCGTAATGATTTGGGACCCGTTTAGGACAAGCAGAGGACACGTCTCTTTGTATATTAACGTTAAAAGTAAAGGTGTTTTTCTTTTTGTCAGGTTCGAGTTCAGGTTAAATGCTGCAAACTGTTGAGAGCTGCTATTTCCAGACTGCAGCCACAGACTGTAGCTTAGCTGGACAGGCTTGCTAGTGCTCTTAATAGCTATAACTCAAATTAATCAGCTAATATCCACTAATAACAATGTAACATGGACTCAATGTTTATCGAAGGGTTACTGAAGCAGATGTAATGTTAGCTGTGCTTGTTAAAGCGTGAGGGGTTCAATGGAGAACGAGGACACTCGAACAGCTTTGCCCAGAGCATAATATTACACTTTTCAGTGTTTGATTTTGGAAATGTAAAGAACATAAACCTACTTTGAACATCAGCAAATTACGAGCATCACTTTTAAAAGTGCCTCCGACTTGAAGGTTAACCATGACGAGCTCAAAATCCACAGAACCAGCCCGAAAATGACAAAAATTTGAAAAGATTGCATCAGTTTCAGTGGAACACAGCTGTGTATGTGTCAGGCCCCGGTCAAAGGTGGCAGATGCTGCGCTCTGATTGGCCCGTTTGCACTGCACAGGTTGGGTTAAATCACTTCAAAAACTGAACAAGTATGACAGAAAATATCTGTTTCTTCTTTAACAGTTAAAAGTCCTTGAAATATGTGCGTGAAAGATGCGACGCAAAGATGTGTCACAGAGTCCTGTGTGCTTCTAACGGCAAGTTAAAGGAAAAGACTTCACTTTGGAGAAACCTCCTGAAACACAGAAGTGACAATCTGGATCAGTTTAGACGAAATCAGCGACTGTGGAGCTTTATTTGCTCTCGACAACAACAGAGCTACTGCTGACTCGCTTCTCCCACGACTCTCAGAAACCTCACGGTGTTATACATGTTGTGAGGAAGTGAGAAACACCTCTGGGACCTTCCAAAGTGGTGCTCTTCACAACTCTGTATGCACATGTTTGCTTTGTGTTTATTATGCATATGCACGTTAGGAGGTGTGTAAACCTCCCTCATTGCTGTTTGTAAGACAGCAGAAAAACTCGCATGAAGAAATCTTTCCTGTCGACCTTCACTTCCGGCTGGACGTCATCGAAGTTAAAGCCGGTACAAACATTCTTCTGTTACTGATGAATGTCAGAGTTCAACAACTTAACTGGCTTTTTATACAGACACGTTCACACACCCACACACACATGCACACCCTCACAATATCACCAGGTGAGTGTTTCTGTGGCAACAGTCCAACCAAAAATAAAACTGTGAAGACTAAAAGTGAGAAAAACTTCAGTTTTTGTGTGAAATGATGATGTAAAACTATAGCATCGCTCACACACACACACACACACACACACACACACACACACACACACACACACACACCTGTTTAAACTTTGGTGCAGTGATGAGGCTGAATATGAGTGTGGGCCAATCAGAGAAAGGTAGAGAGAGGGAGAAAGGTGAAACTCATGGAGCAATGCTCTTTGCATGAAGGTGAAACTTCCATAAAATAAATTCACACTTTCCATTTCTCTCTCTCTCTCTCTCTCTCTCTCTCTCCCTCTCTCTCTCTCTCTTTAAAAAGGTTTAGTAGTTTTCACAAACTCACTAGCCTGAAGCACACAAAAAAAACCTGTTTACTCCGTTTAGCTCTTTTAACAGCTTTTATTCCTCCAGGGAAATGGACGGAGCTCCACTCTGACAGCATTACATTTTAATGACCCGACGCCGAACACAGTCAGCTGTTGTTGGACTGTAGAACAACATCTGCTGCCTTCAAACAGCCGTTCAGGCGGTGAGTTACAGAGCGCTCTGACCTGCTGTCCAGCCCACAAACATACAGAGTCAAACCAGCATTTAAAAGTGATACATTTACAGATGAAATCTGTTGTTTTACTTGATTTTGCTGCGATCAGTGGCTTTTGTTTGTTGGGATGAAAGAAACCGTCCTTTTGCATTCTCATCAAGTTGAGCCTTGCTGACACATCGGGCTCCATCTCCGCCTGCTGCAAAGGCAGCACACAGTTCAAGTGTCATTGCCATTTTCTATCCGAAATTTCTCCCTCAAGGCCTCTTTTCCCTAATGTGTGCATGTAGTCACCCTTTCAGCCTTCACTTTTTTAAAGTTCAATGCATTTTGTTGCCTCTAGCTCAAGAATCGTTTGCATTCTGCTCTTGCATTGGCTGCCAAGGCTGAGGGCTTTTCAAATAGGCTAGTCACAGGAAATAGTTTGCAAATCAAAACAATGGTCATTTACAGCATTTGTTAACAGCGGTTCAATTTTAAAAATGTCTGGGAGTCGTTTTAAACCGTCTGTGAGAGTGATGGAACAACAAGGAGCTGTAAGATGAAGAGCTGCTCAAACGTTCACCAAATGTAAATGCAAATATTGGATGTGAGTCACTTTTCAAAGTAGATGTAGCAGGCGCTAAAAAAATTGGATACAGGTAACAAAGTGGAGCTGCAGATCTACAGAATAAATCCAGCCCGAGTTCAACTCTTGACTTAAACTGGTCTGGACTGATTTAAACCTTGATGGACTAATCTGGACAATACTTGACTTTGATGTGTCCTGACAGATTCGATGGTTGATTCAGACTTGTTTTATTGATGAGACTTGGACTTGACCCACATAAACTTCATCAGCAGAAACTAAAATGTCTGTGTACTGTCTCTTCTGTTGTGTTGCTCTGCTGTTTACTAAAGCTCATACTTAAACAGAGAATGTCTTTAATCTGCTGTGTAACATCTCGGATCGCCGCAGGTCACAGAGATTCAGTGTTTTGCTCAAGGACACTTCAGCAGGGAGGGGCTCTGCTGTGAAGGACAACGTCTCTGCGTCTCACATATCCTGCTGCTTCATTTCATGCTCATCCTGCCAATTACACGGCTCCGTTCTGATTCTTCCCCTCAGCCCCCCTCATCTCCCTCGTTTGTCCCTCTCTGCCTCCCTTAATTTGCCCTCTGCTTACCTGCTGAGTGCGTGTGTGTGTGTGTATGTGTGTGTGTATAATCCGCTCATTTTATCTCCGTCCTCTCGCTGCCCGCTGTCCATGCATGTGTGTGATTAACGGTGCCGAGCAGGGCTGAAGTATTTGAATGTCCCGGTGAAAATGTTCTGTGTGTTTTCCAAAGTGCCACATTCTCCTCATTCATTATTCATGCATGTTCAAGAGCGCTACAGGCCCGTTAACAACACAGTGTCTTTCTTTGCATCACTTTCTTTCCCTCCTCTTCTTTTCTGTCCTTTTTTTCTTTTTTTTTTACTTTTTATAAAGGCAGTACAAAAAGAACATGAATAGCGTGATTAGCACTTAACTGAGACAACTTAAATTTTCTCAGTCAACTTGTTTTTTGGGTAATAGTCATGTCAAATGTGACGAAACTCGGCAACTTTTTCATTTTCTATTAAAATCAAATTCCTGATCTTTCAGACTGTGTAAAAGCCACAGCGCTTCAAATTAAGTTGTATTTTGAAGACTTGACAAACTGGGCTGGTTGGATTTAGTGACTGGGTTTTCATCAATTAGGAACAGCCTTGATAGCAGCGTCCATCCTGACTACAGTAGTTGCCACTTTTGGCTAATCGTTAGCTCCCTGCGGCACTTGTATCGATCGCTGTTGAAGTGAGAAATTTCTGTTTCATGTCACGATGCCAAATGAATCAGTCAACTCGGCGAAGTGAGCTGATCCAAATATCTGCAACCAGTCAGGTAATCACAGCGAGGCCAGGTGGGTGCAAATATTGAGACGGAGTTTTAGTTCTTTTACAGTGAGCCTTTAAAGTTTTAATCAGTCTGCTCCGTCACCGAAAGACGATCTTGTCTGAAAACAAGTCGACTGAGACGAGACGAACTCCAACATGAGGAGACAATATTATCTGAAACCGATACGTTTGTTTCAGAGGCCACACACACACACACACACACACAGAACGCGTATAGCAACAGAAATCTCTGACCAATGGAACATCTTCGTTTACACATTCCCTTTCTGTTACTCTGTGTGTGTGTGTGTGTGTGAGTGTGCGTGTGTGTGTGCGTGTGTGTGTGTTCGACCTTGGAAATTTCCTTTCCTGAAGTCCCACCCACCAGCCTTAACGAGCTCTTTTGACTGTCTCTTGTCTTGTTAATTGGCTACAATGACTCCAAAAGCCTCGCCCCCTTTGTTATGCCTGGAGCCAATTAGCTGTCAGTGCTCAAGACCCGGCCTCAACCAATCACAGAAAAGTTAAAGAGTAATTAAATGTTATGAAGTTGTGAAGTCAAAGCCACGCCCACCAGAAAACGGAAAGAAAACACCGACACATACACATTTAAAAAAAACTCATTTAGTGCCTCTCATACATGAATGCTTTCTCTACACACACACACACACACACACACACACACACAGTATGTAATGAGGAGATTCTCTGTAATTCTGCTGTTTCTTAACCTTAATTTTTTTCACTTGTAGCATGCACACCAATTAGAGAGTAAGCGGAGATGAAGGCAAACTGTCCCCACAAATCAGAAATCAGCCTGTGTGTGTGTGGGTGTGTGGTGTGTGTGGTGTGTGTGTGTGGGTGTGTGTGTGTGTGTGTGTGTGCATGTGTGTGGAGTTCCCTCACTAGCAGCACAAACTCTGCTGTGATCTCCCGTTTCAGTCCGTCGCACAGACAGACAGAGGGAGGAGAGAAGAAAGGAGGGAAGGAAGGAGAGCGGGAGAGGAGAAATGAGGAGGAAGGCTGGTTCTAAATTGCCAGTGTCGTTATGCTTCCATTGTTCTCGCCTCTTTCTCCAATTTCTTCCTCGCATTTGTGTTTCAATTCCTGATATCTCTCTTCATCCTCTGTTCATTGGATCCGGGGGGAATCCTGCAAATAAAAAATGTCTGTCTGTCACAATCAGAGCTGGAGACTAATGACGTCCTGTCGTCTCGGGGACGATAGAAAATGGGTTTGGGATGAGCAGACATTTTCCTTCGGGATGAGTGAGATTTCCCATGAATGCGTAGAGTTCAGCAGGAGCCTGTCTCATTAAGCTGGTAAAGTTACAGTCACTGGCTGGATTCTTGGTACAACCACGGCCTTATGATTTCTGTGACCACGCAATCAAGGAGCCGGCGAATAAAAACGGAATCTATGTTAAACACAGATTATCATATAGAATTTACATTAATTTGACTGGTTCTGTTTTTGGAGAAAGTGGAACATTTCTCTTGGGAGAACATTCCTTGGGGGGGGGGTCCCAAATGCATGGGACCACTCGTGGGATCACCAACACCCCCGCCCCCTTCCAAACAATGTAGGAATGTCAAAGCAGCCGCCCAAGACGCCGGCAAAGTCGGCCAAAAAAACCTACAAAACTAGTCACTCAGCCCTAAGTACAGAGCAGGGCAGTTTCCAAACGACGTCTGCACATCAGGTGATGCGCTGTTTTGCAAATTCTGTCACATACTGTCAATTGGAAACGTGCAGATACATACGAAGACCACTTGCAGTCTAAAGCCCATGTGGAGAACAAGGAAAAACACTGTGCTGCTGCTGCTGCTAACGCTAGACAAGCCACCACGCCACCTCAGACAGCCAAATTAAAATGGAAAAAATTAAATATGGGAAAAAATGAAACAGATTTCATAGGGCCCTTTACAACACCTAACGTTATAGAAACTACTAAAATTCTGAGATGATTCCATTAGAATCCAAAAGGATGCATTAATTTTAAATTCACTATTAACTGTGAACACAACCTATATGTCCCTGATAAAGCTACATCATGAACAAATCTGTGATCAAATTTGCAGGAGGAGAGCGAGAAAAAACCAACAGGAAGGCGGCTCTTTGTCCTCAGCCTGTTAAACTTGTGCGTGCTGTATTTGGCACCAAAAAACAAACAAACAAAACAAACAAAAGAAAAAAATAGAAGAAGAAAAAATCATTTGGACAAAATCCTAGTGGAGTCAGAACAGCTCAGCTGAAAATAACGTTTGTGATTTTCTAACATGGGCAGTTCACAACACCTGCCAGTCAGTTTGCTCACGAAGTTCAGCCTCGGTATCTAACCCTGTTCCTCTCACAAAAAAATTGTGTCGATGAGATTTATAAAACAGAACCGTATGTTTGTGCCACTTTCTATGTGTGGCAGAAAGAAAACAAATACATATTCTGTCTGAGTTTGAGTCACAGTTTTATGCTCCTGCTCGTTGGAATTTCCCTCTTTGTGTGTTTGAGGTTCCAGCTGCCTCTTCATTCTGTCAACACTCAGTTTCTCATTATCGTCTCATCGCAGCACTGCAGCAGAAGCAGGAGAGGACGACAGAAACACAGGAAAAAAACACCCGGAACAACTCACATCAACGAAGCCGGGCAGAGGAAAATGAGAGGAGCCGACGGGTTGATAATCTGCAGAAGAGGCTAGAGAGAACAGAGAGGAAGTAAACCAAGTGTAAGAAATTTTAAGGAGTGCAGAAAATACAACAGAAGGAAAATGACTCATACAGAGAGCAGAGTCCTTCAGTAAGAGGCTGTGAAAATGACCGTCCACTTAAACCAACACTGACCACATGTGGTCGTGTCCCTGCTCGACTGCCACACTGAGGCTGCAGCAGCTCCTCACTGTCGATGTGAACAACTTCTATTCATGTTTTCCCACCCCTTTCCCACCAAAATTAGCGGGTCTATCTGGGATTTTTAAACACAGGTCAACCCGCTAAAATTCCTCTTTTGACCCCATTCCCACTTCCTGCAGACAAGGCAGCCCGTCTGTGAATTTTATGTGAAGCGTTGTATTTGGATGAAAGAGGTGCGCTGCGTTGTGTGGAAACATGGTTGTGATGTGTGAGACAAATGTCTGTCAACTTTAATATTAACTGATTAAGGACAAATGCAGATGGATCAGAAAAGAAAGACACTGGGAAAAACGTCAGAAATTAGCACATTAGAAGCCGAGCCAAGCCGAGGTGAGGTGCGATAAACTGTGTCCACTGCAGGGTCAGCTGACCTGGGTGTAAATGGTGAGTGTACGCATTCCCATGCACACAAAACCCTGATCTTAGCAGGTTAACACGGGTTTGTTGACCAGCGGAGAAGGGGTATTAATGTTGAGTTTCTGTTAACAAAAACTAAAAAACGGCAAACGCCAGGGCTGTAATGATACATCAGTGCATCGATTTTTATATCTACAATCAAACTACATCAATAGGCAACAGCAAATTGTCTTTCTAGTGTGACTTGTATCGATCTAAAATAGTTTAAGGAAAAAATCGATTGTATGGATACTAAGAATTAGTGCCTTGTATTTATCATGTCAAACATTGTTATGTGGATATATTTTTCGCAGTTTTAATGGTAAACAGTTGTAAAGGTTACTCCAGTTCATTCTCTGACGTTCTGCTCGTGTGTGTTGTGTCAGCAGCATCTCTTCAGATAATGGTGGATCACGGCAGGAAGCAGCAGGAGAACCAGAGATTTTCAGCTCCACACAGATTGAATCGAGGCCTTGAACTGAATGTTTGCGTAGTTCAGTGTATCGAGCTTTGGCAAAAAAAGTTACTTTTTCGATTTCTAGTCACTGAATCGTATCATATTGTATTGCTCTGAATGAGAACATATCGTTCTTCTATCATATCGCCAAACGTGATTCGTAACACAATGAAATCGTATTGTTGTTAGCTAACACAAATCAAGTGACAAATATCTGGCTAAAACCTTACGTACATGTTCATCTAAAGACCGGCTTAAAGTAGCCAGAATGAATAAGACAGTGGTTATTTGTCACTGTGAAAGTGAAAGACAAACTAAATTATGTTTCTTTTTGTCTGTTTCCTGCCTCTTACCCTTTCTTCGCCACCTTCTCTCTCTCTGTTTCCTCCTTTCCTTCTCCTCAGTCTTTTCTCTTCTATCATCTTACTCCTTTGCCACCACCACCTCTCGTGTCGTTTCTCCTCCTCTCCTCCTGCTTTTTCCACCTCCTCAGCTTCTTTCATTGCTCTCTCACTTCCACCATCATTTTTGCCTCATTTTCCTGCTCTCGTTTCCAACTGTTGTCCTTACATCACGTCACATTGCCTTCCTCAGTCAATGAATTTCATCATGCACTGTGTGTGTGTGTGCGTGTGCGTGTGCGTGTGCATGTGCGTGTGTGTGGAGGAGGAGGATAGAGTATCATCATTGCATCAGACCGACATTTCTAAGAATAGAAGAAAGGTGACAAACCAAACAAAGAAGAATTCAATAACACCACAGAAGAAGAAATTACTGTAAGCTGTAGCGATCGTATCAAGTGTGTTTTCTCACTGCAGCACTTCATGGCTAAATAGTTCATCTCCAGAATCAAGTGATTCTCTTGACAGACCACAGATCAGCTCAACAGTCTGATGAAAATCAGATTTCACTGCTTCCACAGTCACATTAACAGGAGACAAAATAAACTGTGCTACTTTTTAATTTACCAACAAATGACAAATTTTCTGACACAACCCTGCTGCAAAGCATCAGAATGTTTTCAACCTTGAATTTGTGAGTTTTCTGCAATCAGTTAGCAGTTATCAGCTGTTAATTGGAATTTACTTCACTGGGACAAAATGATGAAGTCCGTCAGCATAACGAAAAACAGCATCCAGAAGTTAGCAACCTGCTAGTTGCTAACACTACATTGTTTGGCTCAGTTTCTGGTTTTGTTGGTTCAGTTTACTCCACAAGCTTAAAATGGTTTTGTTTAATGTGCACTTACTGAACCAGCATTTGCATATTTTTCAGTCTATATGAGCAAACTGCAGTTGATTTGATCCTCAAAGAAACAACCATATTAGCAAAAGCCATTACATGCTTCTGTAATTACTGCAGAGACTAGTGCAATGCCAGCAATGACTTTTGGAGATTCATACATGTGTTTTTCTGTTTTGAGCTGTTTTCGCTATGTGCTATTTTTAAAGCTGCACTGAGAAGCTCTGCATGTTGGAAGCTTCTGGGGGAAGTGCGGAATGAGAGTTTAAATTTTTGAGGGCTTCAGAAGTCAGAAATCAATACTCACCCTTCAGTACTGTGAGTCTGTTGGGCGGTGATGATGGGAGGACTAAAGGAGACCGAAGGGATGAAACAAGGAGATCTGATGATGCAGAGTCCTGTTCTCACACTTTCCTACTGATGTTAAAGTTGGATTTTAATGTTTTAATTGGTAATTTGTTGAAAATGCAGAAACAACATTTAACTGTGACATTTCTAACATTGAAGAGAGTGATTCATTACTGTTCAGATGCATCCACTTGTAGGTAAAACTGTTTAATCTACAGAGGTTTGTGCATTAAGGTGAGCAGGTATTTCACTGGTTAGAATATGGTTGACTAATAACGTTATTGGCTAAAATGTCTGATGATTAACCATATCGAAGCTTGTGATTGGCTGGCTGAGCAGGTTGTCCCTGTTGGTCTGTTACTTGTTGGTTAATGATTATCTGTATAAACTGGCAAATTGTAGCCACAGTGGGAGAATGAGAGCTTACTGAAGCTTCTGTTCCGATAACACAACTAGTCAAGTTGTAATGTGGCACCACTTGGTCCATCAAAGAACTTCATGATCTGTTTTTACGCAGATGATACCACCCTAGGTGCACTCATATTAGGCAATCTGTACTGTGACCAAACACTGTACGCTTTGTTGGGCCTGACTTGGTTGGAGGAGGTAGGCTTTGGCACGATTCACCGCGCGAGCACGGGCATGTATAGGCAACAAGGCGACATCGGGAGGGTTTGCTTGACATGTGCAGATAACAGCATATAGCCCCAAGCCAATTAAATAAAGATATTTGAAAAAATCCCCGTCTATCTTCTCGATGGTGGATACCAGAGACAACTTAGCAATGTTGGGACAGGCCAGTGGGGGGAGAGTGGAGGGTACTGATTATGCTTGAACACAGTACGAGGCAACTTAGCCAAGTGTGAGTGTGCCCTTACTGCCCAGATACACTATTCCTGTCACGTGACACCGCCATCACTGTTACGTCAACGCTGCACAATATCTGCCACACAGAACCAGTCACATCACGTCCAGCAGAGAGCATGAAAGGAGAAGATATTGATGATATGACGTGCCATGTAGCTACGACGGCTTAGGCCACGTTCACATGAGAGCAGCTCTACTAAAAGTGTAAAAGTCTTTCCTTTGTGTCGTAAAAAAAAAAATCAGCATTTACATGGACGCCAAAAGTGCTGTAGTATGCATGCCAGGCCAGTGGTCAGCAGTGTAACTTTACAATGACTTACTGTCTGAGGTGCTGAAAGTTGCTAAATTCAGCTGTAGTTTGACTTCTAAAATTATGTTGCAAACACCTAAATTTTCCTCAACAGACTGTCATCATATTCGACTCGCGTTGGGTGCACTGTGGAGTGTTTAATCAGAGTTTGGTAGTGGCTAGAGCAGAATGCATTGACTTGAGCTATAGCATTAGCGTAGTCACCACTTTCACAGGCTTTGCGGTTTGCCAGTTTACACAGGAAAGAAGGATGTGTTTTCAAAAGATTGCACTCAGGAATCTGATTTCAGATGTTTACAGCTTCGGGGGCGCCAGCACGCCATTGTCATGCAAAAGGAAGGACGAACTGCAACAGAAGTGTTTCATCTGATACGAAGACTTGCACCATCTAAACGGCAGCTCAAATGACAACTGCTGAAATGAAACAAAATGTGAATAGATGAGGTAGGCCTAGGTGATACAACAGACATTCAGTAATACTAGTGTTATAATTTGCAATTTATTTCATGGCGGATAATTTTCAATAATACTTCTTTTGATGGTTCATGAACTAACCTATGATAAAATGAGCAGGTTTGGCATATATTCACAAAATAATTTAAAAACAATAGCCTATAAAACTCAGAGAATTCAGCCAATTTAAACTTTATCATTAATTTGATGCCTTAACGGATTCTTTAGACATCGAGAATTCAAGCTCTAGAATTCATGACGTTGGATGAAGCCACCGGACAGAGACAGATGTGGGCAGTGAAAAAGTTTTCACTGATTTCAATTAACATTTTCCCTGATGTGGAACACTGAACGTGACGTTCCATGACGGGAGTAGCGTGTTTAGGACCTTAGGCTCTCTCTTACATTCAGTCTGCCTTTGTCTCTACCAGCTATCCATACATCCATGTAATCATTGACTTGCTGCAAAACTGAACTTTGGAAACTTGCATATTTTAAAGTAAGATGAACTGCAAACTGCCTTCAGTCTAAATTCTATCATTATTTGTGAGATTTTAAGCGTCACTATTTGTTTTTTTTTTAATGAATTCTTATCTTTCTTTAGACGTGTCATCCGTGTATGTTGGTTCTTTGGCTGTCTGTGACTGTTTCTTGTTCTTTGGTTTCTCCTTCAAACACAGAGCTTTATTGACTTCATAAATCACCTAACAGTGTCCATATGTTCAGTGAGAATTTTAAAAAAGCCATAGAAGTTTTATAGATTTGTCTCCATGACAACACATTTGCAGGACTAAAGGCTTTGGAGCATTTTTGCTCTTTGGAAGATCTAAAAATGGTTTGGATGGATGAGACTGTGACACAAACACAGAACTGCAGCTTTTAAAATTACCATAAAGTTGAATCAACATCTCTGTAAAACATATTCAACAAAGAGTGAAGGTTTGCTTAGAGCAGGACTGATGTTATTAGCTGTCATGAATCTACATAAATTGAACTTCAAATGCAGCATATGAAACATTCGTGTAATGCATTTTGTTTTCGCACATCTGCCAACATTTATAACGATACTAATACATCTGAGATGAGCCAGTATAAGTAGAGAACTCAACTCTGACAAGTATCGTTCCAGCTGTAATTAAGAAGTCTTTTCAGCTTAAACCAGAGTTACATTCTGAGCTGAACCTGCTCTTCTCTCACTGCCTCAGTATGACGGTTTATGAGGCGGAGAGTCGGAAGAGAGAGAAAAAGCCCGTCTGCTTTTATCCACCTGAACAGCTCCCTTCTGTTTTTAGTAGAGTTTGTGCTGTGGTATGAAATCCTATACAGTGTGTATGTGTTACTGTGTGTGTGTGTGTGTGTGTGTGTGTGTGTGTGTGTGTGTCTAAAGCTCGGTAAAGCTATCAGTACCCGTGGGACATTCAGGTGTAAAAGCAGCAATAAAGGCGTGGGATTTCTGCTGGATGGAGGGAGGAAGGCAGGGGATTTTCAC
Organism: Naso vlamingii; assembly: GCA_029822935.1. Classification (NCBI taxonomy): domain Eukaryota; kingdom Metazoa; phylum Chordata; class Actinopteri; order Acanthuriformes; family Acanthuridae; genus Naso; species Naso vlamingii. The sequence continues at coordinate 1,810 of JAPQLA010006775.1, read as the reverse complement.
AGATCGAGAGATGGAGGAAGAGAGGGGAGCATGAAGCGAGGAGAACAGAGGGGAGAGGGAAGAGAGGGGAAGGGTAAGAGCGAGGTGAAGAGGAGGAGGAGGAGGAGGAAAAGCTGGTGAGGTGACGCAGGATTTCAAACAGGGTGTTGCCCTACTTTTCAGCTCTGCTCCTCTCTGGTTCAGGCTTTCCCAAAATCTCTTGTTTCCCCAAACTGAGCTCCATCGGAACTGCAACTGCGTCAAAGCCACAAGTTCACAGTCAACCTCCTGCTCCAGTTATTATCTGTTATTGCTATTGGTTTTGGTTTGTTGCATTTATTTAAGGCAGTATGAAATCAAAACACTATTTTCAACAGCTTTTTACTGAAACATCTTAAACTCTTTACAACGAGGGAGCTGCAGAAGTCCTCGCTGACTGACATGCTGTAAATTTGTTCTGATTGCAAGAAAATTTATTATCATGACATATTTTAGTAAAATGTGATTCCACTCTCAATTGAACCTGACAAATGTATCTTCAGATTAGAATTTGTCCTCATATAATTACATGGACTCAGACTGTGCAGCATCTCTCTGCAGGGCAGGGCAGAGCTAAAGGCTCGGGGTGAAACACTGTGAGATGCTTTAATACTTTTGCCAATTGTGTCTTCAGTTATTCTCCTTAGAGCCAATTCTCAGTCCAAGCACAGACACATTTTCAGCAGATTTACACTCGGTGTGATGAGGTTGCTTTCACATCTGCAGCTTGTTTGCTTTGCAACAATTCAGAAGATAAAATTATTTATTGTTGCATTTTTCCTTGGGGTCATTTAATGTTCACACTGAAGTACTGTAAAGGGAGCTAAAGCACACATCAATGCAGAGCGGTCCCTCCACCGTTACGTCACAGCTCCCTCTCCCTCTGTGCAGGTTAACAAGCATCATGTGGAGCGGTCGCACTTTGCAAATCCACGAAGCTAACCAACGTTAGCTAGTTGACCTCGCCAACAAAATGAGAAGTGAGTGGACACGAGACTTTTTCCTGTGATGCCGTTTGAATGGAGACCTGGAGGCCGTTTGGTCTGAGGAATGATGCAGTTTACTGTGAAATTCTCTGAACTAAACCACTTGTTGAACCAGCTGATGCTGTCGAGCTCTACGATGTTTCCACAATAAGATTCCACAATTGGTAGAGCAGGCACCCCACATACAGAGGCTGTGCCCTCGGCCACGGGTTCAAATCCACCTGCAGCCACCACTCCTGTCAGTGCTCCTGACCAAGGCACTGGCATAAGATCTGGAGTTGGTCCCCGGACGCCGTATTGCAGCAGCTCACTGCTAGCTCCTCCTAGCATGTGTAGTTAGGACTTACTACGAATAGGATGGGTTAAAAGCAGAGAATGAATTTCCCCAAAGGGATCAATAAAGGAAATATTGTTATTATTATTATTATTAGTTATTACTGAAGGGTGAAGGAGCCAACTAGTTATTTGTTCTGGTTGCTGAGTTGATTGTATTCTCACTGCAAACAAGCCCCTCCAGGGTTCGGCTGGAAGCGAGCAGGGACCGCCCCTTCAGGCGATCTCAGCTCGCTTGTTTTGTTCCGCATCAAACAAACTGAGTCAAGAGGGGAAATACTTCCTGTTTCACATTAACTTCTCCAAACAATCCAGGTCTGAAGCACCCTGAAACCAGAGTAGTTTAAGTAGTTTTTTGAGGATCTGTACTTTACTTGAGTTTTTTTTTTAATCAGTACTTTTACTTTTACTCTACTACATTTAGAAGTTAAAAAATATACTTTTACTCCGTTACTTTGACGTTTGCCACCTCG
>JAPQLA010006769.1:0-37135 GCA_029822935.1 Naso vlamingii | reverse complement strand
ATCTAATTAGAATAAGATTATTAATACAGGTTCTTAATAAAAATATGACTAGCAATACTAAGTAGTTAAGTAATAGAGGGCGTCCAGGGGACTGGGCATTGGTGGAAGAAAGGCGTCCGGGAAGGTCCACCACGAGAGAGATAGAGATAGAGGGGTGTAATGCAGTCTTTGCAGAATTTTAAATTGCATCTCCCCATCAGTATTGCAGCACAATATGTTAAGTGTATTTTTCATGATTGATTCCCAGTTATCATCTCCTATATCTTGCTCCAAATCCATTTGCCATTGTCTTCTGATATAATCTGTAGAACAATCAAATTTTTGACAAAAAGACATACATGTGATGTAAATCTATCAGGTGAGGGTTGTATTAATATTTCTTCTAGAAAAGAAAGATTTGGAGACTGAATGTTTGTAGAGATGAAATGTCGTAATTACAAGTAGCGAAAAAAGTGTGAATTTTATTATTATTATTATTATTATATTCTCTGAAGGTAATTAGCCGATTTTGCTGCTTCTGATTGATTGTGTGTGTTGGTTAAGTTGGTTTGGTTTAGGCATGAGGGGTTAGCCCATTTAAGGCTAGGGGAAGAATATTAATCAAAAGTAGCCAAACAGAGGCAACTCAGAGGTAGAGTAATGCAGGTCTTGCAAAGAACAGTCATGAAATTCAAAATGAAGCCTCATAGAGCAGCTAGCATGGCTGCTCTATGAGGTAGCCATGCTAGCTGTAGTCCTGATAATGAATATTATTATAGAAGAAGAAGTAACTTTATTTATGCCCTTGGGGAAAATGATCCTCTGCATTTGACCCATCCTATTCATAGTTAACCTTAACTCCATCTCCAGATCTTTTGCCAGTGTCTCGGTCAGGGGCACTGACAGGAGTATTAACCAACCCTAACATACATGTCACGCACGCACGGGGAAAACATGCAAACTCCACAAAGAAAGGACCCGGATTCAAACTCAGGACCCTCTTGCTATGAGGCATCAGTGCTAACCACTGAGCCATCGTGCTGCTATTGAGTAGGCTGCTATGACAATGTGATCCGTTTTTCAGGTAGTTCACCACCAGTGCTCCCTTTGCATTTCAAAAAAACAATGAAGTAAAGCTAAAGCTAGTAAAACTAAACTGTAGTGTGGTGCACACTGAATTGCAGCTCTCCCTGTCACAGCCAAAACAGCATCACTTCCTACCAAACATGCTATTTAAAGAGGCAGGCATCTGGAAATGTTCAGGCCTTTTATACAGCAGCCCCCAAACGTGCAGGGCACATTTGTTCCAATAAAAGGCTCATCAGTCAGGTCTGGGTTTTGGTTCCCCCATTGTCCTGCCCAGATAGGAGAGCTGGCGAGATCACCAACCAAGCTAGTTGGCAGGTGTACGTGTCCCTTGACATCCACATCTGCTGACCTGGTGCAACCATCACTGCTGCAGTGAATCTTAATTATGTGTCCAATGAGACCCCAAGGCCCGCGGCAGCTGTGGGTCCACCAGCATGACCACTGCTTTATCCAGGAGCTCGGGGGAGAGGAGTGCCATTTTTGTTGGGTTTGCAAGCCAGGCAGGTATTCCCTGATGAATCTGGACCAGAACTGGTCAGCAAGGATCTGTGAATGTCGCCTACACCTGCAGCTCAGGATTTCTGTCCCAGGATAGATCATTTGGGGAAGTGATCCATTGGGCGGCCACATGAGAAGACAGTCTGGTGTTACAGGGTCAATATCTGCAATATCAGCAGATATGTGTAACCCCTTCCTGACACTGGAAGTATAAGATTAACCTGGGCTACTATTTCGATTATACTTAACAGGATCCTGGGTGCTTAGCAGTTGATGGTGAATTTGCTAACTCCCCTGTTACCAGTAGAAGTTATTATCACAGGCATATGTGTTTAGTATGTAATAAACAAGAAACAAATGATGCGGTGCCTCCACTGCGGAATTACTTCACTCAAAAACAATGAGCTGCCCTTGTAATTTCCCCAGAAAACAATGGTAAGTATCTTAATTGTTCGCAAACTTATAAAAATGAAACGTTCAGGACAATCGTCTAAAATGTGCAACAAAAAATATGTTTATTTCCGTATTGTCTGGTCTATTTTCTTGTATTCTTGTATTCAAACTATTTTCTTTATCTTCTTTACTTCCAAAATATGACTATGTTCACAACAGATCCCTTTTTTTTCATTCACAATATCACATAAACTCAAAATCAGTACCAACGTACCTCAAAACCTTTAAAATAAAGAAACAACAATGAATAAAATGTTACGCAAACGTCATTTAACACTTTAACTTTTAAGCTCAGATGAAAACTTAGGCATATGTGCCCTTTAAACTTAAAATTTGGTCTTTTAAATAAAATATGCAAATGAAATATTTCAGACCTTAAAAATCACTTAGCCCTTTAAAATGAAGTAGTCCCCTTTTTATCAGAAAATCAATTACCTCGGGTTTTAATTTACCTCACAACTATGAAATGCATGTTAAAACACTTAAATGAATTACCGTTTCACAATGAACAACCTCAATGAAATAATTTTCTTTTATGGTTAACCAGTTCAATCTTTTGAAATGTTCAGAATAGCACCAAGCGCTTGCGTTTTTTTAACCGTTGGGGCCCATAAGTTGGTGCACATATGATGAAACAAATCCTCTAATCAGCAGCGACACACACTGTGTCTGCGAGCAAAACTCCTTTTACTCACGAATCCTCGATACAAGGGAAACAGCATGTCAGAAGAGTCAGTGGGATGGATGATGATGCAGCAGCAGGTAAGGTGCAACAGGTAGCCACGCAGGTCCAGTGGCGGAGTCCATCCTCACAGGCAATAGCAACGCAGCTAATTAACATGCACGGCTCTCCAGCGAAGTCCTCGTCTCTCCCGGTCCTCAGTGAAAGCTGGAGCTGGCGTTTACAGCTGACTGTCCCTCACGACGAACTAGCTTAAACATCCATGTTTTCCAGTCCACACTTAAGTTAACACTTTTGTCAAGGCTGGTGAAAACAATAAACCCAGTTAACCTGGCTGCACTTTACTTAAAACTACGGGGGTCTGAGTCACCAAACAGCGCGTTACACACGACGTTACTGTCGAATGACACTTGTGCCCATGCTGTTGCAGTATGTAGGTCTACAAATATCCGTCACCTTGGCATTAAACTTTGTTTCCACTGCTCTGTATTCGCTGCATGTCGTCCTCCCGACTCGTGCGCTTCCCGCTCTTCCTCCACTCCCTTGTTACTCTCCCACTTTTCAACAAGGCGAGCTCTGAATGGCTAAGAGTCCAAGTTTTCAGAAAACATACTCACTCAGGCCACATCACTCAAAAACCTTGACAATGCATTGGCTGAGTAAACGCACATCACAATTACCACAAAGGATTATGGGAAATGTAGTTTTCACTCTAATAAACCTTACATGAAATAAAACAGTTTCTTTTATTTATCCATATTTTTTGTAGGTCCCTACATATGTAACCCAATGGTTTTAAGTTAAGGATTGCCTCAACCTCAAGCAGTACTGTGAGAGGGACGTCGTCATGGACAGCTTGAGCCCCCACACAGGTGTATAGAGCAGACTTAATAGAGCGAACTTCTCTTTCCCACACTCCGCCAAAGTGTGGTACTGCTGGAGGGTTAAACTGAAACTTAATCTGTTGGCGGACAAGTTGCTTCTGCAGTGTTGGTTCCATGCTTGCAAAGGCCTCTCGAAGTTCCTGTTCCCCTCCTTTAAAATTGGTCCCTTGGCCTGACCACAGCTCCACGGGGGTTCCTCTTCGGGCAATGAATCACCTCAGGGCCATGAAGTAAGCGTCAGCTTCCATAATTCTGAGAAGATCTAGGTGAACAGCCAAAGTTGTTAAACACTTAAAAACAATCCCCCAGTGCTTCTCTTGGTGTCTGCCCACCTTCAAAAGCATGGGCCCAAAGCAATCCACCCCAGTGGAGTAGAAGGCTGGTTTGTGTAATTGGAGTTGTGAAGCAGTGGTATCCTTGAGGTCCTGCCAGGTGTTGTACACTTTGTCATCCATACCACTAACTATGAGTGAAGTAACTGTTAACTCACAGAAGGCAGCTTTCCGGAGATCTGTTTTGTTCTTAATGTTGTCGATGCTGGCCAGGATTCTGGGCTCTGGAGAAGGAAGGGGGGTTCTTGTGACCAGCGGTTTGGCTATTTAAGGGCTTCCAGGCTCTTGCCTCTGGTCAGATCATCTGCAGGAATGTTCACTGAGTCTACGTAGTGCCAGGTACAATTCTCTGTCAGCTCCTTTATCTCAGCTACTCTCACTCCCACAAAGACTTTGTAGCAGCAAGACTGGGAGTGTAGCCAGGTTAGCACTGTTGTTTAGTTTGACCACAACACAGTGCAAGCCACTGTCAAGGTGAGCTCTTTCTTTAGGACATGAGCCAGCTGTGCTGCCACAAGATCTGCACAGAGCTCTAGGAGAGGAATGGAATGCTAACATCTTGGGGCCACTCAAGAATGAGCAAGAATGAAGGACAAGTGTGTCTGGGCTTCACTATCCTCAGTCTTCAAGTAGGCCACTGCACTATAAGCTTGTTCCGACGCGTCTGCAAAAATATGTACTTCACAGGAGGCACCCTCTGAGCTGATGTCTGGCGGAAGGGAGGTGTTAGGGGCATTGGTAGGGTCCCAAGTTCAGCTTCCCAACTGGACCAGGTGTGCAAGAGTTTGGAGGTTAGTCGGAGTTGTGGAAAAAGATAGTGCATGCACATCCACTAGTGTGTCCAGGTGCCAGACAAAAACGCTGATGAAGATGCAGAAAATAAAGTCTGCACACTGGTAAAGCTCCGACTATTTTATTACTGGTTCAGTTTCATTTCAATCCAAACAGATCTTCAGGAATGAAGAAGATCCTGAACCAGTAACAAGTTGGAGTCATCCCAACTGCGCTGCTTATCCCACAGCTGCCGAACAATGAGCTTTGCTTGGGTCTTGAAAGGCAACAGGTAACCCAAGAGGTCATATTGAAAAGCTAGGACTCAATAAATGTTCCTCAGGGTTGGTGTTTCATAGAACACAGGCCTGTGTTTGTTAGCCTAAGGAGTCTGTCTCCGTATTCTAGTTGAGGCCAAGCATTGACTTGAGAGGGTTGGACTTATCTTGAGCCAGCCACAGGTCCAGGCTTTCTGACCTGGCTTCTTCAGGCAAGTGGCTGAAGACGTTGGAGTCATGCACGCCACTGACGCAGCCCAAACCCGGCTGATGCTAGAAGATCACGGAGCCAGTCCACCAGCAGCTTGGCTTCTTCTGAGGTATGCATGCTCTGCAGGCAGTTGTCTACATAGAAGCACTTCTCAACAGAGAATCTCATAACATTGTCAGGCTGGCTGTGGTCAACAACATGGCGCTGCAGAGCGTACGTTGCACAGCAACGGCTGCACTTTGTGCCAAAAAGCAGAACCTGCCACTCAGATATTCTTGGGGGTTCATCTACTTTTAAGTCACACCACAGGAAAGTGAGCAGGGGACAATCATCAGGGAGGAGGCGCACCTGGTGAAACATCCCCTTGATGTCTCCACTGACTGCTACGGGATGTTCACAGAACCTCACCAGACCTCCTAACAAAGAGGCACCAAGGGTAGTGCCAGGTAGCAGGTACTATTCAGAGTCTGCCCGAGGTATTGATTAGAGGAGTTAAAGATGATGCAGTTTTTCCAGTTGTGGCTGACAGGGTGATGTGGGATGTATCAGTTGTCCTTGAGGGGGTCTCCATGCTGACTTCTTGTACCACACCTGCTTTAATGAACTTCTGCATTACTGTTTTGTAGGCTTCTGATTGCTTAGGGTCGTTAAGAAGATGTCTCTCAGTGCCACGTAGCAGAGACATATCTGACTCTTTTAGCACTCACAGTGGTGGCATATTTACATGGCGCAGCAGTGATGTAGCATACCTGAGGATTCCATCTACCTCAGTACAGACCATCTGGGCCTCTAGTAAAGCTACAGCCTGCTGATCTTGCATTGACCGAGTCACCTCTCTCTCCAGACTGTAAGGTATGGTAGCCGCCTGCCAGAGCCTTTTAGCATGCTTGTAGCTCATCCAGCAGGTGGAGATGTAGTAAACAGAGACTTTGTTGAGTGAGCTGGCCGCCCTGTGTGGTGAATAGGGGCTTGAAGAATCCACCCCAGTCTGATCTGGACAGCGGCAGGACTACCAGGTGGGCCAAGTCTTACTGCTTCAACAGGTGTTATGAGATGGGGCTGGTCAGAGCCTATAAGGAGAGAGGGCTTGGCTTTGCTCAGAGTAGGTATGGGAATGCCACGTAGGTGGTTGAAATTCCTCTGAATTTGGTTAGTAGGGTAAATATGCTGAGCCAGGCTGAGGCAACAAGCTGTAAAGGCACCTTTGATCTTACAGCAAGTCTGAGGGCTGGCAGTGGGGGAGGCACAGCAAGACACGGTGTGGCCATGAAGTACCTGGATATTCTGACGGAGACGGAGATCTTCAGGAGTACCCTTGACACCCAGAAACTCAGCTGCTGATGATAACAGTATGGTCCTCCCAGAACCATCGTTGAGGATGGCAGAGGTGTCTAGGGTCCGTCCTCCATAATGCACAGCACAGGGATGGCCTTTAGTACGACCCTATTCCCAGCTCCAGGTCGATCGAGGTGTGATAAAGAGATAATACAAACTTAAGAATCCACCTCTCAAAGTTGGGTCTGTGGGTTTGTGTATTGTGTATTGCTGATCTGACTCACCAAATGTAGATAGGTAGCCTAGTTGAGGGAAGGTTTTAGATAAATTCAGGTTTGAAGGTGGTAAGAAACAACAGCAGCTCCCCCTGCTTCATTTTTGTACTCTGCCATGCTAAACATATTTTATATATTTTCTCTGTAATCTAAAGATTTAAAAGAGATACAAATCTTGATACTTAACTGTGGATAAAACAGCAAAGTAATGTAGTTACTTTTTTCAAAACCACATCCACAACACATCTAAAATTTTTGCAGGAGTTACAAAGATTAAACCTGTGAATAACTCTACAACCATTTTTCTCAATTGTACAGTGTACTTATGTTTAGAACAAATTCCAAACTATGTGGTGAGTGCTGTTTATTTTTTCTGTTCCATTAATGGTTTCTTACCACAACACCTTCAACTATGCACCTCCTCCAAGAGGAGATGGGCATTGTTGGACACCCAGCATTTCCTCCCATTTTCTTATGACTCCCATCCGTTCTCACACTTCAGCAGACCCTTGAGTAAAAGTCTATGGGGACTGCATTGTGGCAGCAGCTGTTTTTGCCCACCACTACTCTGTAGCCCATTATATACCAGCTTGACTGAGAGAAAGCTCAGATTCAGCAGAAGAAATCTGTGATAGTATATCAGTTTTCTGTGCTGCCCACATCTCAAAGGCCTGTTGTCATTTCCACACTGTGCACTGTCACCACTCTGCTGAAAATAATCTTGTGGGAAATATAAGTGTTGTCCAAACCATATCATCAGATCAAACACTCAGTCCTGTTTCAATTTACACTATATGAAACTGAGCATATTGTTTAGTGGATACAGCATCAAGTGACCATTGATATTTGGCAGGGATCGATCAGTAGATGTTTAAATATTTAGATAAATACAAGATGTCCATTCATCCGATTTGATGTAAAGTCCTTATTGACCATAGCTCCAAGTTATTTTTTTTATTTTATTGCACTATTCTCTTGCACATTGTGTTGAATTATTTCAAAATGCTGTGAGTTACTTTGGACAAAAACACAAAGTCCTTTTGATTTACCAGGAACAGAAAAGTCTACTTAAAGTATGCTGAATTTCCGCCAGTTTATTTCAAACTGTAAGTGTCAGTATCATTCTTCAACAAACCTACATTGTTAAAAACGGAGTATTTGTTCTTACTTCCCTCTCTGATTGCTCATATCAGCTGACATGCACTTTTGAACTGTGCTGGAGATGCTGAGTGCTGGTCTCTACTGACCGTTGACTATGACTGAAACCAGAGCATCCATAATGGCATCATTGATCTCTGCCTATATTTTCTGTGTCGCTGCCTTCAAAGCTTCCATTTTCATGATAAATATTTCTGAAGCAAAGCAAAAGCAAAAAAAAAAGAAAAAAAGAAAAAAGGGCAGTCTATGGTGAGAGGCTTGATTTGCCTTCCCATACCTTGTGCGGTGTGATGTACTTTTAGTCCAGCTGGCTCAGTTTTTCTTTGACCTTCAGGCAAAGACTTTGCATGCTCACAGGTTACTATGGGACACAGCAGCTGCTCCACCTACCTACCAGTATGAATGAAAAGAGTCAGAGAGTTAAAATTTAATCTGTTATAGTTTCTATCAGTTTAGTTTTCATAATATGAAGTATGACAGAGTTTTTGCACTTATTTCATTGTGTGATTTCAAATTCTAGATTGTGAAAAGTCCTCCTGATAGTATTTGTCACTGCTGCCTCCAAATGAATTTCTTATGAGTGATTATTTGTAAGGGAAGTAGCAGAGCTACAGACAGTGGGAGAGATAGGAGTATTATTTGAGTTTCAGCAGGTCATTTTTACCACAGCGCACATAGGTTGATTAAGCTATGGTTGGAACAGTTGTATGGTAGTGCAATAATCCCACACACTTACATGGTTTCTCATATGTTACTCGCCATTTATGAACGATACTACAGCAAAACAAAATTATTCTCTGCCTTCTTTTTACTTACGCTGGGGACACACCGGAGGCGGAAGCGTCGCGAAGCGCCAGTTCAGAGCAGACACCTCGGTGTCCACACCAGAAGCACATTTTTCCGTGCAGGTCAACAAGCTCCTCTGCTCGTCTGCCCCTTTCTCGTCAAATTTCAAACTCTCTATATGTGTGTGTGTGTGTGTGTGTGTGTGTGTGTGTCGGTAACTGTTAACGGACAGACTACAGATTGTTTTGACATTTGTTTAATTTTGAAAATTGGTCGGATTCTTTGTGCCTTTTCCCTGTGTGACTTCCTGTCTGGTACGATCTGCTCTCCCGGCTCTCGGAAAAAATAGGACAGACGCCTAAACAATCGCTGCAGAGCGCTCCGCGTCGCGGCGCTACCGGATGGTGTGGACAGTCAGATTGGATTACTTGGGCGCCAAATGGAAACTGGCTCCGCTCCGCAGCTATTCGCGGCGCGACCGCATCCAGTGAGTTTTAGCTGTTAGGCGATCATTTCGGCGTCTGACCAATATTTTTCCCGCGAGCGACTGTGTCAAGTTGAACAGAGCAGATCGTACCAGACAGGAAGTCACACAGAGAAAGGCACCGGCCAATTTTCAAAATAAAACAAATGTCAAAATAAAACACCCTAATGAATGATAGTGTTGGTTGTCCTGTCTATATGTATGTAAATATGTTGTGTGTGTGTGTCCGTCCGTCCACCACACACACACAGAAATCAACTTGCAGAGACACACACACAGATGGAGAGAGAGAGACTCATGTCCAATTCTCCTGCCCGGAATTTCGCCCATTCTCATCTGGGCACCCTACATGTTATTAGATTCTAATGTGGACTAAAAATAATAATAATAGTGTAGCACTTTTCTGGATAGGCTCTAAGATGCTGTGTAGTAGATATAGTGTTTATCACAGAAGCTACAGACCTAACTACACAACAATGTGAGTCACAAACACTCTCTCCCACTGTGGCCATTCATTCAGTGTTTACCCCAGTAAAAAGTCAATACTATATATATACTATACTATATCCACTTAAAACGCGGATATGCTGTGTACAGTTGTCATGAACATATTATGCTATAAATTGATGAGGCTATACCCATCATGAAAACAAGCTTGGTATGTGATGAGAAAGAGGCAGACGAGCAGAGGAGCTTGTTGACCGGCGCAGAGAAATGCGCTTCTTGTGTGAACAACAGGTGCCTGCTTGGACAGAATATGACGCTTCACTGCGCTTCCGCCCCCAGTGTGTCCCAGCTGTTAGACATGCAAATCTCAACAATTTCCATTTTTATTACTGGCAAGTACAATGTTGCATGTAAGAGGAAGGCCCTTGGTGTCCAATATATTTCCTATAGGCTGATTGTTAAGGTCAACACAAACATCAACCAAAACCTAACAACTTATGAATAAAGCTAATATAAAGATTAATCGTCAAAATTACTTTATGTAAAGTCTCACAAGGGAGCGAAAAATCACATATGCCTCTACCTTCTACCGTGGAAACATACATTGGTAAAAACCAAGCAATAAAATCTTCTACCATCAGTCATTAAAAAAAACAAACAAAACACTTTGAGTGAACAGCTGCATGTTGGTGGATTAGAACTATGACTGATTTTCCTTAACTTTTATTTCTTATGTTAGTGATTAACTGAGGTCAATTTACCGTCGCTTTCAGGTCAAATCTGAAATAAAGGTCATGAGAAAGGCTCTGTGCTTTTAAGTGTAGTGTAGTTCCGCCTTACGCCGTATGGACCAATCAGAGGTTTTGACACACAACTGCTCTCTCGATCATTGACTAATCACAGCTTGTCTTTCAATACCAGTAGAGCAGTCCATTTAGCGAGGCTGACATTACCTCCAGTCTACCAGCGCAACAAGCCTGGTCAGTGTACGACTAACACAGTTAATGTTGGACAGAAAATGCCCGGAAAGTGACTCCAGGGGCTGGCAGAACTGTCCGGACATCGGCGCTGGATCCAGTGGACGTTTTCTGACCGACAGACCCGAGTCTCTTGCGCCGTATCCGCAGCATTAGGTAGGTTTTTTTTTTTTGGTGCTGTGGCGTTGTAACGTCCCTCTCATCTCCTTCCTTTTAGCTCAGGGACTGCTACAATTAAACGCATATTTTTGGCAGGGGCTTTTGAATTTCTTTTAGATCGTTTTCTTAGGCTTAACATAATTACTCTTCATTTTATGTTGGGTCACATAATTACTGTTTTTTGGCACGTTAGCTATTAAAGACCGGATAGATGATAAAGGCAGATATAATCATACAAATTAAGCCCCTCTCAAATAGTTACATTTAGCCGGGTTGTGTGAATAGATAGCGCCCTTACGTGCCGTCTCAGGGGAACGTCGTGCCAAACTGTATCACAAATTTGCCTCGATTATTAACAAACGTTGTCAAGTCATACACCTTGAAAAGCAGCGAAGACATTTCACGAAGCCTAAAAGGCAACTCTTGTACCGATCAAACGACTAGCCCACCAGTTACTACGTATTTAAAACAAAGACCGTAAACCGTTAAACATGTCCTCGCTGCTATTCGCAGTGCGCTTTGCCATTCAAAAATCGTCAGTGCTGAGTACGGTGAGGAGCAGTTTGAACGAAAGTTAATTTCTGATGTACATTTGTATGCCAAATGAACCAGAAGATCATAACACTGTGGAAAATTTTATGTTGGACGTGTGTGAACCAAACTCATTGGCCAATGAGCAAGACGTTATTAAATTGCAGTATTTTTGAAAGAGTTTGGGTTGAGGTTACACATACCAGTAATATATAATGGAATGTTTTGGTAACGTATGCTAAGTGTTGTGACCTGTGGGTATAGCAAGGATTGCTAAAAATGATCCTGCCCTAATCACATTGGTTAAGCTCATGCAGCCTGGAGGGAATAACAATGAGAAAATATTGACATGTTACAGTAGCTCCCGTAGAGAAAAGACAACTTACTGACATTTTTCCACTTGTAAGAAAATATGGGAAAGACTTGGCTAATGTGTTTGAGAATTAGTTTTGTGTTTTTATTAAATAAAAGATAAAAATGCAGCTGTCAGGTTTATGAAAATGATGTTTTAAAAGTATTTGAAAGCTGACAAAAACAGTTTCCAGTGACCAGCAGGGGCATAGACTACTAGTGTCTTGGTAGTCACGAGCACATCTGCGGTGTGCAGGTGGTCCAGGGGGAAAAAGACTCAAGCACAGTTGAATTTAGAGTATTTCTCAGTGCTGGCTACTCTCAGTGGGGCCAGCTTCCACAGCTGCAGAGCTGGATCTGTTGGCTACATCTTAGTTATACTCTCATCCTTGTCTGAAAAGAACACCCACTGCTGAATGTAACAATTATTACATTCAGTCAAGCAGCTGTCTGACCACTGAGCCCAGCCAGACTTTTAACTGCAGAGTGGTGCCTATATTTATGAAGTTCCTCCAAAAAGCCCTTGCTGCTCAAGAACTGACTGATGTGGGGGCCCACGTTCATCAGACCTCCCAGAATATTAGTGCTGATGGTTAAAGACATCAGTAGATCTCCCCCAAAGCTAGTTCACACTGTGAAAGGCTTGACTGATGGATCACAGTTTGTTGACTGATTGTGAGTGAGGACAGAACCTTCAATTGTGCTTATGTAGCTGTCTGTGGCTAGGGAGTTTACAGCTGACATAACACAGTTTTTTTTCCCTTTACTGCCTTTGCACATCAATGTGATTTAAATGCTGCTAAGAGGAGAACATTTCTGTTCATGGGAAGTGTTCAGGAACAGTTTAGCTGTGAGCCAAAGAGTTTTGTTACCACCCACACGCTGGTCAGGTTTCCCCGGTGACTTGCTCAGTGGGAAATGAGTGGACTTATTATCTGTGTCTTGTAGTATAGCTGTAATTTAACTGCAAGAAATGAAAGAACAAAAGTTTGGAGTATCTTTAAGTTCTTCTCCAGACAAGTTTAAGGCCAGCAGACTTGCAAACATTAGAATGGTAAGCTTAATAAGCATTTTTATTTGTTATGGTTGTTTGTTATCTTCTTAGCTTGTAAATTGCAGTGGCTGACTTAGCATTAATGATTTGCTATTGCAGACTCTCTCCGTAATGACAAGTCTGCTCTGCACTGGAGATTTTGGATTTCTTTGCTTGGCTTTCGAATTTGCAATGTTACAAATTTAGTTTGGCAAGACTGGGACTGAATTCCAGATTTTAGGTAAGTGCACAGACATCTTCAGCAGAGGAAAAATACCCCTCTATTTACAACCTCTGCACATATTCAAGTTAATATAGTCAATGTCTAACTTTTAGGAGAAATAAACATAAGATAAACACATTTTGGAGTGGAAAGGATCTTTGAAATTGGAGACCAAGTATGATTTAGATCCAAGTAGTCAAATGTTTTAAACAAGAAAGGAAGAAGCTGTCTGTGAGCCTTTCACCAGCAGTGACCATACCTCTTCAATGTCCCTTCATTCCCAGTTAATCAGCCCCTCCCCCTTGCTGTATGCACACAGGCCAGGGCTCAAGACCAACAGCATGCCCTGGACCCCCCTACAACGTCTGGGGTTCACCCAGCACAGATTCTCAAAATCCTGTGAGAAACACTATGATATGTTGTTGCATTCTAGTTCGGGTTGAGTTCCTATTTATGCTCACTTTTTATGAACAAACTAAGAGTAAACATATACAGACTTATTGATTACAGTTTTGAGGATTGTCTGCCTGCTCAGCAGTGCATCATGAGGACCCACATGAGGAAAACAAATTCCAATGACCAACAGATACAGCAATACAGCACTTTGATGCTTCTGATGTGTATGTGTCACGAAGAGCTTACAAGGAAATAACTGATTATAAGCATTACTATTAGACTAAAAATAAATTGCATGTTAGAACAGACGTGTTTTGTACCGTAGTGATCCAGGGCTTTTTACACCCCTTTTACACCTGGTATTAAAATGGGATTTGAATCCGGATAAGTTGTCCAGATAATGAGAGATCGGATCTCACTTTTTGTATTTACACTTGGTATTTTTAATGAGTTCTCGTTATCCACATTGAGATTGTATTTCTCCTCCGTAGCAAAACCTGCGCATGAGAAGTTTCCTACATGAATAAACACTTTCTATATGCAGAGCACAGTGTTAAGTTACTGCTTATGTAAACTGAACATTTCCTACCGCTGCAGCTTCACATTAAATGCTTTTAACGAGTGAAATGCGGTTGACTTATTTTAAGTTAGCTAATTACAGAAAATACACTGTGTTCAGTTAGCTTGGCTAGCCTCACGCTATCAATCTTCAGTGATGTGTTTGTGGAGCAAAACAATGGATTTCATAGATTTTAGTTTAGATTTTAGTTTTTAAATTGCTTTTACACTGTTTATTGTGCTCTATTTGAACTCTTTTAGTTTGCTAAATTATGATTGCACCTTCAGTGTTAAAGGAATTGTTATTTATACCTTAATTTATATATGCTCTTTTCCTCAAAATAAAAGAAAGTTCTATGACATTCACATTCTCTCTATGTATTTGTTTATATTTTATTTTAAAGGTTTTAACCTTTGCTAGGCTCTAATACACTGATTATTATCATACCACATCCATACAGGGTCAGTAGGCTAGTTATAATAATTCTGATAACAAAAAAATATATGTGTATATCAGAATCAGTATTGGTATTTGCACATATGAATCGGAATTAGATTGGAACTTAAAAAAAGTGGATCGGTGCATCTCTAATAAATTACTTATCTCTAGTCAGTTTCATGTACCAGAAAGTTGATAGTCATAGCATAGTTAAATTAAAAGAAAGCATGGACAACTGAAAATTGAGCGTGTTTTAAAGTGTATGGAAACCCTCAGTTCAGAGCAAACTCCGCCCACTTCAAGAATTTGAAAAATGCACAAAAAGTGGACATTCTGGTACTGGGAGGGGAGTAACAGTGATGTTCCCTGGCCAGAGAGAAATGGAGAGAGACTCAGGGCCTGATTCACTATTTGCGGCTGTTAACCCTGTGCAAATAAGAGAGAAAAATAGCGTGCAATCCACAAAGCAGGCACAGAGGGTGAAATGCATGCTAACTGCACACAAACTGCACTGCCACCCCATTTGCATGCATATAAATTAAGGGAATATTCACACATTTGGCGCAAAATTACCCCTTACCTATGCAAATAAACGTTGCTGCAAATGCCACGTAATTCACAAAGACCAACGCTAATTGCCACAGGCAGTTGACACCAGTGAGACCCGTGCATTAAATCAGTGCAATTTCTTTCTCTCACTCTCTCTTTCTCTTCAAAGCTAACGAGCTGTGAATGATACTGAATTGATATGTAGTGATATTATGGTAAAGATCTACAGTCAGAGGGGTAATTAAATGAATTGTGAGCTCATATCAGAGTTTAAAATTTCTGGATCCAATAAAGACACAAGTTTCTGTAGCTGTCAGCGACTGATCCATAAAGACAATCTGACAGCTTTGATCCTGTTTATGAAGATCAATTAGGCTTTATTAATTTATTGTTATTAGTGTGAATAATTTTATACATACAAAATACACTCACACACATGCACGGTGTTTAGCCCACTTGAGAATCTTCACTTTATTTTTGATGACCTGATTTAACGTAGACGAGGGAGAGAAGGAAAAAGAGATGGAAAAACTCATGCGATTCTCCTTTCCTCTTGTGTGTGTTTCTTCATGTCTGTAAAATATTCTACAGATACAGAATTTAAAAAATATGTAACACTCGTCTGGGTCATTTTCAGGTGTATTTTTGCCGAGAACCATGAGCATGTCCCGGTATTTAAAAAGAAAGAGAGAGGGGGTTAACATTCTACTGTTAATATTTAAAGTTTGTGCGGTGGCTTCCTATGTCACATTGGCTCTGCCTTTTCATAGCAGATTTTACAAAGCAGATATCCATTTGAGCCATTTTCAAGCCACAAAATGCCGATTTTTATCAGTTTGGTGTGAATGTCAGTATTAACACCAGTATTGATGTGTTTCGTCAAAGCACAGACATATAATTCAGTTTACACCTAAGGAAAAAAAAAAAGGTTTAAGTGTTTAAATATAACCAGCAGTGAAGTATGTAGGATTTGTTGGTAGTAAAGAAAGCTAAAAACTTGCACACCATATGGTTCTGTACGAATCAGAACAAAAACAGTCTCCAGAGTAGGGAAGGGCAAGATTAATTGATAATTGATCATCAAGGATTTCGTCAATCACGTGAAGTTTCTACCCATCAAACATAATATAACGAAAATACAGGTTGTGTTGTGTAGTGTGAGTCCTGAAGTGAGGCAATGAATTTCACTATGTGGCAGCAATGAGACATCTTACTACAATGTGATACTACGTGACACTGCTTTAGGAGACATAAAAAACGAAAACAGTGTTACTCAGCTGTGTACGAGCTGCTGTCACGGCTGCCACAGATATCAAATGTAAACATGAAGTGGTCAAGGTGAAGTTTGGCATGGGACCATTTCGAACTAAAAAAATGACAAAGTTTGTTGTAAACACTGTGAAGCCATATATAAGTACAACACGAGAACAACCCCAATAATGTATGACTTGAACAACGCAACGTTACAGCCGACCCTGGTTAATGTCAGTGCATCCTCTGTCAACCTACCATCACCTCAGTCTGAGCACGGAGGACCTGTGATGCAGAACAGTAAATAATGTTTTTTTATTAAGTCATTGTCATTTAATAATTATTGTACTTTGAAATTGTTTCAAAGAGGCTCAACTGGCCTCAAAAGCCAGCAGTCAGACCAGATACCAGAGTGATGCCTCTGGTATCACTGAAGTTAAGCAGCTGTGGGCTTGGTTAGTACTTGGACTTTAGTCCCTGTGGGAAACTAAGTTGATGCTGGAAGTGGTCTTGGTCATGGTCAGCAGGTGGCGAGCTTCCCTAAATCTATCCCATTGCTCCAGTGCAGTGACGGGGACACTGTGCTGCAGGAGATGCTGTCCTGCGGATGAGACGTAAAACCACGGTCCTGACTCACTGTGGTCATAAAAGATCCCATGGCACTTGTCACGAAGAGTAGGGGGTTCCCTGGTGTCCTGAGCTAAATTCTCAACCTGGCTCCTTAAATGAGGCCCCCTAATCGCTAAATAAATGCAATTAATTATTATTGTAATTGTGTTTAAGAGCGTCGTAACATCAGAGGCTTGCGTTCTGCAGCTTTTACATTACTTGCGCATGTCTTTCTTTGTTCAAGTTAAACAGTTAAACTTTTAACTGCTTTGTCTAAGAGGATTGTGGTTAGACTATTAATTCTTCTTGGAATAAAGATTTAATTGAGGAAAAATGTGCTGTATTTTGATTGATAATTTTCCCGATGATCGATCAAGGAAATTTCTTCAAATGCCCATTTCTACCTCAAAGCAACGCTGATTGCCCAGATTTTGTCTCATTGACTTACAAATTGTATTCATACTAGTTGACTCCCAACCATAGCATACACACACTCACTGCCTGGTTACTGGCAAATTTGCTCCCTTTTGTTACTCAGCCAGTCACTTTTACTGATTAGTGAAGTGCCATTTACTGTTTGTGGTAGTATGCATCTGTTGAGTTGTCAGCTGTACTGTGAAGGTGAAGGTGATTTAGGTGAGTATTACATTGCTTTGACCAGGCATATTGAAATTGATTGTGCTAAATGCACTGAGCCTGTAGTATATTCACATACACAGGACTGCTGTGGTTTGACCCGTGGGTACTTCTGTGTGGACTGCTTTTGAATTTTAATAAGGCGTGAGCTGACGTGACTTTATTTAGTGTGAGTAGGCTTGGGCTGGTGTAAAAGTTTCTAAACTGGTTTTACATTAAGCAGACCTAACAGGTAATACTGGCGTTCACCACTTGGGGTTGCACGCTACTCATCAATTATGCTCTTGGCTGGAGCGTAGCCAGAGCAGCACAAGAGGAGAACAACTGAATTGAGTGACACAAAATGTTTTTATTTCTCACAGCAACCAAATGTGTGACATCGTCTGTCAGTGCATATTGTATCTGCTGCAGTTCTATGACATCTGGCGTCTTTTTCCCTCCCCTTTCACAAAGTAATGTTAGTATCGTAAAACAAAACGAAAGCATCATGAATGAGTCGGAGTTGAGTCCGCTTATGTTAACTTAATGTTAGCTCGTTTTAGGAGGGGATGCTCGGCATTTTCTGTCATTAACTATGGTCGGCAAACAATTTTGCTGCACTATATCAGTTGTGGAGGTCCTAGACAGGCTGGAAAACTTAACGACATCGTGTCCAGGTTAACAAAACATCCACTGGTCTGTAAAGTTACAAACAGCCACGGTTGGGATGTTAGCATTAGCTAATAACATTAGCGTCAGGAGGAAGGGGGCTTGCCATTTCTTGTCATAAACTACAGCCAGCAATCATTATTGCTGCTCTGTATCTCTTGTGGAAGTCCAAGAAATGTTGGAAAACTAACCCACGTTGTGTCTGTGTTCACAAAATAATCCTGTTGGGATAAAGCTGTGTTGTAAGAGCTCAGTGTTTTCGCAACATTTGTGTCGCAACATTTAACTACATTGAGTGACCAGGGACCTCACACACTCACAGGCCCCTCCCTGTGAAAGGATCATGCAGTGTGTGTAGTGCTTGTTGGTGATCAATCATATAGTGTGAAAACCTAAATGACTGAAAGATTCTTGATATAAGACAGTTGTATGGTGTGGATAGTCAAGAGACCTAATGACTTTGCAGGTCGTGTAGTGTGTTCAAGCCATTAGCTAGCTGCAAGTTGCTGCGAGGTGCTTTGTATTAAAAAAAGGAGCCAGTGCAGAATGAGTGACAGCTAGCCAAAGTATACAAGTCATTTTGTACTAATAGTGCATTCCATTTGATCTTGGAAATCGGAATTTCCGAGTTCACAGTCGGATACGTCATCAAGAATGCCCCCTGAAGTTGGAAATCCAACTGGGAAACTCAGAGGAACTTCAGTAAGCCCAAGATCAAAATCTAACATGGCAGCTCTGTGTATTAACAATGAGAAAGCTGCACATTACGCTGTTCATTATCCAGTAAGTCTTGTTTTTGTGTCCTTAAATTAGTCACACTGAGAGTGTTGTTCCATCTGTGGACATGTTGTTTTGTCGCTTTTGCGCGCTGTTGCTATTAGTTGGTAGCTAACAGTGCTAACAACAACAATAGCTAACAATGGCTCCTTGTAACTGGAACGGGGTAAACTTGGATTTGACATCACTCCTAGGTCTGAATTCTGACTTCCAAGGTAAATGGAATGCAGCATAAGTTGTTATCTTATTTAAAGCAGCAGTTATCTAACATGCTGACGTTAACTATAGTATGAGACTCATTGGGAAGCAACTCCACTGCAGTCTCCACTCTGTTTTTGCTCCATCTTGTGTTTTATTTTGTTTGTTGTCGCTCTCTTTTAAGTCCAGTTTGAACCAAGATGAAACGGTTGCAGGGAAAGTTGCACTTGAGTAAACAGTTCTGTTTCGAGCTTGAGCCAACTGACGGTGTGGCTTGCAGACACTTTGTTGTCGACAGAGCCTAAAGCACAAACAGCTGATCAGCTTGTATCAATGTCACCTGTCGCTAAGACGTGCACCGTAAACCAGCCAATCAGGACAGAGAGTACAGAAAGCATCACTGACTGAGCAAGTAGAATGGGAGTGATAGGATTTTTACCAGTCCTAAACACAGAGGCATGGGACTAAGACACTTACTAATCGCTGTCTAAGGGTATTGTGACATTTTTTCCAAACAGAACACAGAGAGTTATTGGTGTTTACTGAAGTTACAAACTGGAGCTTTAGTTTTGTTTTTTGTTTTTTTGGTTTTTTTTTGGCATGGCAGTTTGTCCATGTCTGAGCAGAAACTGAATTGATAACATATTTTGCAGGCAGCAATAACAATGAATTAACTTAGATGAGTGAATCAGCAGCAGTGGTTTATGTTATTGAAATCAACAAAAATGCCAAACGTTTGCTATAGGGCTGGGTTTAAAAAATAAATTTTTGGATTCAAATAGATTTTATTTGCTTTTTGTTTGTTTTTTTAATCTACTGAGTTTACGTGAGAGATGACAGAGACAACAAACTGCGTTCAGCTCATGTCTTTGTGTAACAGATTGCTCAGAGCACCTGATTCCCCTCTGACATCATTCACCCAATAATGATTGGAACATTTAATTGAAGAAACCTTTTAACCTGGCTGGCAACATTAATGCACAACAAGTTTTAGAGCAGAAACAAAAGAAAAATGAGAGGAACCTTTGTAAAATTTTGCTCTCCTGCTATTATTTTGTTTTACTTATCAGTATCACAGACCTTTCACCGGTGGTTCATGAGTCGTACAGTCGCTGTGGTTATGAAGTGTTGATGTGGTTTGGTTTCACTGTTGCTCCATGGAGAGCATCCTCAGCCTCCACTACTTCCTCTAACAGATCAATTGAAAAAATATCCTGCAAGTAGGAAGCAATAGCAGGAACAGGAGAGAAGAGCCTCAATTAATTTAACACAAACGCAATTTCAGCCTCAATGCAAGGTGTAACTCGACACTGCTCAGAATTTTAACCACAGTTTGTTATCTGTTACACTTATGTAACACTTCACCTCTCAATGGACTCTAGCTCTGATTTCAGTGTCTGTTTTTCATCAACATTTTGCCTGTTTTAGATTTTTTTTTTTTTTTTTTTTGGTTTAAAATTAGGCAAAGATCTTGTTTGGCTGTTTTTTTTCTAGACAACTGAAATCAAATTTGTTTTCCTCTTTTTGTAGTCACAACTCCCAGTAGCCTGTTTTTCAAATAAATTGTTGAGATCTCAGGAGCACACCTAACCAGATCAAAGTGACAGCTATGTTTACATACTGCATAATGTGCTGCTAGCTGAGCAGCTAATTAATAAGACTGACTTCTGATGTTAAAAAATATTTCTTAGTTTTAGTTGAACTTGAACATTCGAGAGCTGTTTTTTTGTTTTGTTGCAAAACACCTTTCTAATTTTTAAAGTAAGGGTATAGAACATCGCAATAACAATGTGCTGTGCTGCTTTTTAAAGGTAAAAGTCTGAAGAGAAAGAAATTTTTCTTGACTTTTTAAGTTCAAACTTGCTGTTAAAGTAAAGAATTTTCTCTTGCTTACTGGGATACAGGCTATGTATGTACATGTTGACTTTGAAAATATAATTTGTCATTGAAAACAAAACTTGACCTGAACAATGAAGCACTGACATAGCACTGACAATATTTGTATTTGAAAAAGTTGTACTGACAATGAAGTAAGGATTTGGCACTGAAGAGGGTTACATAGAAAAATAAAATAATCATTTAAAAAAAAACACACACAATTTTTCAGTCTTAATATCTTGTTTCATTTTTATATTTTACGAATGATGACGTGGTTTTCAATGTCAGTCTGTAGGTTTTTTCTTTGTCTTTTTTCAAGGACTGAAGAGAAGATGGACTGAGAAACAATTTTGATGTTTCAAACTGTTGACTGATTAAAAAGTGTTTTCAAGTAGCCTAATAACCTATCACCTGACTGTTATTCTTAACTAGAAATATTGCATGCTCCAGTTTACAACCGTAGACAAGACAACACTACACATGAAAAATTTGACCTGATCTCTGTCTTCCACCAAATGACGAGACATGCTGTCAGTAAGCATTCACCTCTTTTTACTGTCCATTCATGCTTTGCTGATATTGCCCAGGCCTCGTGGATCATCTGTTGCAGCTGATCTGAAGTCTCCCCTCTCACCACAGAGGAGTTGCTGTCATTTAAAGTTGGGAAAGTATTTGTCTACTAGTAACTGATCGCCATCCATGGGAACGCACGCAGGCTGTTAAATCTGTATGGCCCTGTGCTGTAACACATTGCGGGAGGCGCGCAGTTGAAACAGCAAGGGTCCAGGCAGATTTACTAAAAATGTTTGTTTCTCCAGAGGCCGTGAGCACATAACAGACGACAGTCAATAGATGAAAACTAAACAACGTTCAATGTGTTTATATTTAATACGAAACACCATATGGACTCCTGTTACTTTAATTATCAAAAATTAAAGTAAATCAAACAGAAAACCTAAATGCAGTGATCACAGTCAGCTATTGTGGTATTGCGTTTATTGACCTAGTGCCGGACTGGGAATGCCTCTAAAGGTTTCACCTGGAAACTTTAACCTGCAAGGACATTTCTCTCTGCCATTGTTTCTTCATATAGGACAGAACTGGGTTAAAGTTACTTTTAACAGACGACATGCTGGTTTGGCAGAGGTCTGTTGGAACAGGCACTAATGTTAGCTAATACATTTTAGCTTTACAAGCACAAAACCTGTCCATCTCCTCCTGCACTGTTTGCCTTGAGGTTTGCACTTGCCGATTTTGCTGTGCTGGTGACTGCACTGAATTGGGATTTGCAGTACTGCGATACTGCTGAATATTTTGCATTAGCACTTAACATTGACCTCATACTTCTAGAAAACAGAAAACGTCACAAGCCGGGAGATTTAGCTGTAGTTAAACTACAGGTTAGCTAGAAAACATGTTTTAGCTAGGGTTAGTGTCTGTTCTAGCAGACCTCTGCCAAACCAGCAAGACTTAAACCCAGCCTGGTTCTATAGAGAGGCTAAGTCACACCAGTTCCAGTGGGCCCCAAGGGACCTTACTTCGGAAAAAACATGAACAGTAGTCAGAGGAAAGAGACAGATTATTTTTTGATCCTGTTTAAATTACACAGCCAATCTCAAATATTATGTTTGTCAATTTAAAAGATAATTTTGCATGTCAAGAAAGACTGCACATGTGACCATCGTGTAAGAGATGTCTTAAAAACGATCAGTTACAGAACCATCTAACTCTCTGTTTGCTAAGCTGCAGTGCTAAACATGCCCATGCTTGTAATGATTTTTACCTCATCTAATACATTTTCCCCTGTTCTGAAGGTACAAACAAATCTGTGCTACGGTTTACAGCCATGTCAGTGTTGGTGATGTATATTGTGCCAGATGAGAGATGTAGTTCACTGAGTGGTCTCACAAAAACTAGGGCTTAGTATTTCCAAGAACCTCACATTTCAATTCGATTTCAGTTCTTCGGCGATTCGATGTGATACTAATTAATATACTTTGATACTGATTCAATAAAAAGCATAGATGACAGCAAAACTAAAAAAAACCCCATCAGAGTACCTTCTGATATTTTTTAAGTAATAATGTGTGCATTATTTGTACTAGCTTAGAACAAACTGACCCCCAAAATGCATTTTACCTTTTCAGTATTCTTAAAGCCAAAGAACAAAGAATAAATCATGAACAAAACAGTATGCTCTAAAGTGCAGACTTTAAAACAACAACTTGATTTTTTCATATGTAGCTGACATTGAAACTAATCAGGTTCAGTAAATTTGAGGGTACACTTGTAGGGGCTTGTTCGCCTATTTAATTTGCATGCAAACATTATGTTTATGCAAATGAGACATGCTGCTCTTGCTGCTGTATGTTGACTGTTTGTGGTGGGGAAAAAAAAAACATTGTTTGATGCATCGTGATTCAGATGTGATTCTGAATTGATTCAACAATGTCTAATAATTGAAAATCGAAATTTTAAAATAGCCAGAATAAAAAAGGTGGAAAATGGAAGTGCAGCACACTGTGCACCCAGACATTTTACGGGGGGTACATAAGAAAACAAGAAAGAAACATGGCTGATCACTAGATCCAACCAGCACCGAGTTGATTAAAAGCTAGCGTTTGGAAGCACTTTAGCTTCTACACTGTTGATGGAAAGTAAACTGGACAAGACCCACACTATATGTAAGCTGTGTCATACTAAGATAAAATCAAGATACATTAATTCAAGATGCATCTTAATGCATCGGGAATCATTTAAAAATCTAATTGTAGGGCCCTGAGTTTTAACTGAATCAAATTGTTTGGTGCCTAGAATTTCCCACCCTTATTGACTATAGAGGGAGATGCTGACAGACCAGCATCACTGGACGGGATTATTAATGATGTTGGTGAGCAAATTATTTAGCTTGCTAACTGGTGTGTCTAAGTTTGAGGAGCTGACAAGAACCTTATATAGGGAGGGGTGTGTTGCGGGAAAAAATGTGACAGAGAGATGATGGACAAATGAAGAGGGGTACCACTGAGTAGGTCTTATTTATTGAGTGGTGGGTCTTACATTCCTAATACAATGTGAACTGTTGACTTTATCATTAGCTCGCTGTAAATACTGTAATTGTTGGCTGCTCACTTGTTAGCTGCCTGTTCGGGCAAGTAAAAAACAAATGTGAAAAATAAAAAAACTAATAGGACAAAAATAGCCTCCTATATCGTGGAAGCAGAGCTTTCTACAGCTCAGCTGGCTGCGTTTTCATGTTTTTCATCTGGAGACAGCTGGGGACAAACGGGGTTATTGTGATTAAAATGTGTTGCGTCTGTTATGTCACTCACGTGCTTAATGACTGCTCTGACTCTATGCCCAGACCGATGTGCAAGTGCAACGAATTGCCATGTTCCTCCAGCCTCCTTAAACTACCCAAGTGCCAGGTAACAGCACTAAAACAAAAAGGAAGCCACCAGACAACGAGGGGCCAGGGTATGAAGCAAAGCGGCAGAGGAAGTTTGTAGAGAGTTGGACGGAGAAGTTTTCTAGGTCTGCCTAGCCTCATCGTGAGACAGGCTGACCTTTAGGTCCGTACCGCATGCCATGTTCGGCATTAAAACTTACACTCTACAGTGACACTGTTAGTTAAAGGGATGTACAACAATGGTCATATAGAAAGATTTAGCAGGCAACCAAAAACAGATAAGAACACATCAATAACACACATTTCTCATTCCAATAAATTCAAAAGATAAAGAATGTTTCAGTTTATTTATTTATTTATTTTTTGCTTTTGATTTTTATTGGATAAATCATCGTACTAATTATAATAATAAGTTATAATTAACAGAGAGCTACAATGCTTTTCCGTCTTTTCTGACCTATGGATGCTGTCACAATATCGGATACATGTGTAGGCTGTTTCGGTTGGCTCTGCATGTTGTGTTTTTAGTTAAAAATTTATTTATTTATTTATTTTTTTCCTTAGGAAGAAAGTTAACTTTGTTTAGCTTTCCTAATGAGGCAAGCACTAGACAGAAAATGATAGCATCCTGTTTCTAGGCCAAAAGAAAAAAAATCTCTGTGTTTATTTATTCACAGCACTTCCTCACATGAGCTGGATAAATGGCTAAATTGCTGCTAAGGGACTGCTGTTCCCACATTACCTGGTTGAGTAAAAGAGTCAGAGGCGCAAGCTGAAACATTTTGTTAGTGTCCTACCTGTGCTATTTTGTGTCAGTAATCAGACAAAAGGGGTTGTGAGTATAACGGAGAGCAGCGGTACGCACAGAGGAGGAAAAAGTGGAGGAGAAAGCTACACAGACTGTTTTGAGAGGCCTGCATTTTTGTTTTCGGGCAAGTAACTTTTGCTATTGGGCAAGTAAAACATAACAAAGCTAAATGTCAAGCCCAGAAACTGAAAAAATACTAACATTGTTTTTTTTAAAATAATAAAAGTAAACAACAACAACAACAAAAAACTGTCCATGATAAAAGACAGACATGAAGAAAAAATGTGAAGATTAATATTGAAAAACATCATGATTTTTAAAATATCAAAATGAAACAAGATAAGATTGTTATTTTTTGACTGTTTTATTTTTCTGTGTAAATTTAGTCAGTGCCAAATCCTTATCTCGGTGCCAGGACAACTTTTTTTTTTAAATACAAAATGTTTCAATGCCAATGTTTCCTTCTTTAGTTAAGGTTTTTTTTCCAATGACAAATCATATTTTAATGCCAACATTTACTGTCACTGTTCTGGCCTCACAGCTATGTTTGTAGAGCACATATATTTGTAGTAAGAGAAAGAATTGGTTTTTATATAAAATTTAGTCACATTGTCTCCACAAGTGTTTGCAAAGTCAGGGGCCAATTAAGTGGTCACAACCTGGAGCCCTGCAGTACAAAGGGAAAAATAACGAAAAGGGAAACATGCCAGAAGATCATCTTAATTTATGGACATTTCTACCCATTTATATTTAGACTTTTGTTTCTTTTGTGTTTGTTTAAGACTGAATCAGATTCATCAAAACATTTATCATACTGTACATTTCATCCATATTTCTTTATGTAAAGCACACAGGTCACTCACTGCTTAAGAGTGCTGCACAGTTTGCTTCATCTTGATTGGCCTGACATGATACCAGTGACTCATTTGTTGTCTTTCCCACCTTCCGCGTCTTTGTTTCTCACCTTCATCTGTTTCTTTCTCATCATCTCTTACTCACTCGCTTTGCTTCCTTCAATATTATGGGTGCTTTGCTGTTTTTGTGGTTACTTGTCTGTCTGCATATATCTGTGCAGCTGCTGTTTTGGTAAGGTCTTTGAAAAAAATATGTTAAATCTCAGTGTTATGTTAAATCTAGAGTGAACTCAACCTCCCAGAATGATAATATTTAACTGCAAAAGCAAATCAAAGGCAAACTTTGCTTCAAGGGCAGTTGAAACAACCTTGAGGAAACAGCAGACCCCTCTTGTGCTTCCACTAACAAACTAAAGGTGTTGGCAGCCTGACATGCTCTAGGGTTAGACTTCCCCCTCCCTGCAACACCGAATCACCCAGAAGAAGAAACAGAAATGTGAGATTGCGTGGGTGGGCTAAAAGAAATGACAAAGCCTGACAACAGGAAGAGAATGAAACATTTTCAGATGCTGCACTGTTAGAACTTTAGTGCAGTATTTACACATTTTTTGCATTTTTCAGTTAGCATTCAGGGGAAGTACTTGAAGCCTTTATCTGCAGCTTAGTCTTGCATGAGCTCCTCACAGGGAGGTTAATGCAGGGAATTAGTTGTAACATTTTGTTGTAAAAGGCATAACTACCAGTTAACAGTGGAGGATTTTTATTTAAAAGCAACAACAGCCACTTGACTCATTAGGCATGAGTTACCCACTGGAAAGAAGTTGGCAATATGGTGTCAGAGGGAGCGCAGATGGTAAAGTGATGCATTGGCCTTCCCTCGTTTGTCCCAACCTGCTTGAACAGACTCAAAAACAGTATAGAATATTCTGATTTATATAAGATAGTTGGATTCTTCTTGTCGGGTTCAAACTGCATGATACTCAGTATGTTTCTGCTTTTGTTGCATGAATACAAATATTGACTTAAATTTTTTGCTCTTGTCAGTTCATTGATTTCTAAAGTAGCATCCCCAGCGTAGTACACTTAATACCCTCCCTCATAGGGATGCAGGTGACTAGTTGGTTAAAAGATTAAAATGCCTACTCCCTCACTAGTTGCCCCAGAAATACTAGTCCATTAGTAATTATTTAATTATTTAATTGACAATGTAGAATGCTGGTGCACTGGGCACTGTTGCATTTCAGTGTTATGCAGCCAGTCCTCCTACACTACACACTCCAGCACATGGAAAAAAGAAACTTAAGAGGGACAAAGAGAGATGGCAGCTTGAAGGAAAATAAGCTCAGTTTGGTAGTATTTTAATGAAGAAGAAAATGATAACATGGTTGTGTGTTGGCTGTGTAGGCAATATATATATATATATATATATATATATATATATAAATAATATACCGTAATATTGTCACAGCTGTGGTTCAGTCGTAGAAGACAATCACAGCCAAAGACAATCCATAATCAGTGTGATATTGCTGGTATACAGCAGTTCAACAACAGTTTAAATAGCGATGCTGACTAAGAAAATGTTGAAGAAAGGTGACAAAATAGATTATTTAAGTATTTTATTTGGCTCCAACAAAAACAGTTCCCTCAGGATTAAACTCTCACTGTTGCCTTGGCAACGCAGCGCACACAGTCTGCTGCTGCGCCAGGCACTCACAGCAGGTACTACGATACTTTGTATCAGTATGCAAATTGATCTGCACATTGCCGTTGATTGTGCAGCCAGTGAAATAAGTGTCGGGTGAAAGCATAGTTGACTGTCGCTTGAGAGGCACGGTCGATTCTGAGGATTGATCTGACAGTATGTGGCTCCATCTTTTCCTGCTGTCCATGGATGGCTTCCAGTGACTTTTCAGTGAGCTCTCAGACCTGCAAGACAAATGCTATTTTTTTAAGGGTGCGACTATCATGAGGCCTAATTGCTATCACACATCGCCATTGCGACTCTGTAGTAATGTTACTTAAAGCAACATCTTACCGGTGCCCACTGACTGTCATGATCTCCCTCGCTTCAAGTCCCGCATCTGACCCGAGGCTGTGATTGGTGTAAATAGCACGTGTCCTTGCCTCCTTGCACATCTTGGAGAACATCTGTGCCAGTGTGTTGATTCCCAGCAGAGCTGTGGTGTACCACACGCTGACTGTGGGAGCCGCTGTCATCCTAGGTTTCAGGTAGAGGGCATTTGCATCGGGTGAGATTTTGCTGAGGTGTTTTATCAGGGAAGCGACTGGGCAGAGTGGGTTGCCTGGCTCCTCATACATGGCACCTCTCCTGTTTTCTCTGTCTCTCTCCAACGGGTCCTTATGATTTTTAGTTTCCTCATTAAAGGACATGGTGAAATACCTGGCACCGTTTTCATAATTTTTTAAGACGAAAGAGTCAGGTTTAAGGGCCCTGTTCCCCTACTTCCCTCGCCGTCCAAAATGTAACTGGAGGTCGTGCCAGACCTTGTTAAGCAGGCTTTTTGGGTTGTCTGGCCGTAGTGCAGCGGAGTGTTTTAGGATGAGCTGTTCCTCAGGTGTAATAGCAGGATGGAGTTCACATGCATCCAAGTTTGAAAGCAGTAGACAGCCCATACTGTCTGCCTAACAGTGTTCACCTCATTATTGGTCTTCTCCAGTGCTTCTAGTTCGGCTGATGAGACATTGGCAAACCTGGATGTTGGCGCGCTGGTTTCAGCTTCCCCTCATCCTCATCAGATGACCATACATAATTCAGTTCAAATGTTATATTTTGAAAGAAATCCATGTTTTAGGCTGGTTGATTGGGAGCAGCTGAATGAATTAACGTGACAATGTAAGTGTTGATCACAGCTGTAAATTAGAATGTTGCCATGGCAACACGTAAGCGTTGATGTGGAGTAATACATACAGAGTGAAGAAACCGTGATGTTGTGGTGAAATATTGTCACATTTTTAATGTCTCTTAGCCAAACAAATTGCTTGGCTGGAACTAACTGTTGTATAAAATATAATATGAAGTATATATATATAATATAAAATATGTGAGCTTTTGCCTAGACAGCCAGCACCCACCGTGTTACCATTTTATTCAGTCAGCACAGAAGTATTACAACATTCGCCACTCCAACCCACAGAGGCTGTGATGCCGACCAGTCAGAAAAGATGGCACAACTCATCATCAGAATGACTGCCAATGACATGCTGCTGCTATGTTTTGTTGAAGGTAAAGGCTTCTGCAAGTTAATGCACTGTATTGAGCCTGAATACACGGTACTAATCGGGTCGCACAACGGTAATGTCCCAACTGAAGCTCAGCCTCCTGTTTTCTACTGTGAGCAATCTTAATCATAAACGGCGCAATGCGCCACATATTGCAGCATGCAAATTAATGGCTTGGTAACATTAATTGTCTTGAATAATGTTTAGGCTAAATGGCTCCTAAATAAACACAAAACTTTCATTTTAAACTTTTTAACCTCTATAGATTAAGTTGTGCTCAATTTAAATGTTTTTTTGAGTGTTTTCTTGCTAATAGACTAGTCGACTAGACTAGTTGACTATGTTATCGGTATCGAATTTGTAGTTTTGGTATCATGACAACCCTAGCACAGACCAAATTAAAGCCTCTTGAAACGTGGCAGAACTTTATCAGTTCAGTAAATTTGATATTTTTTTATGCTAGTATGATACTGTGAAGATTTGAAATATGTAGTCAGTTTATCCAAATAGTGTCTGTCTGTATTTATGTCGCGAAGTTTTCGGACTTGTGAGGAGTTGCAGCTTGACAGGAGGCCTGACGGTCTGCTGCAGTCAGGCTGACAGTCAGGCTGTTAACTGAAGAACCATTGATCTGTGTGGAGATTCAAAGCTGGCCGTAATGTTTTTCTAGCATTTTAAAACGCTGTGCTCCGTGGTGCTCTCAACTGCACGGTCATTTGCTAGGGGAAACGTACCCCCTCACCACCCAGAAACATCCCGACGAAACCAAAACATCAGAATACAGGTAGAGGGCAGTGTGTACGCAGTCACCACCACACATTCATAGAGGCCCAGAAATGATGATTGAGCAGCATTACTTTTGAATATGTCTATATTTTATCTTTTAGTAAAATTCTACTGACTCCATCTTTTAATACGAAATCCGTAGGAAAAAATTTCCGCACCTTATGCAGATCAGTACCAGCACTATTTAATACTTTCTCCCAGTCCCTCAGTTTCACTTTAACATTATTTTGTCCAACAAGTGTTCAGTAATTCTCCAGGCATTCTTGGGTGGGGACAACCTCTTAAATAGCATTTAGATGATGGAATTCTCTAATGGTGTAGCCATAATAAAGATGATGATGGTTGCAACAGCTTTATGATATTTCTTAACTCCTCTTGTTTTTCTGTGGTGCCTTCACCTTCCAAACCTACAATTGGTAGATATTTTTAAAATTGGTCAGCAATGTCTTCTGTTTCTGTTGAGCAAACTCCTGCTTCAAGTTTTGTGTTTTTGCCTGTGTGTGGTTTTTTCAGTTGGGCATAGATGGAAATTGTTGATTTCTGCCTTCATCAGCAGTTGATGTTGCCTGCCAAACATACTGAGAAAAGCATTTCTTAACGTAGCTGTATGTGTAGATCTTGCATTTTCCTTGTATTTCAGACTTTCAGAAACTCCAAGGACATTAAATGCTACACATCATTTATGGATTTTGATGACTGAAACTTTTTGACTTAAAGAATATAACATGTCTCGCGTCATTCTGGTGTGTTGTGCTTAGACTATGATGCATCCAATTCTCCCAGATTCTGTGAAGGGAGAGTTAGCCGCATTGGGTTCTTTGCTCTGATGTGATGAAAAGCACTTTGTCACATACTGATGTCAGCGTCCCTGGAGCATGTGACAGCAGAGCAAATGAGGTGACTGGGTTTTCTTGTCATGATTCTGTGGCCTCTTAGACCATATATATAAGCCATATAAGTCTGTACTTCATTAGTCTCTGTAGAGATATGTTTATCCCGTGTGTTTGTCTGGGGGCAGTGGGCACGCTTGCCAGAGGCCAAATGTATACATAATGTGTACGCACACAAACCATACATGTGCCTATTCCTCCACAAAACATGTTAGAAAATGTGCAATGAAAATGTGCCCATCTCACACTTAAATTAGCCCAGGAGCACACAAAGGTTTCTGCAGCCAGAAAATAAATACAGTATAAGGAGAGAGATTAATGTCCTCCTCCACTGAAAAATGTTTTTCTTATGTTTATGTCAGACCTGACAGGGCTGGACAGTGCGAGCTTTGTACTTGCATTTGCGGCTAAAAATAGACATTTGTGACCAGCAAAGTGGGCATGCGTGCTAATAAATTAAATAGTTTAATTCATTTTTAACAAGTCTTAGGCTTTTTTGAGCTGTCTTGAATGCAACAGAAGTCAGGGTGTACCAATACCAATGCCTGTAACGATGTTGTTTGTCAAATAAATCATGTGATCCATTTTTCAGTGGAGAGGCCTCTAGCAGCAGCTTCCCTTCAGCCCATGACCACAAAAAAAATAGTGAATGTTCCGAATGGGACAGTGAGTTAGTTTAAAAAGTTATAACGTTATGTAATAAAGCTGATGGTGACACAGATGAGAACGACGATTAAGATATAACAATTGTAAAACAGTAACCTTACTAGTTAATTACTGTATGCCAAAACATAGCATAAGTGTTACTTTACGTATAGAGTAGGTATAGACAACACAGTATAACTATACCTTTTAGAACCGATCAGTTAAAAGAAATGTCCACATGGGCAAACTTTGCGACACTTAGGGCACAGACCGAAATGCCTCAATACCATTGAATATCAAAAAAATGTCTTGTCGTGCGGTACCCAATTTCAATCCCTAAGGGGTTAATCTAATCAATGGCAGTGATCCAATACGCATGCAGTATGCCCAAGGTGCTAAGACAAAAAGTGCTGGTGATTGGCTGTGTCATCGCTTCCAACACACAGTTGCCATGGGTTAACATTATTTCAGAGAGGGGCTTAGCACATTAGTTAAGGTGTTATTTGTGTAAATGTGTAATGTTACTCACATTACAAATGATATGAGCTGCCCTTCGGGCTGTCGCATGCTCTTGTAAATCATCCTCATTGGACAATGACATATTTTACGAGGTCCCATTCCAGTTCCTCCATCGGTAGCATTCCTGTGTGTGTGAGAGCTGCTCCAGCTCAGGGATCGTCCAGGAACCAGTATCAAATCATAGTATCGATAACAAAACTTTTGGAATGATACCCAGCCCTAGCGACAGTGGCGAGAAAAAAACTTCCTTTTAACAGGCAGAAACCTCGGAACAGATCCCAGTGTAGAGGTGGGCGGCTGTCTGATGGGACTGGTCAGGTTGACAGAGAGAGTGCGAGAGGCTGAGAGGGAGAGTAAGAGGCTGAGAAAGAGAGAGAGAGAGACTGAGAAGAGCACAGCAAGAGCAAAACATAAACTATAATAGCAAAATGTAGTGTTATGTCTGTTTTTCTCAGTATGTAACAATGATGATATGGACTTGGATTATGTGTTCACCGTTTATTCCCGGCACTGACGTTACAGCGCACACCACCATGGATACTGACAACAACAATGTTGGCAAGGCGAAACCCACAATGCCTTGTGCCTCTTTACTATGGTGGTCTTGATAACCTAAAAACACAACATCTCCTCCCCTCTTACAACAGATGCCCTATCAGAGAAACTACTTAGAAATTAAAGAAATTACTTAGCTTCTCAGCTTTCAGGTGTAACATGAACATTTACCATATGTCTGAAATCACACATTGTGTTATCACATTAACAAATGACTTAACATAATCAGCTTGATGTTACAACTCATCAATTCTTCTTATTCATTATGAACTCTAACTCAGGGATGAGGGTAGACTGCCTCAATCCCTCAGTTGATCCCAAGGGGATTATTCTGCCCCTGATGGTTTGGGTCAGTCACTGATCTTCCTTAAAAACTCAGACATGCAGGGGGTCGTTGCTCCTTTGTGCTCTGCAGTAACATCAGTTTTAGTGTTTACTGAGGATAGAAGTGTATTCAGGACTCGATGTCACTACAGGTGTCTTAGTCCCACCTGCAGTTCCACCTGTGGAAAGTGGAACTGAAGTATTAACAAGTGCATCTGAAGAATCTCCAGAGAACAGGTCCGGTGACACCGATGGAATTGACAGGAGTTGATTAGCGTGACACTGTCCAGACACCAGACACTGTCATTCGTCTTGATGGTGTAAGAGACTGGTCCGATTTTAGCAATAACAGTAGCAGGAACCCACTTAGGCTCTCCACTGTAGTTTCTTGCTAACGCAGTCTCTCCCGATATGAAAACTCTGTCCTTAGCCTGTCGTTCTCTGTGTTGGATCTGTTCTTCCTGTTGACCTTGAACTATGTCTTTCACTGCTATGGGCTTCAACAGGTCAAAGGTTGTATGCAGGTCTCTCGTTAGCATTAGGCTAGCAGGAGATGAAAAGTCAGACACTATAGTTGAGAAGGAGATCCAAAAGGATTGACCATTTCTCCTAGGTTTTCGATTGTCTTTTCTGTGGTAGTCGATGGCATTACAGCCACTTCAGGCCATTTACTGTGAGCATCAGCAACGACCAGAGACATTCTGTCCTCCAGGGGTCCTGCAAAATTAACGTACACACTATGCCATGGCGCTTGTGGAAATTCCTACGGATGAAGAGGAGCTAATGGCGGATTGTTTCTGATTTTGTGAAAAGAAGAACAAGTTGTAGCCGTCTCATCGATTTGTTTGTCCATGCCTGGCCACCAAAAGTAGCTTCTCGCCATCTCTTTCATCCTTACTATTCCACTATGTCCAGAATGTAGCTGTTGGAACATATTTGCATGAAGTGACAGCGGAATGATCACCTGCCCTCCCCACAGCAAACACCCTGACTGGACAGAAAGCTCCAACCCCCTCCCAAGGTAGGGCTTCAAACTCACTGTTGACCGCAGGACGACCCTTGAAATAATATCCATGACTTCTGACAACTGTGGATCATTATGGGTCTCCTTTTTGACTTGTACAGCTGAAACAGGTGCTTTTTCCACCTCTCTGAAGTAGAATATGTCCACAGTGTTTGATTCAGGCTCAGTGACAGGAAGTGGCAGTCTGAATAAATCATCTGCTTTGCAATGGGAGTCTGATTTACGATACTTAATGTCAGAAGAATAAGCAGATAACAACAAAGCCCACCTCTGCAGTCTCGATGCAGGGAGAGATGGTATCCCAGTGTGTGGTCCCAGGATGATCATGAGAGGTTGATGGTCAGTTAGGAGTGTAAACTTCCTCCCATACAAGTACCGATGAAATTTTCTTACTCTGAAAACAATGCTCAGTGCCTCTCTTTCTAATTGAGCATGGTTTGTCTCTGCTTTGTTCAATGTCCTTGATGCAAAAGCTTCACCGTTTGGCAGTACACGAGAAATAACTGCTCCCACTCCGTATGGAGATGGGTTGCACTCAAGCTGAGGCAGAAACCATGAGTTGAAATGAGTCAGAATCTCCGATGTAGTCAGCACAACCTTAGCTTTTTGGAAAGCTTCCTGATAGGTGGCTGTCCATTTCCATGTCTTGTCTTGGTGTAACAGCTCATGCAGTGGCTATAAAAGTGATGGTTAGGTTAGGAATGAAACATCCATAGTAGTTCAGTAATCCTAAGAGGGATTGCAGGTGGCTGACGTTCTGAGGTGGAGGTGCATCCATAATAGCTGTGATTTTCAAGGGTGCAGTATGAACTCCTTTAGCATTGATCACATGTCCAAGATATTCCACAGATGGCTGAAAGAACTCACATTTGTCCTTGTGAACTCTCAACTTGTATTCTCCCGATCTTTGAAGAGCAGCATCCAGGTTACACAGGTGCTCTTCATCGTTCACTCCAGTAAATAAGATGTCATCAAGATAGCACTGCTCTCCTGGCAAACCACTGAGGATCTGATCCATAGCCCGCTGAAGCAGAGCCAGGGCCAAGGTGATGCCAAAAGGCAGTCTGCAGTGTCTAAAAAGTCCTCAGGGTCCGACGTTAAGGTTTTTTCCTACTTGCCCTGCAGGGAAACTTCTTAAATCTACTTGTCCCATCTAAATTCCTACTTGCCCTGCCAAGGACGTACTTTTTCTGGCTGTGTGGTGCATACATTTCGCTTGCTAAATAAGAAAGTAAACGACCCCAAAATATTTTAAAGCCAAATCCAACTGACAACTTTTATTGATGGTTAACTGATGCCATAGCAGATTGGGGGCCCCAAATCCTAATCTCACCCAGGGCCCCAAAATGTCTAGGACTGGCCCTGCTGTGACAGGCTGTCAGCAGCTGCAAAGGGAGAGACTCCGCGATGCACAGGGTTATGAGAAGGATGCTGCACACCTCACTTTCTCGTGACTTTACTTTGTGTGACTGTGTGGACGTGACGTTTTCCCATCAAACACTGGATTCTAACAGAGTGACAGCTGATTGACATGAGGAGCCCAGTGTGGGTTGAATGCGCAGCGACAGATCAGGTAATGAAGAAGATGTCTCGTGTATGAATGTCTGAATCTTCTTCATGACGCTGCGTGTTCATAGACTTTTAGTCATGGGTCATCTTCACCTCCTGTCAAGGCTCCAAAGAGAGCAGCATGGGCCTGGGTGAATGTACTATCATGTTTAATAACCGTGTATATATTGAGAAAACGGATCAGCAGACTAATTGTAAAACATTGTATTTGCTTTTGACATTTTGTATTGCTGTGGGGGTCAAAGAAGTGACTAACTAACCCACATTAAGTCTTAGGACACAACGATCCATCGGACCAGGAACAGCCTGGCGTTTTATTGCCTCAAGGCAAGCCATGTGTGGAATGGATTTAGCATGGCTCTACAAGTTCTGCTTTCTGTAGTTGTTGTTGCCGCGGAAAAATTATTCATTTTCATTGGCTTTAGCCAGGAACTGTATGGTATTGTGCTCCAAGTCGGTACTTGCCAGATCGGGCATATCTGGGTAGGTTTTGCTTGCCCGCCTTTTTTTTTTTTTTTTTTTTTGGAAGGCATTCGGGCAACCGTTAATGTCAGACCCTGGTCCTTTACGTGTATTTATAGTCAACATTTCACGTGACTGTTCCTTTACATGCATTTGCAGGCAAGCATAACTGAGATCTATTTTACTGAATTTTTTGTCCTCCACTTAGTCCAGCAAATAAGTCGTCAATCAGAGGAAATGGATATTGTTCTTTTACTAGGACAGGGTTAACAGTTACCTTGAAGTCTCCACAGATTCAGATTCCACCATTCTTTTTTGGCACCAGAACAATGGGTGTGGCCCACTCACTAGTTGTCACAGGCTCCAAAACCTCATTCTTAACCATAGCATCCAAGTCAACTTCCACCTTCAGTCTGGTAGCACAAGGCACCCGTCTCACTTTCAAAAATACAGGTTTGCTACCAGGTTTAACATGTAGCTGCACTCTAATATCTTCCATACTACCTAATTCATCGCAAAAGACCTCTTTATGCTTTTCCAGTATCACCTGCAGTTGTGAGGAACTGGGTGACAACTTACTCATCTCTTGCCAGTCGCGACGGATTGCCTTTAACCGCACAAGTCCCATTATGACTACGTAGTTTCTCTTGTTGACATAACCTTTACACTGTACCAGTACATCTGTCAATCCTTCATGTGCACTGGGTGTCCATATGCTCTGAAGACGGTGTCTGAAGGACGTAGAGGAAGGTGTTTCTTGCATTTTCTGTGGATTTTATAAGACACTAAGGATGCCTTCAATCCAGTGTCTGTTTGCGTTTTTATTGAATGTCCTTCTAACTTAGCTTTAGTCCAGAAACCATCTGAGCTCTCATCCACATTAATTACAAGTACCATATTTACTGTAGTAGACATTTCCTCTTCTGAAGAGTCACTGTTCCTCTCCTTTCCATGTTTAACTGTGTGAACATTAGGGATGGGTACGGAGCCCCGGTATTGAACGGGCCAGGGGCAACATTATTCAAGACCGCAATGTCAATAAGCTTCGACCTTAACGGTTCTGCTATCTGTACTGGAGTAGTTAGGGTTCAAACCCCGAAGGGGTAGAACCCTTCTAAGATTCACCCGGTTTATTATTTATTATTTATTATTTATTATTTATTAGGGTTCAAACCCCGAAGGGGTAGAACCCTTCTAAGATTCACCCGGTTTATTATTATTAGGGTTCAAACCCC
>JAPQLA010006653.1:0-14117 GCA_029822935.1 Naso vlamingii | reverse complement strand
AGTTTTAGTGGAGCACAGCCGTGTAGCTGTCAGACCTCAGTCAGAGCTGGCAAATGCTACGCTCTGATTGGCCTGTTCCTGTAAGAGGGCGGACCTTAGCGAAGGGTCAACTGCACTTTAACTGACAGAATCACTGTATAAAAAGCCCTTAAAGTATTTGATAGAAAACCATTTTCATATCATTGAGAAATACAACCCTTTTGATCATTTTAAAAACCCTAAGTCTACCTGCTCTGTACAATAGATACTGAATGGACTTGAACCGCCTCACTGAGTGAATACACTAAGCTGAAAGCTAACATTAGCATAACTACCAGGGCCACAGCTAGAGGGGGCTGTGAGGTGACAGCTGGGGCAGCACAGCGCCTGCAGGAATGTCCTACATACATCACCCTCACAAGCCCTGTACCGCACTTTGATTCTGTTTTATTGTTGTACCATGCATGTTTTCATATACATATGTATGCACTGTGGCAGCCTGCTCTGCACTTTACATTATCACTGTGATACTGTCATCTGACACTGCATGTGTTTGTGATATTGTTACGGTTGTACGCATGTGTGGGGACCACATGTTCCATCTGAATCACCTGCTGTTTCAGCAAAGCGTCCAAAGTCTCGGTCCGCTCCACGCAGCAGGTACGCATCAACTCATCTGGATTCTTCTTACTTATTTAACTGTAATACATATTTCTCAGTTTTTTTTATCCTGCCGTCCATGACACATGTGTCTAACAAACAACAGGCACTTTTTAAAGTGGGGTCACTGACCCTTCGGAGGTCATCAGGGGGTGCTGGGGAGGTCACAGAATCTTGGAGGGAAGGGGGGGTGGGGTGTGAACAAAAATTAAATCAGCAGTTAATATTATCTGTGACAATAACACTTCGATATATCTTTTTAGATGTTATTAATCACTGCATATCGAAATGAATGTGTCCTTTTTTACGGAGCTCCTGAAGTCCCGAAAGGTAATTTTTTTTTCTTGTGTGCCTCCGTCAGCATTACACAGGTGTGGCAGCTTATTTATCTGTTCACAGCAACCACACTGACTGATTTCTGCCAACATGATCTCGACTATCAGTGATGCCTCTCATCCCGTAACATCATGATACATGGCCACATTTTATTCATTGAAGTTCT
Organism: Naso vlamingii; assembly: GCA_029822935.1. Classification (NCBI taxonomy): domain Eukaryota; kingdom Metazoa; phylum Chordata; class Actinopteri; order Acanthuriformes; family Acanthuridae; genus Naso; species Naso vlamingii. The sequence goes on along the minus strand of JAPQLA010006653.1, from coordinate 12,976 downwards.
GTTTCAGTGAACTTGGCCTGAATTAAGAGGAGGACTAATGATGATAATTTGTATTGTGACAACTGTGTGAGAGCTTCACTGGCTTTATTTCCAGGCTTTTATCATTATACACTCCATGCATGTGGTGAAGACACACCGGGTGAAGTGGTGAGGTGACGGGATAGGGCAGCATGTGTGTGCGCTCAGCAGAGTGCACGTTGTGTGCCACGCAGTTGTGTTCACTGCAGCAGTTTGACCCACGACACCTACGTGAAAACTAAAATCATACTTGCTCATGAACGCACAGCAGGCTGTTCATTCTGTAATGCTGACTGATTCTGGATTCCTACAACAGACGATCTGTTCAGTCACCAAACAGCCCGCTCCACTGCGCACCTCCCCATCTGTCTTTGGACCTACATCATAACTGCAAGCCAACAATAGCCTACATCTATAAAACACATGAAGGCTACATATTTAGGCTCTATTGAAAAACATATACAATATATCCCTAATTGCATGTAAGCTTATAGGCTACCTGTGCGCACAAGAAAATAAGTATCACCTTTCAGGACTTCAGGCTCTGTACTTTTTCAATTCTAGCCTTTCAATTCAAAAAAATAACACACACCACTCAGGTCAGTCAGAATCAAGCAGTTGCTATGAGTGACGCTGAAATACAGAAAGTTGCAACTGAAAATTAGTTACCTACCTTGAGCTACAATGGAGATATTTTTGAAAAGAAAAAGACCATCAGACCACTAGACTGAAGATGACTCAGCTCATTCCAAGATCTACAAAAAAGTCTCCCACAACCATCAACTATACCCAACAAGAAGTCAGCCATTTGGATGTGAATGTCTATTTTTGGTGATTTCCATGTTTTGTGTTTTAACAAACTCCTCATACAGATTTGATCTGATCCCCGCTGAAACTGCTGTGTGTACTCTGAACCTCTTTGGGATCAACACTTATCAAAAGCTTTAGTTTTTACTCGTTTCACAAGAATGCCATAATGAGGACATTTCCATGCCAATTAGGAGTCATCCACATTGTACCCCCCACTGGGAACAGGAAGAAAGTCTAATATTACAGGCATCGTGGCATTTTTATTAACCTGTCATGATTTAGACAACAGTCATCGCTACTATGTGCTTTTTGGCCCGTTCAGCGCCACATGCAGCTTTAACGTAGAACTTGTATTCTAAGGTCTGACCCACGATAATATATTTGATTTGTTCATGTTCCAGCGGTCTTTGTTGTCTTTTGAACACGATCTGTTCTCTCACCTAAGCAAAGATCATAACAGTCCACAGATCACATACCGGACGTTTAGACAACAATGTTGTTCTGCTGATGTGGTGGAAACTCAAACCCATTCTTAAAGAGTGTGCTATGTTGATTAGGCAGCCAGGCTGACATTTCTGTTAGTGCAGAGTGACAGTGATGTTTTCAAGAAACATTGATCGGGTTATTTGGAGCAGTCTATTCTGATCACAGTTGTCAGAAGCAAGCAGTTGAGATAGGCTGCTGCTGATCTGCTTTGCACTGACAATGTCTCCCAGCACTAAGTCCAAAATCAATCTCTAATTGAACGCTCCAACAACAATCCATACTGTCTCTAAACCCAAAGTGACAACCTAACGACTCCATTTCTTCATCAACATGTACTTCTTACAGCTGTCACAGCCCATAGCACGACTGTATGCAAATGGAACATCATTCACTGTGATATTCCCACAACCCTCAAAAATAGAGAAATGTGTCAAAGCTACAAACAAAATATTAGTGTGTTTTAACTTTCTTATTAAACTGAGGAAAATTCTTAAACTGAAACTCAGTGAGGACAGACTGACACCTTTACAGATGCTCTTCATGTCAAGAGAATCAGAGTAACAGTTTCCACAATATTAATTAATGCCACTTAAAGTGAACCTAGACAATTTTTTTGCTTAACTTTATCATTATGATGCATAACCTGATTAAACAGTGTAACAGTGGTTGAAAAATGACACCATTTGATGCTAACTTGGTCTCCAATAAGCTCTGTTTTCACCAGGATTTTTTTTTTTGCAACCAGGACAAGGCTTTCACAGAAAAATGAAAAACCAGTGATGCTGTCTATACTTTCTGTCCTGATTGGCCGGTGTACGCTGCGTCCCTTAGCAACAGGTGACGTCGCTATGAGCTGATTGGCTCACCTTGCTCTGACTTGCCTCTGCCAACAACAGAGTGTCTGCAGCCACACCGTCAGTTGGCTCGAGCTCGAGCTGAGACGGAGCAGTTTACTCCACTGCAACTTTCCCTGCAACCGTTTGGTCTCAGTTCAAACTGGACTTAAGAGAGAGAGACAACAAATGGAAAAAAACACGAGCCGGCGCAAACGGCTGCAGCAGGTTTTCGTCTTTCTCATGCTACAGCTAACGTTAGCTTGCTAGCTTGCTCACTGAAGTTACCCACTGAAACTTTAAGTAAAATAACATCACTACATTTGACACCGCTCAGCTTGATTTGGCTCACCTGAGGCCACAGGCAACTGATTAATTCACAAAGTGACTCATTCTTCCAACACTGGAGTTTTCAAACATTTTACTTTTATTCTGTCAATTAAATCTTACTTCTGGCTCACACACTGTTAAATTTATTCAACTGTGAATTTAAATTACAAGAAAAAAAATTAAAATTTTATATGCAAAATAAGCTGTTTCTTCAGTTTGTTCTACTTGATTTTTTATATAAGCATGAATACGAAAAAAAAACCCAGAAAAATGTCAGGTTTTTTTTTTTTCCTTTTTCTTCCAGTTTTTGGTTTAAAACAGAAAAACAAAAAGTGGATCTGTATTGTAGTTTTTATCATTTTTGGTATTTGGGAGGTAAATGGAGAATACTTGAAGTATTCTATCACAAAATCAATTAATGTTTTAATTTGAAAAAGAGCATTCATTTCTGGCATTGCAAAGGCAAACTGTGGTTAAACATGAACACAATTTAGCTAAAACAGACTGTCGTCATAACTGGTAGTGCCTTTTATTCTCTGCTGATTCTTTTTCTCCCTTAACTTCCTCATTTTATGAAGCATCTTAACACAAATCTGTTTCTCTAACATATCCAGCAGCTGCCAGCAGGACCCTCCCTCTGGGAAAACACACAGTCACACTTCAGGTGGTCAATAAAAACAGTTTGTACATGTGAAGAAGCTGAAAAGTGAAGGACTGATCACAGCCACGTGTGCTCCACGAGCTCACAAACAGCAAGACTTATCTTGTTTAAGCTTGAGGAACAGTTCAGGTTCAGCTCCAGCAGAAATCAGAGAATTCAACTATTTCATGAATAATTAGAAAGGTGATCAATTTTATTTTCAAGGAACTTCATCTCAAAGTCTTCCTCAGCAGATGATGTATGCTCGCTGGCACCTGAGATACATGGAGATCAACACTGAGGTTATAACTGTACAAACTGAGTCTGGATTTACCTGAGCATCCTGTAGCCCCGCCTCCTTTTCAAAGCAGGCACAGGGTGAGCGATGGCCATTTTTATATTTTACCAAAATAAGCAAAACGTCCTACGCTGTCAATCAAATAACTTTAGCTTTGACATGACTTATTAAACAAACTGACTGAAACGGAAAGGAATACAAGTATAACCAGCCTTAAAACTAGTTTTTGATTCACTGAATAAAGTCAAGAACACACATGGTGGGCTCTGACAGCAACATTCATCCATCAGTCCCTCATCCGAAACTGCTGACCTTGTTGCGGGGGGGCAGGAGCTGTCATCACAGGGCTGACAGATAGAGACAAGCAACTATTCATACTCAAACTACAAACAGTATAACATACTGTGTATTATTTAATAATCAGAATGTTACGAATAATATTTTATGTACCTGGAAACATTGACACTGTGAGAACATCATAATGACCAGGTCACGTGATTATTTCCCACTCTGGGAACCCCTGAGTCCATGTTCATGTTTTGTGGTACTTCGTAAATCAACTGGTGGATGTATGACCAGTGTTCAGTCGTAACACGTTGCTGTAAGAATATTACTTTTCCAGTAATGGATTACTAATAAAACTTCAGTAATATTATCACTGATATTCCTAAATAAAACATGTTAGAGTTTGGCTGCTTGCTTCTGGTTTTTATTGATTTATTTAAATCATTTTGTATTAGCTGAGATATGCCACAAAGTGTTACGTGAAAAAGCAATTAGCCGCAGCTTGTACGTTTCCACGTTACGGAGGAAAGCTGTTTAAAGATTGTGTCCTGTCATCAGTTTGAGCTCGTTGTTCTTTTCATGTTAAATGGATTCAAAGGCTGTAAAAACAAACAGCTGCTGGTTTGATGCTGAGCTGCAGTCAGCAGTGATTTCACTTACACAGACGTGCATGTCTGAATGTAGAGGAGAAACAACACAGTTTTGGAGTGTAGTTGAAAAGTAATATAATGAGTAAAGGAATATATTACTTTGGTAGGGAGTAATGGGTAAAGTAATGATATTACTTTTGAAAAAAGTAATGTGACACAGAGAGAACTGAACACTGCGTGTGACTCACCTCGTTTCTGCATGAAACTGAAGAGGTCATCAAGGAACTCTTTGCGCTTTTCATCGTCATCCAGTTCGTACAGCTGAAAAACAGAGAGGAGAGAAATCAGTGAGCAATGAAGGAGAGAAATTCATCAGAGGAAGTGAGGAGCAGGTCTGATCAGTGGCAGCGGGCGGTCTTTGCTCTCCTGAACGCAGACCGTGTTCATTTAGAGCAACGTGAGTAACCCTGAGCCCAGAATCACACAGCAGCTCCTGTAAGTCCAACACAAGGACGCACAGCGGTGAACGTGTGAAAACGCTTCGAGACGCCGCTTCAGCGATTCAGAGAGCTCATCTGTGTTCACACTGCTCATCTGAATTTGGTGAGTGTGCCACACTGTGCAGGAGCTGTTGTATTGATTTTTTTATTTTTTGTATTGATTGTATTGATCAGCTGATCGGTTTAGTGTGAGCTTGTGGTTGTCGGGGCCTTTCGTGTCCCACTGAGGCAGCTCAACGCTCAGGACATTTCAGCTTTAAACTTCATTCCTCCTTGATTAAAACGTCACCACCCAGCCTGCTCACTCAGCCGTCTACCTGCCTGCTGTCCTCACCTTCGGCCCTCCAGACCAGCTGTCCTGTGGCCTCCTGTGTCCTGCCTGCCTGCTTACATCATGTCTGTCTGTGCTGTGCATTTTACCTTGAAACCTTCCCTCTAAACTTTACCCTAACCCTCATTCAAGACCAGTTCAAATTTTTTAACATTTTAAGCACTTCTATGAATATTAAGAATTCAAAGGGGAAAATAAAAGTGAGCAAATCCAAATCTATCCAGATCTGTAGTTATTAATTATGTCATCTTATTATTAATCATGATAACAAACTACAAAGAAACAAAAGACGTAAGAGAAACAAAAGACAAAAACACTGTAGTTTCTGCCCACCTGAGGGTAAGACGGTCAAAGACGTACAGAGCAAAGACAGATGATTTAATGTTCCGCAGTGCTGCGGGGGCCACGTCTGACGGACGCGCTGCTTTGTTCTGCCTCTCACCTGAACACGTCGAGCAGATTACGCTCGTGTTTTCTCCCTCTGACACTGAAACAAAACGTCCGGCTCTCTGGTCTGTGGAGCTGCAGCACATCGACATCATGAGCGCGACAGCAGTGTGCTCGCCTTCTTCTTTTTCTGTGTTTGTTGGCAGATCTCAGATTAAATTTACACTGTAGGTGCGTGTCACCACCCACTCAATAACTTATCGGCACTGAAATATTATGCATTTTAATTTAAATGAGTTTTTTTAAGATATTTTTTTCATTCAGTAAAGATTACAGCAGCTACTTAGTTATTTGTTAGTTATTCAGATTGTAACACAACAATAATAAAATAATGACAAGCTGATCTGATGAGTGCAGGAAACTAAACAAAGAATCCTTCTGTGCTGTTACATTACCAACTGAAAAATGTAATAAAACCACTCTGCTCATGTTATCTGAAATTTTTATTGAAAGAGGCTTTTTTGAAAAAAATCCTATTTCTATAACAAGTCAATGTTTAGGTATGTATGTGTTATATGTTATATTATTTGTTTTATTGAAATATAAAATTGTTTTTTTTCTGTGAGTTAGTATTTTTTTCTCCTCCATTTCCACCTGTTCCTGCATTGTTGAGTGCTGCAGCTATGAAGAATAAATATTCGCATGAGGTGATGGAAATGAAATCTGCAACAGAAATCAAAACAGGAGAACTTTTTTAAATTGACTATCTTCGGTTGCTGTGTGAAGCTCGTTTGAACACTCGACGGTGGGTCGAGACGATATGAAAATTTCACATCATGATTTTCCTGCCTACAATAATTGCAAGTATTGACATTACCCCGATAACCATCAAAATATTCTTAAAACCTTAAAATAAAAACTTAAATTGCACTTAAACACTGAAATATTTTACTGGGTAATTTATATTTTTATTGCAGCACAGTTCAGAGACACATCATCTTGAGATCTGAAATAAATAATCATAAATATTAAGATGCATGAATAAAGGATAAATAAGTGTTGAGCTCATCTCCCTGTCATTGTTTTTAGTTTGTGATGTTATATAGCAGTAGTTTAGTTATTTTGCACACATCTTCTTTACTGAACTTGTTTCTGAGGTGGATACAAAGTGCAAACCAGCCTGCCGCCATGCTGACATGTTAAGACAATTCATCATAAATAAAAAACTAATATAGAACAGTACATCAGTCAGACAGCTTTCTGAGGTCATTCACGGAGAAGATTTATGATTAACTCAATTATAAACTTTCAAAAGGATAAAATTATTGTGAATGTTTTTTATCCTACACGTTAAGATTAACCATTGTCCCATCCTACTCCACAGACACATCTTGTTGATTTAAAAGAGGGAAAATGTAAAGACAGAATATAAATGTTGTCTCTGTGTCAGGCATGTCTTTTAGGCGCACTGGTTTAGTCATTGGCGTATCCATTATGCGCCTCGTCCTGCCTTTTCACCGGGCAGCGACGGACTCAAAGAGGCTTTTACAGGCCTCAGCATCCAGACACAGCTGATGGAAATATGTTAGTGGCGATGTAACTTTCAGTGAGGCCGAGAGCCACGTTAACAGGCCCACTTAATCAATAGTGGAAGACAGAGGGATGACCTTTGGAATGAGCGGGGCCCTGTGGACACGGCCCCCGAGATAATAACTGATCATTTGGAAGTGTATTAGCTGTCACCAATATTAAAGGAGCAGCGCAGGTCAGCACTCAGGAGGAAACTGTAGGGGGGTTGTTGGTGGCGTTCGTTAAGGGGAGGGTTCAGGAGGTGGGTGGTGGTGGTGTGTGTGTGTGTGTGTGTGTGTGTGTGTGTGTGTGTGTGTTGTGAATGCATTGTGAGTGCTGCACTGCAGGCGGTCCACAGTGCAGGGAATATTGAAAGGTAAAGGAAACAGCAAGCGACTGCAAAAATGTTAAGTGCACAAATGCACAGCGGATGACAATGGCGAAGGATCAATTGTGAGGCCCATGGAGTGCAGAGGCACATACGCAGAGACAATGATGAGCATGTGCTCATGGAGACAACGACACACATGTTAGCATGCATGCAGACACACACTGACAAGCAAAACAAGCACATGCATGAAATGAACCTTACCGAAGTTTTTTTTTTTTTTTATTGAAACCTTTAATTCTTTAAAAGACACGACAGCAAGAAACGTGTATTTATTTTAATATGTATCCATCAGAACGGCAGCAGATTCCACACTAATTTGAACTTTTCTATATATATGACATACACTAAGACTAATGTAGTATTAAAACTTGAGAAGCAGTAAAATATTTTGCAGAATTTAAAAACACACCATTATTGGCTGGACATTTTTTACACACACACATTACAATTATTTTGGGGCTGTGTGTGAAATGGAATGCTGAACTTCACCACTGATGACTTCCCAACTAAAGCCGAACATTTTTATTCATTTAATAATTATTTTTGTTCTTCACTGTGACCAGCAGCTTCTGAGCCTTCAAACCGACAGAGACCTGCACAGAGCTGTTCCTAAAACGTCTTGCTCAGAGGCACTGAGAGCAGAGCAGCAGTGTATGGAGGTGGGGTCCTGTACTTCATTAGTATTTATAAGGATATTACTGTAAAATTAAAGTTGAGGGCATCATGTGCTCTTCAGTTTGGCATCTACACACACAGACATGTGCAGCGTGATATGACGCAAAAAAATATTGCAACAAAATTAATCTGGCATCTGACTTTCTGTGGATAAAAGTGCCTGCAAGCGTCAGAGTGTGTGGGCATGGAATCACTGCGTGGTCACACACACACACACACACACACTGTCACAGCTGCTGTCATTACTTCAGTTATTTGAGGCCTCCCTCTTGTGTGAAGATGAGAATGAGAGTTCAACACTGACAAGGTGAAGGTGTGTAACTTCATTTTCAGGGGAAACTGAACTGAATCCACAGTGAGCTGAATGTTACAGCCTCACAGATGCAGAAAAGCATCCAGAAACATGACCTTTGGTAGACACGAACGAAAGGTTTTTTTCTCTTGTGTGTGTGTGTGTGTGTGTGTGTGTCCAGCCAGTACACTGTCCCCAGTTTCTCTCAGTTTTATCGATGAAAGCAGTTTTTGTGTTTTCTTTCTTCTGGAATTTTGTGAATCAGACATTTTTTTGTTTTTTTCTCCAGTACTGTAAATCACTTTTGATTCTTCCATGGAGGCAACAGTTAGTGAAACACATGGCGTTTTATTTTGAAAACTGACCAGATGATTTGCTGTCCCTGTCTGTGACTTCCTGCATGATCTGTGCAGAAAGACGCAGCTTCCCTCAAACAGACTTGGGTCATTTTCTTTGAGGAGCAGAGCGGAGAGCTGTTGTCAGAGAGAGATTTATTTATTTATTTCGGCTTATAGGAGAATCTCACTTCGACATGGACCACAAACACACACAGAATCATGTCAGGAATGATGATCAGTGAACTAGAATTGGATATGACACAGCAATGTTGGTGCGTGTACGTGTGTGTGTGTGTGTGTGTGTGTGTGTGTGTGTATGTGTTTATGCATGCGCATGAATGAGAATGTGTGCAGGCAAAGTAGTCAGCCCTTAACAACAGACAGAGACAGGAAGTCGTCAGACGTGAACAATTCAGAATGTGAAGTTGAAGTGGGGTTCATCAGGTCCTGAGCCTGTATTCACAGTTCTGCAGAGAAGCAGACTGATGTGCACTTTGGATAGAACTGTTCCACTGGGAGGTGTACACATTAGACTTGTCTTGTCATAATGATTATGTACATCTGCGTTCAACAGGCAAAATGCACCACAAGGCAAGGGAGCAGGAGGCAGTTGGTGCAAAATTTTAAAAATAAAAATACAAGTTTGGTATTTATTTATGTTGAAGATGGACAGAAGGGGCTGAATGATCGCTCCTTCTGCTAAATGTGGCAATTCTGCAAAACTGCTTTTGCAAACTATAAAAACTACTGAGATATGGAGATTAATGGCAACTAAGAAAATTATTCACTGGCAAGTTTTCAACTTTTTTCAGGTTTTTTTCAGGTTTTTTTTTTGTTTGTTTGTTTTTGATAAGTACTTTTAATTTGTGTTTCAAATTGTGCAAATTTCTGTTTGGTGTTTATGACTTCACATGAATGCACAAAGGTGAATTTTCTGTTGACAAAACACAAGACAAATGCACAAGAAGTTTTTTTTATGTGTACTGTGGTGCTGTACAGTATTGACTGTAGCCCTGTGCTGAAATCTGAGGCTATAAGCTCAGAGAAACACACGATAGCTGACTGACGGCTCTGCAGCGTAAATCAAGTGTTTCGGGTGAGATACCTTCAGATACGCATAAAAGTTCATCATTTATTTAAAAAAAGATAAACAATTTGCTGAGAAAAACAAGACTAAGACATCATAAATTACACACACACACACACACACACACACACCCCATTCTAAGGTCTGTTATTTCTGCATAGAGTGCCTAATTCACGCCCCTTACGGTGGACCCCATGAGATCTTAGTGCAGAAAAAATAGGAACGGTAGTCACTGGAGAGGGACAAATTATTTTTTGATCCCATTTGGCTTGTACCCTGAATTACACATATGATGGTCGGCAATTTAAAAGATAATTTTTCATGTAAAGAAAGTTAAATTTTGTGGTCAAACAGTAAAGTGAAACAACATTTTTTGTGAGACCGCTCAGTGAACTACATGTCTTGTCTTGGACAATATACGTCATCAGTACAGACATGGCCGCAGATTTCACAGCGTTTTTCCAGAATGAGGAGAAAAGTATTAAAAGAGGTGGAACCTTTATAAATCAGCTCATGCTGAGAGCTGCAGCTACTTGAAGGGCGAGTTAATCAGTTCTGTTGTCAGAGGAGAGAAAATGTTCTGACGTCAGTTACGTGACTGGTGTCATCTTTATAATTACATGTTTTTACAAGCTAACACATCGACGGTTTGACAACAAACAGACTTTCTTCACATGAAAAAGTATCATTTAAATTTACAAACGTTTTATGTATAATTCAGGGCACAAGTCAAACAGGATCAAAAAATAATTTGCCCCTCTCCATTGACTACCGTTCATATTTTTTCCGTATTAAGGTCCCATGGCCCGGAAGCAGAGGGGCGGGACTGAGCCACTCCATAACAGGCCGCTGCTACGAGTAACAGACTGCTGTTAGGGACACCGCTGGGACCCAACTCATCCTCAGGCCTCACATTCTGTCATATCAACGTGTGGAAAGACGTGTGGTGTCTGTGCGTCCATCATCCGTTCACTGTGCTGTTTGAAAAGGTGAAGCGACGTGCATCAGCCTGTCAGGCTTCTTGTCGCAGCGCTGACCTGCTCGCTCGACATTGTCTCGTACTTATAACATCAAGGTAGCTTGTAAACCTGGACAAGTGTTGCGTTTGCATTATTAACAACAGCATCAATTGCATATTAACATGAGAGCTTCTTACTAAAATACAATAAAATATTATAGGGTTACCCCCCCCCCCCCCAGTGTGTGTGACAGGCGGAGCTCAGAGGAACTGCAGCCTCAGCATGAACAGAGCGTCTGACACAATACTGGCTGGAAGCTGCTCCGTGTTACACGATCTGCTGACACGCTGAGGTCACACTCAATTCGGTGGACCTGTAATCAGGGACGAGCCCCTCTCCATCACTGCACCCCCCCACCCCAGCTTCACTGCACTGCCAACTGCCCACTGCATGACCACTCCTTATGTCTATTTCACCTGTCAACTTACTTCATCTGCTTGTTTTGATTCCAAGATTCTGCTCTGGGTTATCAAAAGACTTCCAACAATCACCACACAAAGTGATTCATCATCACGTCTTCATCGTTCAGGGTTTCAGTCCACAGTTAACCAGCGCAGTTGATTTTCACTCCCACCCCCATCCCATGAGAAAGTGAAAAAAAAAAATCCTATCCCGTCCCAGAAGAACGACTCCTGTTCCCTCCCACTCCTGTCAGTTACAGTAAAATATGAAGTACATGGATCACAGCATGCTGACCTTAGTCGAATATAAACCCAAAGATGACATCCTGCTTCGTTCCTGGTGTGATTTTATTGACATTACCATGACCTCACCTGTACAATAAAGGCCTTTGCATGTGCTCACAACAACAATGGGTTCAACTGGTACAGTCTGCTAGAATTTATTACTGGGACCGTCAATATTAAAGGAGAAGTTTGGTTAAAGTAAAGAGCGTAAATCTCCTTCAAACCTCGCTGAATAACAAACATCACTTTTAAAAGCGCTGCAGACACGACGTCTAACCACGACGAGCTCGAAATCCTCAGAACCCGCCTGAAAAAGAAAAAAATCTGAAGAGACTGCATGAGTTTCTGTGGAGCACAGTGGTGCAGTTGTCAGACCCTGGTCAAAGCTGGTAGATGCTAAGCTCTGATTGGGCTGTTTGTGTGAGAGGGCGGAGCTTAGCGTAGGGTCAATAATGCTGTAGAACAATGTATATGATTGTAAATATCCTTATTATAAGGTTTAATGTGCAAAAACCCAAACCTCTCCTTTAAGTAGATCGATCAATTGCCAGTCCTCGTCAAACACACACTCTGTTTGCCTCGAGAGAGACTGATTTCGGATTTTGATGTCATCGATTGGGTTTAATGATGAACATGTCTCTTTTCCAGAATGTCACACTGCCCTGAAACTAGTGAACTGTGGTGCAGTGTGGATGACATGACATTCCTAAGGCTGCAAAATTCACTAAAATAAATCATTAATGCTCACTGGAACACCTTCTGTGTTCTGTGACCCCACTCATGTTACTCCTGGCACCAATCAGACATCTGGTCTCTTGTCTGTAACTATTTGTAGAGTTAGGACAGCCCCCCCCCCCCACCCACCCAGCACCAAAATAGACCTGTTGAAGAAGCTGGAATGCAGCACAGAGCAGAAGTGATGAACACTGTTACACAAGCAGCCATTAGAACAACTGGTATTAAAATGCAGCTTATCACAAACAATGCAGGGCCAGAGCTGTTTTTCTCTCTCAGCCTCAATTAATTTATTCCAGCTGAGGCTCTTAATAAAGTTAAAGCTAAACAGGAATCTTGTGACACGCTGGGCCATTCAAACCTGAGCTGCTGTTAATTCTAACTTATTAGGATTCAAAGAGCAGCACTGGTAACAAAGTCCAGCTGATATAACAGAGATTAGAGCTGCTACCTGGGCTGGCTGAAGAATATTTAAGATGACAGAAGAGATAGTGTTTAATAAAGTTGGTCTTTTAAAGGGCAAACAAGACGAGGTGAAAGCCCAGTATATGGCTGGACCGCGTGAGGCTAAATGTAGTTAATGGTAGCAAATGAACTTACACTCTTACGGTGTTTATGAAAAAATACATAAAAGGTTGAATGCAGTTATAGTGTGTTTTCACATATATATATATAT
>JAPQLA010006165.1:0-14157 GCA_029822935.1 Naso vlamingii | reverse complement strand
CTTTTGTGAGGTTTAGTGAAGCCGGGTAACTCAAACAGATCCAGGACATGTTGGACTGGTTTCAGAGGACGGGGCCCTGGACTATGAAACAAAGGAACTGACTTATTCAGGTGACTTCAGCGGTAACTTTGTGATGTCAGGTATAACTTGCACTACAAAGGGTGAACAAGTTTTTCAGGAGGTATGTTGTCATGGCAATTCGCACTGCATCTCTACTGATGTGATCTGCACCGTGTCATAGAAGATTTTTACATGGAAAAACAGAAGCACCTGCACACTGGTACAGATGCTCCCAAAATCATTTATTATTACAACGTTTTGACCACAACAAGGTCTTCGTCAGGTACTACACCAATCAGAACATGTGATGGGGTGGGGCAAAAAGACACAAGGAAATGGGCAGGTACCATAATCATCAGTGATGACAGGTCACACCTGAGACCACTTCATGAATGACATCAGTATACAAAAAAAAATCTCTAGCCCCAACCTATAAAAATATGTGTCAAGGAAATAAAAAAAACAGTCCAAACACAAAATCATTAATATTGACAGGTCACACCTGAGACCACTTCATAAATATTTTAACAGACAGAAAAGCTTAAGGTGGTAGGACAGGTAAGTAGTCATCCTCACCTATAAAAATATGTACAGGAATGAATAAAAAATCAAACCAAATACAAAATGATAGGATGGAACAAATGTATAAATACTTAAACACACAAAAGATCTTAATTTAACGAGGAAGACAAATGTAGCCACAAGCAAAAAATGTTAAAATAAAGAATAATTAAATACACATAATAATTATTAATGATTGGCTACACCAGAAACCATCATATAAATACTCTGCATGCAAAAAAGTCAAAAAATGATAAGGCAATCAATATAAGCCCCAACCTGTAAAACATTATGTGGAATGAATGATAAATCGATCTAAACGCATAAATGCCAACAAATATAGTAATTAAGAATCTGATATCTACCGTAATGAAAAAATCATTTAAAATGACATGTTCATTAATATCCCCGTAAGTAATCATGTGGATAAGCACTTAAAATACTAAAAACAGAAAAAGAATAAGGAAACACAGGTACAAATATAAAAATACACACTGATAGTAGGACATTCTAATATAATAAGGCTTTAAATAGCACAACATCAAACATCTATTTACAAAAATGGCTTGATGTTGGACTCTCCATCAAGGCCGTTCACAGTCAAAGTATTCAGGGCAAAAATACGAGGAGCCTCGCGCTGTAGTAACACACGTCCATGGTGGCCACCTCAGGGAGACTTGTCCACTTTTTCAGTGCCAACATAAGGGAAGGACGCGATGCTGCGGCCTGCTTGTCTCAGATGAGCTGCCACTGGGTTGTGCTCGCCTCCACACCTGGTGCTGCTACGATGTTCACTAATGCGAGTGTGTGGAGGTCTGTTACATTCACCCACATAACCTCGACCGCACAGACATTTTGTCAAACAAACATGAAGGGAGTACGGCGTGTGATAACTCCGCCTATTTTCAGTCGTCTTCCGCTGTGGGGATGTGTACACATTTTAGATTTATCAGTGTAACCACATTGAGCACAGTTACCGTATTTGCAGTTTGGGTCATATGTAGTTCATGTCATTTAAAAAGGTGTGTTTATTCTCAGGTATAGAAGACCTGACCAGCTGATCCCTTCGGTTAGGAGGGCACTTGAAAACCGAGGCGTGGAGCTCTTGAAAAACAGGTTTAAGTTTGGGGTCAGACCACGAGCCAGTGCTGGAGAATGATTTTTTTCAGCTCAGCCTCACAGGTGAGTGGCTGCTGAGTAACGGAGGTTTACTCTCCTGAGCTGCGACATCAGTCCACTCTTTCTTGGCACCTCTATCATAAAATCTGTTTATTATTCGACTGCTTCAGCTCATTGTTACATGCCATCCTGGCTTGTGGCCCGGTGACTTTCCACTGGGGTTAAAGCTGTAAATTAAGGTGTTCTAAACACCACATTAGGCAGTCTATTTACATGTCAGGCAAACTCCCCATGGCCTTGATTTTCATCATGTGTGAGCCCTGAGGAAAACTCACCGACTGCAACGTGCAAACTCCAACGTTAGCAGCGACTCGTCTTACAGACATTCACCCGTCATGGAACCATTTCACCGAGTTCACCAGTCAGATTTAGTCAGGCCTGACTTTCCTTGATAACCATAATCAAATCTGAACAGCTTAAACTTGCTTTCAGTGAAGCCCTCTGGTGCGTTCAAAGGTTCACTTCACGTCTTCGTCACCTGTTTGCTTTTGTGAGGCGTTCACTGACTCATCTGTGTCTGTAATGAGCTGTGAGGCGTTCATGACCTGTCTGAAGCTGAGGACGATTCTGATAAATGAGGCTCCTTGAAAGTTCCCAGTGTTTCTGTTCATGTTGATTTACACATATTTTTTTGTGGACATACGTTACTAAAATTAAAAATCTAGTTCTTGTCATCATATTATTAGTAAAAAAAACAAAAAAACAGAGAAAATGTTGGAATTTAATCTGATGACACTTCAAATGTTAAATCACATGAAGTCATGTAAAAAGTAATTTATTTTAAATGATTTATTCACACATGAACTAGAGATTAACAAGAAAAAATAATTAGAGAAAACATAAGAAAGAGAGAAAGAACACAAAAAAAAACTTCATAACTTCATTTATATGGCACACAAACATTTCAGCTTGTGATTGGGCAAATAATAAAAAATGTTTTTAAAAAATATACATAATGTCATAAAGGCAGAATAAGATCCAATTGATAACAACTGGTAAGACCTAAATGAAAACGAAACGAAATAAAACTGTGTTGCATTCATACAAAGCTGACAGAAAAGAGTCACTCAGTGGTTTTACATGCACAGTTTCAATGGTTCAAGTTTGACCGTTCCAAAGATGGGATGTAACTGGACTATACAGACAGAGGTATTTCTGACTCCGGTACATGAGGGGGCAGCTAAGTTACTGAACCACTCTTTTAAAATAGTTTCTGGGCCATTAAATGTCAACAACCCCCAACCACATTATCTAGGACATGTCAGTCTGACTCCATCTCAGTCAGGCTGACACGTATTTTCAAAGTCCAGTTTTAGGCAGACTTCAACAATTAATCAACTTTTCTTACATTGCATAAATCCACTCAGAGTCAGTCAGGAGCTAAGCCCTGCCTGTGAAAACTCCTTCAGCCCTGACACACGACCAGAGACAGCCATCAGCGCCGTGCCTGAGGACCGGAGGTGCTAGCTTATAGCACGGCAACCATTCAGCCATTTTTAAACTTCAAATAAACATGGTAGTATAGAAATTAGTCAAAGATTTCCCCAAATCCAAAAGCTTTCAGATCAATTAATCTGATCAATTAGTTCCTCTGCAGGTGATCAGCCAGCTGGTTGTAGTTCATCCTCCTCAGGATCTCCTCTGTGACCTGCTTGGCCTCCTCGGTGTGGTACCGCTGGACCATCAGGTCCACAGTTCTGGTTCTGTCTGCTGCCTCCAGCCGGCTGACAGGGATTGGATCGCTTTGCAGACTAAGGAGACGCTGGAATGTTTTAAAATCCTCCGACCCGAGAGAGTTCATCATTCGGAGCAGCAGGAGGGTGACGTCCACCAACTCGGAGCCACAAACTGTCAGAGCAAAGACCACAACACTGGTTTCACAGGATTTAATAAGACCATGAAACTGGTTACACTGGATTCAAACTGGTTAACACTGGCTTTATAAAGACTATAAACTGGACTCACACTACTACCATGCGTGAGTAAAGTCAGCAGAGCAATTCACTCTGGAACTGAAGGTGGCAGTAGTGAGCTGTGTGCTAAATGCTGTGAAACAAGAAGAGAAAGAAAAGCAGCGATTTCATCTATGCTTCAAAACCCAAGGTGTGTTCGCCTGTAAAGATTGTCTTGCTGAACTTTGTAAGTATCGTGAACTGAACATTAGCAACACCGTTTGTTCTTGCATACTGTAGCAACGTTAGCATGCCGCGGCTACATCACCCTGTCATGCTCTCAGTTATTCTTGCTTCAGAAAACAGTGCTGCCACCACCATGACACACAAACTGTGTTACATGGATATCACAGCTGTAACATTACAGCAGATGTCTCTCTCTCACACACACACACACACACACACACACACACACACACACACAGTGCTATAATTCCATCATTTATCAACACATACTGAAACTTCAGCACGTCCAGGTCCGGCCGTAACACAGCTCGCCTCGTCTTATTTTTATTATGACTAAATTATAAATTCAATAAAAACGGATTTTCTACCCATTTTGGTAACACTTTAAAACAATAACTATACACTATCTTCCTAGCAGAAAAAGGAAATAGACACAACACAAGGTGACACAGAACATATTGATATTTATTTGATCATGTAAACAACAACAACAACAACACATGCAAAGGGTGAGGGAGAGCCATTCATGACTTTTAAAGGTTTCACAAAGGTTTCTTACGCAGCCATGTTCTCATGAAGAAGAATGTTATTTTTTTATTTTTGTGATTGAACGGCTGAGAGGAATATTTTCATTTCTGAGTGTGTTGTTCACATCTTCAAACGAATATTAATATGTTCTATATCACCTTGTGTCCTTGTGTCTACTTCCTTTTTCTGCTGAGAAAAGGGAAACAGACACGCGCAGTCACATGTGCAGTCACATGTGCAGTCACATGTGCAGTCACCTGATGGCCGACTGCACATAAAGATCAGTGAAATTCCATATTTTCAGGAAAAACAGAAAAATAAAGCAACATGCAGAAATAAAGTTGTAATGACTTCTTTCATTTTGGAGTAACTGTAATATTTATTATCCTGAAATTCTATTAGTAATTAGTTGCACTACTTATTATTGGAAAAAGTAATATTATTACAGCAATGCTTCACTGCCCCGAACTGGAAATGAACCTGTGCTGCTGGAATCAGGTGCGGCCTGTCAGTCCCATCAGTGAATACTCAGAAAGGTGAAGACAGTCCTCACAAAATGCTTCACAAGTAGGAACAACGTGAACCAATCATGAATTACAGTATTAAAAAGTGTTAACAAACATCATTAACATTAACACACTAACACTAATGCATGTGGAACTCATTGCATGTGTAAGTATATGCATAACTGTATATCTAAATAGTTAATCATTTACTTACACTTTCTAAACGATCTAATGAACCATTGACCACGCCTCAATAACTGGTTTGTAATTAATAAAAAACTTGATACTTGAAGGATGAAGAAGTTAAACACATTATAGATGAGCCTACTGATCAAGAACAAAGCATTTAGAACTGTTTATTAATGATAAACAAATGTGTTATAAAGTAGTAACAAAGCTTTATAAATGATGAAGTTAGTATTTTCTAACAATTAACTAATGCTTAACAGTTATTTAATGTTGTTATAAAGTGTTACCTTTATTTTATCTTTCTTTTATTTATTGTTGATTTTGTTTTTGGTCTTATTTTATCTTTAAAATCATTCAAAATAGTAAGTTTGATATTAAGGCTTTCAGTTATCAAACAAACGGTGTTTTCAGGTTGTATTACTGTGTGTTAGGATCATGACTTCTGCAACTGTCTCCTAATCAGCTAAACCTGAAGGTGAATGAGTGATTCTGTGACAAGGTGCAGGTGTGTTTGTGTTGCTGTTACCTTCAGCGTAGACAGCGGAGGCAGCACCTGCAGGACACAGACACTGACATCAGAAAATTCTCTTCACATTCAACAAAGACTCGTCTTCGGTCACAACAACAAGCAGGAACTCTGCAGTGACGGCAGTGAACGTCTGAGACGAAGAGGTCAACGAACCCGTGTATTTAGTAAACGGCGCAACCGCATCGGCAAAAGGTTTTCTGTTGCTGTGGACACACACATTTCACCGTGTACACGATTCATGGTTAACAAAAAGACGTAGTTTTCCACACGGGTGCAGCTCAGCGGGCTGCTGTCCACTGGACTTCTTTTCTTCTTCACAGCGGCGGCGTATCCTTTATTTCTTTATCACATCTCGACACTTAAGTCTGACAGAAAGGTTCGTACAGAATTAAAAATCCATTTTTCAGTTCTGGATTTTTCCTCAACGTTTATGCTGCCATGTTCCCTGTGCACAGTCACAGCCATCCACCAACAGTTAAACAAGTGATTAAACTGCACAGACATGGTAGAAAAACTCCAACATTAATGTAAAAAAACAGTCATAAATGTCCATTCTGTCATAATTCTGTTGAATTCCTTCAAGTTTCTCTCTCTCCCCGTCGGGGTTGAATGCTCCTGACCGGCCTCTGTGTAAACGGCTGAGCCAGCTGGCCGGGTCAGGGGCATTTATCTGAACAGAGGAGAGATTCAGCTCTGAGGAATTCAACAGAGTTATGACACAGCAGACATTTATGACTGTTTTAAGTTGTCGGACTTCTTCTATTTGTAGGTGTGGGCCTGATCACCTCTTTCACTCTCAGTGTTCGGGTGCGAGCCTGCAAAGAGAACATGACAGAAGAAACGTTTCAGAAAAATCCAGAACCGAAAAACAGATTTTTTCTTCTGTATGAACTTTTCTCTCAAGTCGAGTTTACTCAGACGCGTCAAAGAAATAAAGGAATAAGCTGACTGGACTTCAGTTTCACCTGGATGTGGTGCAGGACTGTGGTGTACGTTTTTGAATTGGCGATCAGTATAAAATGGCCGACTGAAGCAGCTTAAAGACGCCTTCAGTTCTGTTCTGTGTGAATAACCTCAAACAGAGCTGCGGTCACAGCAGCAGTTTTCTGGATAATAGCTACAAGACCTTATAATTATTAACAGTAAAACTAATTCTTATGGCCCAACCAGAGGAGGAAGAAGAAAAACAGAGAAAGATTAATGACAAATACAAGATCAGCAGAACTGTGTTGGCTGTAATACTTTAAAACTATCCCGTGTCTGTAATCCAGAGTTTGCTGCTCTGCATGTTTCACACCTCGTCCAAGATGAAGGTGTTCTCCTCAGACTTCTGCAGGAACAGTCATGGAAAGACAGATTTCAAAATTCTGTCACGAATTCAGCAGATTCAGACAAAGTTCAGACGATTTATGTGCTACACGTCAACGACAGAGATGTCTGTATAAATATTTCCAAAGACTGAATGCTACTGATCAGTTAAGACAGATGAGTGAGAAAATATTTTAACATGGACAGATAAAACGATAGGTCAGTTTGTCTCCGTGGGGAAACTCGGATATCCAGTGATGTTAGCTCACATAAAATTGAGCGTTATCTTATAAGTCGTAGTAGTAGCAGTATCTAAGGTTTTATCTTCTTACTTTTTTAATCAACCAAAGAAAAGAGAGATTTTGGTAAAGTTTTACTTTTTAGACTGCGTGAGTCCCGTCTTTCTTTCCTCATCAGTATTCTATGTTGCTCAGCGTTTAATGTGCTTAGTGCTGTCGTCACCATCTCGTCTCAGGAGAGAAAGAGTTTGACACAAACACGGCGCTGTGACTGGGCCTGGCTGGGCCTCAGCCCACCCATTTTAACACCAGCCCAGCCAATCAGAAGACAAGCAGCATGTTATCCAGTGAAATAAATGAGTTGGTTTGTGTGCAAACAGTCAAAGCTCACTCAGCAAGTCAATCGAGCCCAAGAGGAGACGACAGGAAGCAGATAAAATAAGTTAATACGGTGAAACGAGGGGAACAAAGAAGCTTACTGACTTTTAATTTCACAAAGAGACGGCGTGACGGCAAGCAGGGGGAGGAAACTGCAGCGTCCGTTTCACATGATAATAATGATGTTAGTTTACCAGCTAGCTCAGCCGCCCTCCCACATCCACCCCCTCCCACCAGGAAGGCAAAGGCAAGTAACATGTGTCTGCACGTTTTCTGGACGGGAAAAATAACAGAGCACACTGTGTTTGATTGAGCAGATTGAGGCCAAGACCAAGACCATGGATGATAAGGAAAAAGAAAAAGAAAAGTTTTCTTGACGCGTGTCCCACTGCTACATTCCCCAACTTGAAGAGACCCCTACGGGCCCTTCTCACACGACCTACGACCACATGCAGTGTGGAGAGACTCTTCAGCTGTGAATCGATGAAGACAGGCATCAGGGCGACTCTGCCCACAGACACACTGAACTCTTCGTCCCTGCGTCCCTTTGAAAAGGAACTGACTGTGGTCCCCCCCACCCCAAATCCTTTTTTTAAATAAGTTAATTTAATTAAGTTACAGGCCCTGCTGTGCTGAGTGCATAAGCTGTATGAGTGCATGTGATGAGCGCGGTCCTGGCGGGAGCGATAACTCAGATCCGATGCCTCTGTGTCCGTCCATGCAGTTTGTGAGACGGTGTGTGCACGTGCGGTTGTTTATCTCAGATTGTTGTGCTGCTGCTGTTTACGTGGTTAGATCTGTTCTGTAGTCCTTCTGAAGAAATAAGCTACAGCGACAGTATAATAATTTTGGACTGTTTTCTGTGTTGTGTGTTTTAGCAGCTTTGTCTTATTGTCTTGCCGCTGTTATCGACGTTATGTTAGCGTTAGATCTGTTAGCCTACTCTCTCCTTCTGAAGAAATTTGATGGGATTCATTCTGGGCAGTTCCCTGCTGTGCTGTGTTTGATGGTTAAATAAATGGAGAAGGACAGACTCCCCACAGATATATTTCCGTTTCAGTCTTTGTTTTTGTCTTTGTTTTTGTGTAGTGAAGGTTAAAGAGAGAGAAATGAACTCTGCTGAGTCAGGCTTAAGGTCTTTGTCCACTTCAGAAGCGAGGACAGCCACACAAGAGTCACAGAGGTGCTTTGTCGCTGTCTGTCAGCTCTGCCACAGCACAGCGCTGAAACAGAGATTAAGGGGAACCCGTATTTTTACCTTTTTTTCTTATTTGACCTTGCACCCCCCGTGTTCTCGAGGCACCCCCACACTCACAATCCTGGCACCACTAGTGCTTTGACAAACTTAATTCGTCCTACAGTCGTTTTCAGCACCACTAACACACGGAACCCGACAGCTTGCCACGTGTGTGCAGGTGTTCTGTTCGCACGTTGCATTAACACGTTAGCTTGTTGTGTTGGTATTTCATATTACCGTGTTTGACCTGATTACTGATTTACCTCTCAGCTGGACAACTTGGTGCCACACCACAGAATCTGTGGAGCCAAACAGCCAGCCAATCAGACGATATGGAGGCACATGTCTACTCAGCTGTAGCTCCACCCTCCAGACGTCCGCCGCCAGCTTCACCTGAAAAGATGCCAGGAAGTTGTTGTAGTCGCTGAAGTTCATGAACTTTGAACTCTGAAACATAAAAACAGAATTTAGAAAAAAAATGTTCATTCAATTCAAAAAACTGAATTTTTTCTAAAAATATTGAGCTCATGTTCGTTATTAAAATGCAGTTTAAGATTTTAACAGTTGATGTGACTCAAAATACTGAAAGCAGTTGAAACAGCAATTAAAATGTAAGAGCTGAATAAATAAAACAAAATCATCTTAAAATAAAGCTCTTTTTTAGGCACTTAAAGGAGTTAAACTGTCAGCTGAAGTGCAGGTGAGTTTAAGTGTCAGAGCAACTGCAGAGTCAGTGATGAAAGCAGAAGAAATGCCACTTCAAATGTGATTTAATGTTAAGTGCTGAAAAGTCAAGTCAAAATACTGAAAATGTTTAAAGTGAAGGAAGTGCAAATGTTGAATCTTTTCTTTGTGTTGAAAGTGTGACTTGAAGTTAAATCACTGAAAACAGACAAACTGTCAGCACAAGAAAAAAAGATGAAGGTCAGTGTCAAAGAAAAATTTAATTTATTTAGCTGAAGTGCAGACTGAGTGGCAGACGAAAGCAGAGAGTAAAGGCCTTTTCACATAGAACGCAGTTTGCGCTGCGCTCGCCGCTGGGTAGGGCGCACACACTGCGCCCAAGTTGAACATTTTTTAACTTGGGTGCAAGGGCGCATTAGCACACACGGCACCCTTGTGCTGTGCCCAGCTCAGCGCAGACCGGTTCGCTCTCTCGCCGCGCAAACACACACACAATGAATGGGTTTGCCGCAAGTCTGCACTTTGTGTGTTCTATGTGAAGCCGGCTTAAATGATGAAAGCAGCTGATATGTCAGTTAAAGAGTGACTGATGAAAGCTGAAGTGCACCTCTGGTTGGACAAAAGTGACGGGCTCTCCACTCAGCTTGTACGTTTGATTTGCGATCAGCTCACAGTCAGGAATCGTTTCCAAGTATTCTCCTCTGATCCGTCGCTTCCACTCTTTCATGACCTGAAGATCAGATCAGATGCATCAATCAGATAAAAAAGTGTATAAGGGATAATGCCCAACGATGTGTCCAATTATCAGGAATTAATTAATTAATTAATTAATGAAGAATTCCTGATTATGGTCACCTCAACAGATATTTCCGCTAACATCATGGTCACTTGCCAAAAAAAATAAACATTAAGACCATTAACATTATATTTTTATGCATTTTTATGCATAAGTTTTTCACAAGCCATAACTCTGTTTCCCTGGTTGTGCCTGAGGGGTTGACTTATACCTGATACTGTCATGGCAACAGGAGATATCAAATCATTTTCATGGACCTTGCCACATTTAGCCTAACTTATATTGCCAATACAGATATAGGCTGAGCAGACAATTTGACTGAAACTTTCCTAGGTGTCCCACATCCATTTTAAAAGACACGCTGAGGCAGAGGTGTGGACTCGAGTCACTAGACTTGGACTCAAGAAACTCTGATCACAAATTTGATGACTTTGGACTCTACTTGACAATATGATAAAAGAAATTATAACTGGATTTGGACTTAAACACCAGTGACTCATGACTTCACTTGGACTTGAGCCTTTTGACTTGAAAATACTTGAGATTTAATAGTATGTTATCTAATTATTATTAAAAAATGTTTTTGTAAATTTAATAGATTAGAAGAGGGCTAATGGGTTGTTTAGGACTCAAAATTCAAAGTTTTGGACTTTGGATTTGACTTGACCTTGCCTGTCTTTAATTGGGACTTGACACAGGACTTGAGAACAAGGACTTGATACTTGTAACTTGTGAACAATGGCTTTTTTCCACGTCGGTCCTGAGGCCAATCAGAATTAAGAATTCAGCCAGAGATGCCACTAGTGGATAAATATGTAATATAGTCAATTACTTTAGATTGTCTGTGCAGATTAAGGACTTATTTGGTCAATGTCAAAGGGTATTTATCTCTCGAAACTAAGGAGAATTTATAATGTTAGTTTGTAAAATTCAAGGATTTTCACCACTGAAAGACCCCTTAGTCAACACAGAAAACTTTTATTGGTATATGTCCTGTTGTCTCATATTTCCATCAATTTGTCCCAAATCTGTTGCACATCTGAACACTGAACAAGACTTTAACACAAAATGTCATAGTCTTTCTGCTCCAAAAGCCCTCAAACCGGGGTTTAAGTGGCAGGGCTTGTGCAGGTCATTTCCCAGTGGGCGGGGCTTGTGTACCTGGGTAAGGCAGACGTTCCTCGGTAGCAGTAGGACGAATAGCGAGTGGTCGCTCGGCTGATAGAAGAGTAGCACTAGGCCGTTGATGGCACCATTGGACGTTGCTTGCGTCACCAGACCAAAACAAGAGAAGCCTGAGACATTGATGATTACATGACTGTCTGTCACCTGATCAGGTTCGATGAAGTTCACGCTGTCCCCAGTGACATGAGCAACAGACAGGAAGTGCTGACCAGCTACAAGAAAGGAAAACTAACCTTCAGAAAACTTAATTCATCCAAAGAACTTTGACATGTTGACAGAATCTGCAGCTCATTGTTGTTTTTGTTGTTGATCATAAATCATCTCTGCAGCAAATAAAACAATTCAGCCTTTCATTGCATTATTGACAATAAATCCAATAATGCTCAAATTCGCATGAAAACAAACAAACACTGAAACCAGAAAAAAAGAAAAAGGTTGATTCATGTATGTAAGAAAATCTGAGGAGTAAGAATTAACACACAATTGCTTTGAGTCAACAAATCTGACATAAAAAGTTCAGTAACAGCTTAATTTATTTGCTTTCCACCAAATTATGGAAGTGATGAGTGACAGTCTATGTTCTGATGCCCATGGATATGTGTGCATCTTTTCTAGAACAATCTGTCATCCACAGCGCTCTTCCCTCAGGCTCTTTTCAAAGCTTGAGAAGTCAAAAATGCATATCTGGAAATCCCAGCTTGCTTTTTGTTAGATGCTGGATCTTACAGGTCCGTATACCACTTCAACGTGCACTGACAACATCTATCAGACTGATAACCTAAATGATGGTGCAATCTTAATAAAGACATATTATACTCATTTTTGGGTCTTTGATTTTGATTTGGACTCCTATAGAGCAGATAGACACAACTGACTGAACAGTAAAGTCTGTAGATCGTCAGAAAACTGTGACTCCGCCCTCTCTTCCCTCTATTTTCTGCATTCTCTCTAAACAGTCTGTGTCGGTTACTCCTCCTCCTTTCACTCATGCGCGCCTCCGCACTCGGCTGTCCTCACAACTCCTGTACTGACACAGAGTAAACACAGCTAGGACACTGATAAAATGTTACTGACAGCTTCTCACTCTTCACCAGGACAAAGCAATGTGTGGTCCTTCAGCAGCAGTTTAGCCGTTAATCCAGCTCATGTTCTCAAGTTGAGGAAGTAAATAAATCCACATGGAATAAATCCACAAGAAACAGGAACGCTCTCAACTTCTGTCTGGAGCTCGCCTCTTTAGGAAAGTTTAATCAAGTTAACTGTCCTTCATTCACTAGAGACAAAAATCACTTTATTGGAACCATCTGGAACAAAGTGCTGACAGTAATCCCTGAAGCAGAGAGCAGAGTGCAGTGGTGTCTGAGCAGAGCGGGGGAGGGGCCAGGCACAGCGCTATGTGTAC
Organism: Naso vlamingii; assembly: GCA_029822935.1. Taxonomy (NCBI): domain Eukaryota; kingdom Metazoa; phylum Chordata; class Actinopteri; order Acanthuriformes; family Acanthuridae; genus Naso; species Naso vlamingii. Next base: position 1,238 of record JAPQLA010006165.1, on the reverse strand, counting down.
GAGCTGGCATGCCCATATAAGGAAGTCCAGCTTGCATTAACATCACTGTAAAAACACTGTAAAACACAGCAGGCAGAGCCGACTGAAACAGCCTGCAGGGCTCACTTCCTCACTTCGTTAGAGGATCAGCAGCTAGTAGTAATGCCTCCTCTCTACTGTTTATTTAGCAATGCTAATGAGGTAGGGAGGAAGGAAAACTTCAAGCGGTTGAATTTACATCTGCTGACTCTATATCGTCTGCCTGACGGTAATAATTCATATTCAGAGTGTAGAACATGAGAAGGGTCATCCAACATTCTGTATGCCTGCCTAACAACAGAACTCTCAAAGATGACTTGGAGGGATTGATGGCCTTTCTTCCCAATCACTTTCACGGCCGTCTTCACAATGTTCACAAATTTAGATTTGGACTTGACTGTGAGAGCACCGAACCATGCAGTCATACCATATCTGATTAAGCTTTCCAGTACAGCAGAGTAAAATGTTAGCATGATTTCAGGGCTCACACCAAACAGCCTAACGCCGGGGACACACCGGAGGCGGACGCGCCGCAAAGCGCCACGAAGCACCATTTCCCATCTGAGGAGCTGCCTCGCTGTCCGCACCAGAAGTGCATTTCTCCACGCCGGTCAACAAGCTCCTCCTCTCGTCTACCCCTTTCTCGACAAATATCGAACTCTGTGTGTGTGCGTGTGTGTGTGTATGTGTGTCGGTCTCTGTTAACTGAAAGATACATATGTAGACAGGACAACCACACGATCATTAAACAGGGTGTTTTGTTTTGACATTTGTTTTATTTTGAAAATTGGACGGATTCTCTGTACCTTTTCTCTGTGTGACTTCCTGTCAAGTGCGCTCTGCTCTCATCTGCTCTGTTCAGCCTGACAAAGTCGCTCGCGGAAAAAACAGAACAGATGCCGAAACTGGCGCTGCAGAGCGCTTTGCACCGCGGCGCTCGCCGCCGCAGCGGGCAGTGTGGACGGTCAGACTGGATTACATGGGTGCTGAACAGAGGCTAGCTGCTCGACACTTTGCGGCGCGACCACATCCGGTGTGTTTTAGCTGTAAGCCTGTGCAGAAAATGGAGCCTCTGGGCCAGCTTGCCACACAGATAGTCAACATGAGCAGTCCAGCTCAGATTGCTGTCCAACATAAGTCCCAAGTGTTAGAGAATAATTTCACTTGTCTATAGGTTAAGGGTCAATCCCTCAGTGTTTCTGTTAGATTACTGCAGGAGA
>JAPQLA010006107.1:0-11658 GCA_029822935.1 Naso vlamingii | reverse complement strand
ACCAATTTTTACAAGAAAGAGGAAGACACATCCCATCTCTTCTCTCAAGTGGACGAGAACAATCTCTTACTTTTGTCCTCTTTGGATGTGGACTGCTCTACGAAGGGTTGTGCACCACTGCAATGCCTGTCGCCAGGCACTTCCATTCGAGTTTTTCAGTCTGCCTTGTCATCACGATCAAATGATGCCAACTGTATTATAGATCAAGCTTTTACAATAATTCCAGACCTGACAGAGCCGTACACCTCCCATCAGGACAGATCAGGTTCTCATGATAATAACACAACCTGTTTGGTCCAAGACGTTACTTGTGTTAAGATGGATCACCTCAGTTTAGACTCAGAAGACACTCTTCAGATGAATGTAAAGGGAGATTTAGAAAGTGTGGGACAGACTGAAACCGTGCGAATTCAAGAGGTTGTTGTGAACAACTTAGATAATTCTAGCTCAGTCTCAATGGAAGTATGTAACCAAACAGTCCCTTCTTGCTGCTTCAATGAGTTTTTAGGGGAAAATGAATTGAAAGTCTGTCAAAAGAAAATCAGGAGCAAAGAAAGTGATTTGAGAAGTTTAATTTTATTTGATAACGTTGCAGAGGCACAGAGTGGAGCTGAAGTTGGACCAAAGGACCTGAGCAAGAAGCACAGTTCAGATCTGGTATTTCAAACCTCAGTGGATGATTCAGAGGCTGAAAATGGAGAAGAGGATGGCCTTTTTCAGCAGCTTGATATTGAAGGACAGGTCTATTGGGCTGAACCCATCAAGGTTTCCAATCAAACACCTGTGCTTGAAGAGTCAGGCAGCTTTGAAACCTCAGATGGATCACAAATGAATTCTTTATCTGCAAAAGGCCAAGCAGCTCTAGATTCATTTTCATCTATAGACAAAGTATCGTCATCCTCAACAACAGTCAACACTGAACAGCCCTCAAGATATGCAACTGCCCCATCAGATGCAATCTCCTCCTTGACTTTGTCCCCCTTTCCTTCACTGTCCACTAATCTAGACCTCAAGTCATCAAGCCGCTCTTTTTCTGTCCAGATGTCTTCATCTTCAGCTTCTCATATTGTCCACAGGAAGGATATTCCCTACATGACTGACTCAAAACGCACCCTTCTCCCTTGTGTTCCCCATTTGGACACTTCCTCCTCATTCCGTGCTGTCCAGTCATGGACAGAAATGCAGATTCAACGAAACACTCTCACCAAAATAATTTCAAATGGGGATCTCCATCCAGGCCTAAAGAAAGACTCTGCATGCACAAGTGCCTCAGAAATGACACAAGGACCAACAATAATCTTTTCATCATCTTTCCCTCAACTGTCTAATAATGGGCAGTCAGATAACTACCCTTCTGGTGTGGCTTTAAATGACCATACTGTGTCAGTTTCTGTGGATAAAGAACTTGGGCCTGATGATGAGGAAGAAGTGGTCAGGAATGAGGAAGAGGAGAGGCTCTCAGGGGGCAAACAGATATCCACCATGGCTGGCTACTGCTCGGGTGACCATCACTGTGTCTGCTGTACACACAACAAACAGCACACGATGACAAACATTCCTGTAAGTAGTACCACACTCTGCATAATGTGGCATTATGTCACTGTTAGGTCTCTGTCTTTACTGAAAGTATGTGAGAGCTGGAGTCATGTTTATTAAAGTGGTGGGCTGAAAATTTTTCATGCTTTGCTGCGTAACTACACAGTTCTCAACTAGACGTAATCACACATGATGACTGACTGTACTTGAATTACAACCTTTTGGTGCGTAAAACTGAATAACTTGCAATTTGCCATAAATCCTGTTATGAATATGTTTGGTTCACAGCCCAGTCACACCTCCCTGCTCTGCCAGTTAGATTATGGCAGTTGTCTGAGTAATCTGTCCCCTTTTCCTTACAAATGGTGACAACAAAATTCATCATGGTGGCATAGTGGCACACTGAAAAAGAAAGGCAGAGTTCATCTAACAGTGTATTCCTAGCATCTGTGGCCTATCCCTGGCTTGGCGCAGAACTCCGTGGTCAGCAGTTTTAATCCCTGAGAGCTGCGATCCTCAGCACCGCTACATAACCCCGGACTTCAGGAACAGAGAGCAACGTAGCTCCCAGAGATTAAAACTGCTGACCACGGACTTTTAGGCCTCGGACGGTACAAATACACTGATGGACACTGCCTCCTCTCCACAGTGCACTGCTATGCAGAGGAGGCAAAAGTACAAACATTCTTTCTCTCTTCAGACTCTGGTAAAAGTAGAAGTACTGACTCAATTTCTTTACTCATGTCAAAGTTATAACGTACAGGTTGTGAAATGTACTCAAAGTATCAAAAAGTTTCCCTCTGAAGGACATTTCTGTGCAAAGCTAACTGAAGCTCACATCATATCAATATAATGAAGTGTAAAATATGGCCAAAGTTTAACATTTTTTGTTTTTTTTTCCCTCTTGCTTGCACTGGAAGCAAAGTGTCTTTTCATTTCTTTTCCATTTCTTCACCTGCACTGGTGCACAGCTCTGAGCAGTGATTGGTCAGATGTTGATTGTCAGTCTTTGCAGCAGTGCGTGCAGTAGATGACAGACCTCCTCTCTCTCCTCTCAAACTCTCCTGACAAGCTTGGGGGCCCCGCAGACTGCTCACATCAGGGACACTGCTTTACCAGTACACATAACATGAGGCCCCCAGTGCAACATGAGGCCCTCCTCACAGCGAGAGTTCTGCTTTTAGGGAGAGGCAGCCCTGGACTCAACTTCCCTGGTCAGCATGTTGAAGTGTCCTTGGGCAAGACACTGAACCCCAAATTGCATCTGATGGCTGTTCCGTGTGTGTGTGTGTGTTTGAGTGGGTGAATGCTGACTTTTTTTTGTTGCAAAGTTGGAAGACTAGAAAAGCAGCATGTGCAGACATTCCACATACCATTTACCTCGGCAGCTGGTCAACACTGTATTTAAATTTCAAGCCATAATCAGATTTCTTACTTGTTTCATTGACAACAAAAGCAGAAATTATGTATCCATCTTTTTCACCGCTGTTATGATAGTGTATTTGTAGAAGTAGGCATTGTTAAGTAAGGGTTAAGCAGATCGAGTCCTTCTGACATTACATGAAGGGGTGTGGCTTGTTAAGTTGACATGAGTTTCTCCTGAACTACAGGGAAAACAGGCAGGAGAAATTACTTTCATGATTGATTTGGAAGAAGATGTATGAAAATACAGGACTCAAAAACCTGAGACACTCGTAGAGACAAGAGAAACTGAAAAACAGAGGCTTGTTTTACCCGGTGGAGGTGTGTCAGCACCTTCAAGGCCTTCTCTGCAGGCCCTACTATGAAGACAGATAAATAATTCAATGGTATCGTTAAATAATAATTCAAAATAAATAATTAAATAGGAATCCCCCTAGGTACTGCTAAAAGGTCCCCAGTGGTGTCATCATTATCAGCCAATTAAGGTGCATATTTTGTGAGTTTTGAGAGGAGTGGCGACTGTTGATACTGACATCTTGGCTGATTTAATTTGGAAACCTTTTTCCAGGAGAAGTTCCAGGATAAAAAAGAAAAATGTGGATGGAAAAGACCAAGACCCAAGCTGGGTGAGCTCAGACAGGCAGGCAAAGGCTTAGTAACTCTGACCACTACAGATGGCTAACACTGAAAGCAAATGAACTTTACTGTGAGCATGGCGAACAGTTCAGCACAGACAGCGGTACATGGACTTCCACTGGTTTGGGCAGCCTGAACACTTTAAGCAAAGCAGCAAACAAACAACAGCGCTCTGCCTGACATCTAGTGGCTGTGGTTACACTGGAGACTTTTGGAGACACACAAGTGGACCTGCAGCTGGATGAACAGCAGAGGAGGAAGATGAGCGTACACAGTGAGAAGGTGACAAAGATGCGGGAGATCCTGACGTGACTTATCGACTGTGTTGTGTTACCGAGACAGCAGGAGTTTCCCTTTAGAGGACGCAGCGAAGACACAAAGGCTCTAATTCCTTCAGTCAGGGAATTATTTGGAACTACTTTCTTCGTTGTAAGAGTATGATGCCAACCTGTGCTATCTTTTGGCAACAGCTGCTGTTTCACTTCTGGCAAAATTTAGAATGACCTCTTCAGTGCAGTTGCTAATGTACAAAACGTGTAGTGTCTGAGTGTACAGTACACAATATCTTCAAATAAATGATTGACACGAGAGACAGCTGACTTAATTTGGAGCGCCCCTGAACGTCTCCGTTTATTCAGTAACGTTCTTTCGCCATGTGGCACACAACAAGAACAAGCACAACAATGTCGTACAATCACTGACGTGTCATTCTGTGTTTTCCTTTAGAAATATCAATCGATCACCGTTACATTCCTTCCCTCTTACAAAAAGAAATGCCCTCATTTCCCCAACTCACAAAAGAAAAACAAAATACAATTAACTAAAACACATAACAAACCATGTAGCAACATGTATTGCACAGCCATGATTTTTATTTAACCCCTCACTGAGGAACCCAGAGCAGAAAAAAACAGGGTGATAGAACAATACGACCACATCATGAATGCATCACATCACACACCAACATATGCAATACACTCATCCCAACACATAGTCCCCAAAACGTGTAGGAGGTTGTACTGGTCTCCCAACCTGTGAGACCCTGGGTGGGGCAGGCGTCAGCTCCGGAGAACCAGGCAGACCAACATTCTGTTCGAGATCACACTCCACTCCACACTGACATGAGAAGGGGGCGAGCCTGTGGTGCTACACTGCGGAGCAGCACCCCCCTGCAACGCAGCAAGTGTGGAAAGGGAGAAGGGAGTCTTCACTGGGCCCTCCAAGGGATAGGCCACTGGTAGGTTGTAGGGCCGCAGCCTGTCATGATGGACAGTCTGGAGAAGGGGCTCATCCCCAAACAGGCTACTAACCTGATATGTGACCCCCACCTCATCTTCCCTGTCCATTATATGTTGTACCAAGTAAGGCCCTTTCCAGTGGGGAGCCAGCTTACGGCAACCCTCCGTGGGATCATTCAACCACACAAGATCCCCATGTAAGGATGTCTCAGTCTGGTGTCATAGTAAGTCTTTTGTCTCTTGCTTGCTGAATGGTTGTTGTCCCTCACCTGATCAAATGTTGTGGTCAAGGACCTCCGGAGGGAACTGGCAAATTCCCCCGCGAGAGACACTCCGCTCTGTGCCAGTGGACCAAGCACCACATCCAGTCCAGGCCTCTGTGCCGTGCATTAGAAAGAAAGGAGTGAACTCCCTGCTTGAGTGTACGCTGGTATTGTAAGCAAAAGGAACAGTCCCACTCCCCCTCGCACGACAGGAGAGTTTTCACCAAATGATCAGTTAGTGTCCTATTAAATCGCTCTACCATGCCATCAGATTTCAGAATGTATGGTGTTGTACATGTTTTCTTAACCCCCAACATTTCACACAAATGCCAATGTCATATGGGTCCAGTTCCAGGGCTCACCGGCTGCGGTGCCCTGTCATTGTCAATAGGAATATGTCTTAGGCCCACTAATGGCTGGTGATCTGTGACAATAGTAAAGGAGAGAAGACCCAAGTAGTGTCTGAAGTTACAAACAGACAACACTATTGCCCATAACTCCTTGTCATACTTGGACCAGTTTCGTTCAGATACCTTAAGGGAATTACCAGCGTAGGCCACCACCCCTCTCCAGGCCGTCCACATCCTGTACCAACACAGCCCCCACCACGACTCGAGACATGTCCATGTACAGCGTAAACCCCTTGGTGAAGTCCCGGTGGTGCATGATAGGCTCAGCACAAAGAGAGTCCCGCAAGAACTCGAATGCCTCCTGGCACTCCGCTGTTCAATGAAATGGAACATGCTTCTCCGTCAACAATCAACAATCTGAGTAGAGTCAACCACCCTGCACAATAGTACATCAATGACAGCCATCTGTTGGAAGTCACACCACAGCCTCCTTAGACCCTGACCACCATTCTTCACTTCTGACCAATCAGGTCTCTGACCAGTCTCCAGTCAGGCCAGAACCTGTGAAATGTCTGTATCTCTCCGCAAGAGCTCCCTGACATCTCAGCCATCATGCAACAGTGTGTAGAACGAGGCCTGTGGTGGAGAGGCCAGGGGATCTGGGGAGGGAGGGTGGCCAAAGTTAGTTCATGGCAGTGAAACAGCTACCTGTGAGGTATCAGAAATCTGTGCAGGGGTAATCAAGTCACATTAATTAACACAGTGCAACACCCCCAAGTGCCTCCCAGTGCATCAAGTGAATTGAGCAGCCGCGCCACCATGCACCCATCCTTTACTTTATCCCACACTTCAGGCTCCAAGTAACCTAGATAGGACTGAATGGGTGGCCCAGCAGTGCGGTGGGGCTCAACCTGAGCAGGGACAATCATTTCACTGAAAGGTGGAATAGTAGCATCGACAGACATAGAAATGTTACAACATTCGGGTATGAAATCATTGGCATGCAACAAAGGAATTTCAACATCTCTAAGTCGGAGTAGTCCCTGACCAGTGTCCATAATAGCATGAGTCATTAAAATCAAAACCCAGCAGAACAGTCTGTCTTCCCCCCCGTACCACATGCACAATTTCTAAATTCTGCAAAAATCGGTGAAACATTGGAACCAGGGTCTATTAGCTCTGTCACCTCAACACCTTCAACCAGCCCTTTATTATAGGCAGTAAGCCTGGACTCACCCACAGAACATGAGTCCATCACGCACTCAGGAGATAAAGCTGTCGATTCGTCATGCTGGCCCTGGGGTGGTGAAAATGGCATCTGGGCCACAATACTGGTTACTGGAAGTTTCCCCGCTACCGTCTATGTGGAGCAAGGGGATGATGATCACCTGGAAGGAGATAAAAACCTCACTGCACACCTCATCTGTCGCTCCTCTGGATCGTGTAGCTCCTGTGAGCCCTCGCTGCATGGTCGGCAAGGTGAGAAGTCAGCAGTGGTGCCTCAGGTTCCCCACTCTCCAGAAGACCACTCCCTGGTGCTGTATCCTCTCTGCAGCTTGCACTCTGGAGAAGTGCCCCTAACACGGTTGTCCCTCAGGTGGGTCATGACAGTGGAGTTGCAGCCAAGCCCGCCACAGTTGCAGTGACAGACTCACCGTTGTCCTCTGGGCACCCCTGTGCCACGCCGTTGGTCCTCATGGAAAGAAGAGCACCGTCTGCCAACTTCTGCTCCTAGGTTACCCACTCTCAGGTCCCTTACTTCGGTCTGTAGGTCATCCAGCTTCACAGTAAGGTGTTCCACAACATGGAGGAGCTTTTCTGTCATGTTAGCATTACAGTCCATAACAGTCATTTGTGGTGTATTGAGAGCAGCCACAACAGCAGCATTTGGGGGACAGTGAGGAAACCCCAGCGCATGCTCCCAACATGGTCTGCCTGGCTCATTCACAGCGGCTCACTATTATCAATGCCTCCTCCGTGTCTGTTGCCCCCTGTTCATGGCACTTAGCCTGAAACCCACAGTCAAGTCCAGCCAGAAAACGCCTGAACTTCCCTACATCTATAGCAGCACAGTCATAGTTGAGAAATGCCTCAGCAATGAGCCTGGAGATATCAGCTGCATAAACCTCCAAACTCTCATTTGCTGGGTGGGGTCATGCAGACACATGTCTGGAAATACAGCAGGAGCTGTTTCTGTCCAAAAGCCTCCTTCAACCTTTCATTCACACTTTCGTAATCACATTTCACATGGTTGGGAAACTGTCCCACAGCAGGAAAGCAGCCCCATCCAGTCTGGTAAGGAGAATATTCACTAAGGTAGCCATGTAGCTTGCGCTCGACGCCCCTCCTGTCTGCGTGTGGGACGCAGCTTTAAACTGTTGAATTCAAGGAGCAAACAGCTTCTGGCCTTCACCACAAAATGGCGGTGGGAGTTCCACTTTAATGTTACTCATGGAGCCAGACCACCAAGCCATGTGGCCATCACCATCGCAAGATCCATCCAGAGGATCCTCATCCTTCACTGTGGAAAACATGACGTTCCAATGTAAACAATGCTGGCGGCTAGGTGCTGATCCACACGTGGCCAAAAAGTCCCATATCAATGTCCAAAGATTAAAAAAAAGTCCAATTACTGCTGCCACCAATGTAACATCCAAGGGTACAGTACACAATATCTTCAAATAAATGATCAACACGAGAGTCAGTGAACTTAATTTGGAGTGCCACTGAACATCTCCGTTTATTCAATGATGTTCTCCCACCATGCGACAACAAGAGCAAGCACAACAACATCGCACAACCATTGACGTCATCACTCTGCATTTTCCCTTAGGGATATCAATCGATCACCATTACAAACATAACTACAGATAAGCAAAGCCATGTACGCTGCTGGCTGACAGGATCGCAGATGTCAGCAACACTGCACAAATGTCCTTCGTCTTCAGATTCGTGAGTGATGAAGATGTTGGGGAGAGATCTCTGAAATTTGTGGATGTGGCTGAGAATAGATATGCACATGTTTTGTCTCCAGCATTCCTTAACTTTTCAGACAGTTATTGATGCAAATCAAAAGTAGTATCTCAGTGCTGTGATAGGGGTCCTGTTGTGGCATGTGGGATTAACGGTGAGCAGGCCCTTCTTAAAGAGTCAATCCCACAGGCATTATTGTTATGCACACACTTAATCATCATGTCACAGGAGGCAGACAAAATAAAAGTGTAAGATCTTTTCCACACATCTGGCAGGACTGGCTGCATTTCTTTTGCACTCCCTCAAACGCACTAATTTACTGGACAAGCTATGTGAGTGAAGACTGCTGCGCGGCGCCTCAACAAGATGGAACTCCCGCTCCCAGTTAGCGGGCACGGTGTACGTGAAAAGGGCCGAGCTATTGGAACTACTCCAACACATTACAGGTCACACCAACAAGTTTAATGCAGACTCCATCCACTGCGCTACAGGCCACAGAGCACAGCTCCACTGCACACTTTCAAAAGGAGTTTTGATTTTTCCAACGTGCTTTTCAGCATTTTCCAAAGCAAGAGCCTGGATGTCCAGTTCTGTCTGTCGAGAAAAGAAGATTTTAAGCAGGACATTGAAAGTGAGCAAGAGCACAGAGGAGAGACATGTCCTAAATCTAAAACAGAGGGGTGCTATGTCAGATTTATACTTGTGCAGCCTGCATGGGGTGACACAGAGCTGATGCAAAACGTTGAACTGCATCAATCTGTTTCTACGGTAACCCATGTCATCATCAGGTTTGGGTTGGCCTTAACATTACACACACACACACACATACATACACACATACTCACACACACGCATGCTGAGACATAAATTAACTCTCTAAATGTTGATCATGATGTTGTCTTCCAGATAAAAAAAGAAAATGGTTAGAAACGGTTGTATTGTGTGATACCATTACCATAAGTTATTAGTGACCATCATCGTGTGTTGTGGTGTATTATGAGCTCGTATGTCCAACATTAAAATACAAAACTCTGGATAAAGTGTTTTCTCAAACCATTCCCGACCTTCCCTACAGACAGCATGAATCGTTTCACAGGCAGAAGCCACCAGTGTGAATGTCTCTTTCACACATTTGTTCAATATTTTTCTTGCTTTTTGCGTCATGATTTAGTGAATACAACGTGCCATCCTCATGTTGACTGAGCAATAGGGAGCAGCTTGACATGATCTGTAAATCTTGGGATGAGTCACGATGCTTGCAGTGTCATATAAACAGCATATTTGTTGTCATGTTACCATAGTTCTTAAGATGGAGGTCTTTCAAAGCCACGATCATATTACCATATGAATGTGTCATTTGCATGAAGAGCCTATGGAGCTCTCTTTTCATTCTGTGTTTAACTCTCTACTCTTGTGTTTTTCCCATTTCTCTCTCCAGTGTAATTCAGTAACGTCCATTAATGAAACACAAATTAACTGTCTGCTGAATTTATATTAAACACAAAACAGACGAACGGACTTATCTGATCTCCCTTGTTTTTAAAACTCTGCGGTGGTGCCTCAGTTTGTAAAGTACTCCATTTCTAAAATGAATGGTAATGCTGTTGATTTTAATGTACTGCTAATATATTTTATTTACTTCAACATTCATCCTGTGGTAGTTGATCCTTTATACAGTTTCTTAAATTATGAAAGTCTTTGTAGAGAACGTAGGATCAGGTATGCAGTCCAAGAAACTGTGTATATGTGTAAAAGTACTCTTTTTTTCCCCAAGAAATTTCATAAGTATGCTTAAAAAATTACTTTGTTAAAAATCTAAAGTTCGTGAAAATGTTCCCCTAGGTAACGTTACTGCTTTACATGTCTTTCTGTTCCAAAGGCATTAAATTCAACACCAGTGAAAGATCACACTGCAAAGTCCAAACCAACAATAGATTTAATTTTTCAGACAAAATTTAATGCCTGCGCATACCAGGAATTATAAATTCTAAATGCACAACAGAAACAATGACTAAAACAAGCTATGGACGTGATGGCACATGCAAAAAGCAATACATAGAGAAATGAATGAACTGACACATAATGTATGATAAAATAATACATTTCACTTCTTTGTTAAAACACAGGAAAATCAAATTACTTTTTTAAAAAGAGAAAATAAAATCACCATACTTGCCACTATCCTGAACCATATCCTGGACTGTTAGGACCCTGTTCAAAACAAATTTAACAAAGAAGTCACTGGCTGACCCACTTGTTATAAACAATGACCAAAATGCAACAAATTCAGTATTTAATTCAATACAATTACCTCAGAGTGTTTCATTACCCTTGCATCACCTTAAAAACAGAACAATTTGTCTGGGTTACCATAACAGCAGCACAAACACACACACACACACACACAAACACACACACACACAGTAGCAGCAGCAAGCAAGCCTCAGAACTGCGAGGTTGTGCTACAGCGACACCGTTTAAAACATGCCTGACTGCTTTAACCGCGGTAACGGTACTGCCGGTTGCAGCTTTAGCAAGAATCGCTCTCAGTCAACGCTGATTTTTATTGACATCATAGGAAGGATCAGGAGGGTTCAGGTTTCTTCTGACATTCATTTATCCCCATTTATTTGGCCTGTAAATCATAAGCAGCTGCAAGAGAACTTCCTGAAGGCCTGCCATGCAGATCTGACGATGGATACCAGATTCTAACAAACATGTTGATATTATGTTCGGGTTTGAATTAAATTCAGCCCGCTGTGAGTAAAAATGTTGTGTAAAAATAAATAAAATCCTGTTCTCTTTCCTGTTCATTTCTTGGGGTTTGTGATTTACGTGACATTACTTAAACACATCACACACATGCATTGGCTGTTTCTGCTGGCTCTTTCCTGCAGGCCTCCAAAGTGGTAGAAGAAGAGAAGTTTTCTGGAAGAAAAATTAATGGTGCCAAGCTAATGGATGGAGAACTTCAAATGACATTTGTCATCTGGGAAGTTAAAAACTACTGAAAACCATGCAGGGAAATCAACAGAAAGAAGGCATAGACTCCACTTCCTTCTGGATCTGTACGCTCTCATGATCCAAGATGTAGCAGCAACATTGTGATTGTTTTGTTGTTGTGTTGTGTACATGTGACATCTGCTGCACGTCTGTCCGTCCAAGGGAGAGGGATCCTCCTCTGCGGTTCTCTCACAGGTTTCTTATTTTTCCCTGATTCTTTCCATCGATTCAGGGTTT
>JAPQLA010006018.1:0-14163 GCA_029822935.1 Naso vlamingii | reverse complement strand
AGAAAATAAACACAAATATTGTACACATGTAACATGTAGACATAGCTACTATAAAGTTATTGGGGTGACAGAGAGGCGAACAGATGCAGCTTGTCATCATGACAGTGACAATGTTGAGAGTGTAACATTACATGTGAAATATGTCAACATAGTAAATAGTTCATGTTAGCTTTCACTGTCGTAAGCTGCATTGACCTGATAATTTATCAATGTCACAACGCAGGATACATATTTCATAAACGTAACACAACTCCCACGATAAAACAGCAGATTACCTGTCCAACAAAAACTCTGCAGACATGGCATCGTCTCTGAGGCCCGCAGACTCCCAGAGCTGACTCCACCGTTGAAATGCAGTCCCAATATTTACTCGTGTTGGTCCAACTTTTTCTCTGTTTCAGCTTTTTCAAGAGATCTTAATACGGAGATTTAAATACCGCTGGTAACACTGAAGAACAGGAATACATGTGAGAAAACGGCTCATTGTCGAAACATGAATCTGTGAAACAGGTGGGGGCAGTGTATGGCATGGGCATGTTTGTCTGCTGGTGCAACTGGATCACTGGTGTTTATGAATGATGTGGCCGCTGATGGAATTAAAAATGCTACAGGACACAGGTTTGGAAATCTTCCTGTTTTTGGTCAGGTTTTCTGACACTCTAGAGCTAAGTGGACTCAGTGAAGAGTTACTGTTGTCCTGTTTGTGTGTTTTTCTTTAGGTAAGGCTATAATATGCCAGTGCGCTCAATACAAAAGGCACTTTTTGTTATTTTCAGTGTATGTAAATACAGAAACGTTATAATTAATTTTTTTTTAATATTTGATTATCTTTGTAATTTCAGGTTCTTTGAGTGCTGTTGGTAATACACCACAAATATTATTTTTGAAACTTTCTTTGGGAGCTGCTGTGTCCGCCTGCCCAATACTTACTGTTAAGTGTAACCTGCTTCTGATGGTTGAGTTTGTTTGCCTGAACCAACTGAAGAAGTGCTGTGCCTCAAACACTTCTGCAGCAATAAAAGAAGACATTTAAAGTTATTGGGGAGCTGTCCTGTAGTATTTTTGATAACCTTTTTTCATGATTCAGCACCCTCACATGACTGAGGCTGAGCATGTTTTTATACAAGTTGCTGATAGCTTTAGCAAAATGAATTCTAACATTTATTGGTCTTTACTATCTGCTCAGATTCAGCCAAATGCTGTAAACTGACAGGATGGTGCTTCACAGTGCAGATAAGAAAAGACCCAAAGCACTCTGTGAAAACAACTCAAGAGCTTCTCAAGGCGAAGAAAATGAAATAATCTTAAACAGCAAAGCCAGACAACTGATCTCACCTTATTGAAGCTATTTTAAGCCCCATCCCTTGAACATAAACTGGCCAGTCATACATTAGACTCAACCAGGTTCCAACAACTATACAACTGTACACCATGTTCTTAATTTTCAGACAGGTTTTATGGATTGTGAGCTATTCATGGTTAAACATTGTGCTTGGGGAACTTGCAGTAATGATGCCTGTTACCTGGAGAGCCTGGAAGGAGACAGACGTTTCTTTCCCTCCCAGAACCAAAATCAAACGCTGAAAAATGTAGGTTGTAGATGAAACTGCGTGAACGTCCTCGTTCCCAGCTGAACCCCTCAAAGATCTACAGTCACAGCATGATGTCAGTCTCTGCTGACCCTCAAATTAACTGTGTGGGGCATGCAATGCTGTTTTTAGCAGATATTTTCTGATGACGTAAGCTATCTGTGGCTAGGAATAGAATAGAATTGAATAGAAAAGGAACTTAAATGCCACACGACCAAGGCCGGCGGCAATTGTTTTCGGTACATAAAAGTGACACAGCTTCATTTGTTACATAACAACATATCACAACATAACAACAGATAATACACCAAATAAATACATTAATAAAGTGCAGACAGACCAGACAATCCTACCGAAGACAAAGTGCAACAAAACAGTAACAAACAGCCTATGATGCAATTTAAGAGGGGGAGCTGAGTGTTCTTATGGCTGTGGGGAAAAAACTGTTTTTAAAACGGGTTGACTTTGTGGCAAGTGATTTAGGACCAGGACACTAACAAGCAGGCTTGGGCCGGTGTAAAAAATTTCTGAACCGGTTTTATATTAAGCTCAATACCGGACCTAACCGGTAATACCGGCTTTTACCACTAGGAGTCGCACACCACTCATCAACAGCGTTCCTGACTGGAGCGGCACAAGAGAAGAACAACTGAACTGAGTGACACAAAATGTTTTTATTTCTCACAGCAACCAAACATGTGACATCGTCCGTCAGTGTACATTCTATCTGCTGCAGTTCTACGCTTAGAACACAACGCAGTTTTCTCCCAACTGAATAAAACTATTTGCCACGTCACGCCATTCAGTCGCGAGCCTCCCGTAAAGACACACACATAAACTGAACACAGCAGACATGTGGCGTCTTCTTCCCTCCCCTTTCACAGTATAGTCTGTAAAACAAAACGACAGCATCATGAACAAGTTGGAGTTCACTCCGCTTATGTTAACTTAACATTAGCTCGTTTGAGGAGGGGGTGTTCTGTATTTTCTTTAACTACGGTCAGCAGAAACATTTTCTGCTGCACTGTATCAGTTGTGGAGGTCCTAGACAGGCTGGAAAACTTAAGGACATTGTGTCCGGGTTCATAAAATCATCCGCTGGTCTGTTAAGTTACAAACAGCCACAGTTGGGACGTTAGCGTTAGCTAGTAACATTAGCATCAGGAGTAGGCAGGGCTTGTCATTTCTTGTCATAAACTACAGCATCATCATCATCATTTCTGCTCTGGATCTCTTGTGGAAGTCCAAGAAACGTTGGAAATCGTCACCACGTCGTGTCTGTGTTCATAAAATAATCCTGTGGTGATAAAGTCGTGTTGTAGGAGCTCAGTGTGTTCACACACAGCTCTGTTTGACGGCCATGTCTGCGCTTGTCGAGCCACTGGGTGTCGGAACATGTTGCTGCTCACATTTGCCAGGATATGTCTTACTGATAAACACCGGTATTGCGTATTTGCATAGCACAAAACCGGTTTAAGCCCATACACCGGACCGGACTGGTAAAACCTGAAAAGTTCCGAAGCCTAATAGCGAGCCTAGACAGCAAAGCTTAAAGCAACACTGTCTAACTTTAACTGTGACAGACTGCTTCGAAAAACGAAACTTAACAATGCATGTTAATACATCACACAAAACAGCAATTTTAGTAAAACTGGGTCAGATTTTTTGGAGAATGTGTCCTCTGGTTTTCCCTCTGATGTCCTCCGACTGCTCTGTCTATCTGCAGCCTTTTATTTTGGCAGAGCTGTCACCAGCAACGACCCGCAGCTGCAGCTTCAGTCTGCAGGCAGCCTACATGTTGCTTTCAGGGACCCCCGTGAATCACAGAGGCAGAGCAGGCGTAGGACATCATCTCCATAAAATATGACCCGGTTTTACACAAATTGTTGTCTTATGCGACGTACAAACGTGCACCATTAAAGTGATACACGCGCGTGTATCACTTTAAGTTTCGTTTTTCAAAGCAGTGGGTCTAAGTCAAAGTTACATAGTGTTGCTTTAAGTCCACAACTGAAATCTGGGGATAGCAGCTTTGCATCAGCAGTTTGCAATGTTGGTACCACAAACACAACAACAAAGCCTAACTTTGCCTGTTAAAATTCTTTTTTAATTTTTTATGTTTGTTTGTTTTGGGGTTTTTTTTTGACGTTTTGTCAAGATATTTTAGAATGCAGTGTAATTAAATAATGCATTGTTATAATGACCAAAACTAGCCGTGGCCTGTAGAAAAATCAAAAAACAACTATTTTCTGATATGTATGTCATGTCCTTATATGTCCAAAAGTGTTGCAATTAAAAAGGTCAAAATGTGTTTTTTTTGTAGGCTGAAACCTCAGCATTTTAGTTTTGCATTTTTATGAGCTTTTTAAAGGGAGTATTTCACATGGTTTGTAAATATTTGTAAAACCAGAAATTATGTTTTCATGGCCCCATTGGTTTGTGGAAAAACCACAATAGTGACAAAGTTAGCACTGGCTGTCCTAGGAAACCTCTTCTGCTCCATTGTATGGGCTACCAAAGGGTTACTCATACCTGTGAATGGAGCTAGTGATACTGGGTATTCATATTTAACATTGGCTATGTTTTATCAATATTGAATCTTTCTTTATCTTTATTTTATTTGAATCATTCACTGGACTTTGAGATACAAACAAACAAACCAAACCGAAAACACAGGTGAAAAAACAGAGGTCAAAATAGTTAATATAATGAGAAGAGAAGAATGGATAAATAAAATCAAATAAAAACTTTAATAAGAAAATAAAAATACAAAAAACAAAATTTATAAAATATCAAACTGAAGTGAAGCAAAGTCCCCTCGTCTTGTTTGCTGGTTTTCCCTCAGGCTGACAGTGTCAGTTTTACCGTCTCCTCTCTCCCACAGGTATCTGTTGTTCCCTGTCCAGGCCACACGGGACAAGATGTCAGTGTCCAGGTGAAGGGAACCTCTGCAGGCACAGTTCTTGTTGCTGGGGATTTATTTGAGTGCTGCTCAGATGAGGACAGGTGGCGTGATCTGAGTGTGAACATTAAAGAACAAGAGGTCAGTCGACAGGAGGCATTACGCACCGCAGATGTCATCATACCAGGACATGGACTCCCGTTCAGAGTCATCAGGAACTGATGAACAAACTGACTTTATGTGAAGTTACACAACGATACTGAAGCTAGTCGACGTAATAACTGTGAGCAGTGTCTTAACACCCCAGATGGTCAAAAAAAATAAATAAATAATAATAATAATAATAATAAGCTGCTGTTAAGTAACTGTGGAGTAAACTGCTGATGTGTCACTGTGCTCAGAATGAGATTTTCATATGCAAAATTAGGGTTAATAAATGGCAGTCATTAGTCCTAATTTTATTGCTTTGTGTACTTTTCTTTGTCACTGGTGAATTGTGTGATTCATCCAAACTTCTTTTTATATCTTTTAGTTTCTCAGAAGCTAAAGCTCTTGTAGTCTTTTTTTAAAGCTGATAGATACTGAGAGTTCAAATATTAAAAAAAAAAAACTCAGTAAGTGAAAATTGGCAGTTGCTTTTATACAAATGTTTCTTTTGTTAAAAAATTATGATTTGATATGTAGGCTATAATAAAATTTTACGAAAATAGGCTACCCTTCAGTAGTGACAGTCAAGGCAGTTTAAGGATAAAGAAGTGTCCAAGAGGCACTCTTCTCCTGAAACAGTAACTTACACACACACACACACACACATTTTCTTTACAATGTTTAAAGCCACACAAAGAGAGACAGACACAGTGTCTCTAATGTTTCCGGTGTATAATTGTTACAGGAATGGTGGATTTTCATTTGTTTCATGCAAATGTAGCCAGTAAGTCCCTTCTGATGCTGTTGTAGAGCTGTAGCCTTCTCATCACCCTCTTCCTTGGCATCAGTTTGTTTGGGTTCATATTTAAGTCGTACCTGAGGCCTTTACTACGCCCTGAATCTCTTGTTGTTACCGGGCTTCACTAAACCAAACAAACACCATCCAGCTCAACGGTCACACGCTCGAGGTTTGAATCTTCACCTGCCTCACGATTCAATTCGATTACGATTCACCTGTCAACGTTTTGAATGCAAATGATTGTTGATGCATCTACAACATGTTGCATCCTTCATTTTCTTCATGACTACTTCTTCATCTACTGATCCAAGCTCCCCATTTTATTTAGACCGTGCTTTCAAAGTTACACACTGTCCGCCACATATTGACTTTCTCTTTGCACTGCCGTGAACAGTATGATGTCATGATGTCATATACTCAAATACAGCGGTTAGCAATGTGGCCTTCAGTCTGTCAGTAAAACCAACAAAGGCAAGCGTCCTATGTGTAATGTAAACAGGACTTAGGATGTACAATAATCTGTACAATAGTGCCAAATTTTCCATTTCTATAGTCTTTCATATCCATCCAAAATAACTTTGAGCATTCACAGTGAAAAAAACAAATGGATTATGGTTTTCTTCTCTGAGTTACAAAACACAAGAATAATCTATACTGAGTTTAAATCTTTCCAACACTTCTTAAGCAGGACAGATTCTGTGTAAAATCTTGAAGGATACTTCTTTCACTTTGTTAGTGATACTCCTGCTGCAGGAGGAGTTACACAATTAAAGCATCCCTGATGTGCTGATTACTGCATAATTTATTCAAACTATCAATTCAATTTAATATCAATTTCCAATAGTGATGTGTTTATCTCAAATAACCTTACCCTCTGCAAGATTACAGTTTTTGAAAAATTTTTTGAATCGAACCACTGGGAATTGCATTCAGAATAACAGCATGTTCTTTAGGTGTTACTGGTATCTTAATTTTTTGGAGAAATTCTGAGTATGATGAGAACCCAGTATTTCTATTTATCAACTGACCAAGCAACATAATTCCATTGTCGTACCATGAGCGATAAAACAGTGATTTCTTTTTGTATAAAATATCCTTATAAATAAATATATAAATATAAATATCCAGTAGAACTAAATAAGTGTGCCGGAAAAGCATCCTCTAGTAACATATTTTTTTAAGGTGATGAGGTTTTTTCCTCCAAATATAATCAGACAGTGTCGTATTCAACTTCTTAATCACTTTTGTTGGGGTACTGAGTGACATAAACCGATACAGAACTCCCTTCTGCTTTTAAAAAGAGAATATCTCTTATCAACCACAAATTCAGTTTTACTTTAATTTTTTTCAATTTTAGGGTTGCATCTTTGTTCAACAAAAAATAATAAAAAAAAAAAATAAAAATAAAATAAAAAAATAATAATGCCAAAAATAATGTCGAGGTAAGTCGCCTTTTCTTTAACAGGGATCCTCCTGAAATTTGACAGATTACAAGATTGAACTGAAAATAAAACAGATTTGTCCAAGTTCATCTTTAAACCTGAAACAGTACCATACTCATTTATACAAGCTACGGCTTTTGAGACCTGACTCTGATTTTTTAGAAAGATTGCAGTATCATCTTCTAGCTGACAAATTTTGAAATCCTTTCCCACTGCATTTATAACAGAGAAGGTTAACTTTTTAACATGCGTAACCATAATTTTAGTAGCTAAAACAAAATGGAGAGACTGCACAGCCCTGTCTAACACCTCCATGAATGTTAAATCTTTCTGAGGTACCAAACATTAACTTCACAGAACTTAAACAACAGTGATATAGTTCAAAATGCACTTTGAAAATATTTTTCACAACTAAAGGAAGGACTAACTTTAAAAATTAACTCATGTTCAATAGTGTCAAAGATTTTGTGAAAGTCAATGAAGCTGTGACTTCTTTTTAGTTACTTAGGCCCGGCTGTTGTCAGCACTGTGAATGTTGGTGAATAAGCACTATACGGTCAATTCTATACTCCGAGGCCAATGTTTGCTCCCTCATCCAGATGAGTACTGGGGTGTGTCTGTTGTTTTGTGTTGGCAGCAAACTCTCGATTATGTCGTGTCTCTGCATCAATGCAGAATCTTCCCTGACCGCATCACGCTGCATCTTATCATCAAGAAATGTTCCACACCTCTATCACACATAGATGAAAGTTAAATGCCTGAGATGCGCCACACACATAAAAAGAAGTGATTATGTTGCATGAAAACCTGTAGAAAAATATAAATCAGTCATAAATGCCCATTCTAATTCTGAGGTGAATATATGCTTTATTGAGTTAAATGCCCGAGATGGGCCACACACCAAAAAAAAAAAAGAAAGAAAGAAAGAAAGAAAAAGAAAAAAAAATCACCACAGTGCGTAACACCCATCGAAGTCTGGTTTTGAAAAAAATGAAGTTTGGCAATAAATTTATGAGTATGATTAACACGTTATATGCTAATCCTTCTGCCCAGAGGTGTGTGGGAGAAAGCTTCTCACGTGAAAATGTACTTGAAGGACCTCAGGTAAAAATAGTACTGTTGGGTTTGAAAGAAAATTATTGTATTTAAATCATAAAGTGTAGTCTAGACCTTCTGTCTGTAAGGCATCTTCAGACCTCTGTGTTGTTTTTTTGGCGCCACATAAACAAAACTGACTTGACTCAGCTAGTCATTGTGCAGTAAAGTGGCCTGCCAAAGCTATTTGTATATTATTGTGCGACACTGTGCTTTGTGGTTTGTACTGTGGCCTCATAGCAAGGATGTCCTGGGTTTGATTCCCGTCTGGGGCAGGGCCTTTCTGAGTAGAATTTGCATGTTCTCCCTGTGCTCCTGTGGGTTTCCTCCGGGTGCTCTAGCTTCCTCCACCAAAAACACGCGTGTTTATCTCTTGTCATTACCCCTGACCAAGGTACTGGCTAATTTGTGGAGTTGGTCCCCAGATGCTACATTGTGGCTGCCCACTGCCCCTCAGGGACGAGTTAAAGGTCCTTTTTGTAAAATTCCCAACTCGTCAAATACTGACGCTTTGGGTCGGGAGTTTGGCCCACCACCAACCAAAAGCGTCAGTATTTGACGAGTTGGGTTTCCCAGTTCATCAAATACTGACGAGTTGAGAATGAGACCAAAAAATGAACTATTTCTACAAAGTGGACCTTAAAATGTGGAGAAAACATTTCACTGAACGCTGTATATGTAACCAATGAAGTATCTTTGCCTTTACCTTTACCTTTACTTTGACCCCGTTGCAGCAGAGCCCCTCAGCATTACTGGAAACACCATTAAATTAAAGAAATGGTAGAAAATGATTTAAATCTGAATTTTGAAACTACATTTCCCTCCCTCAAACAGGCCATCTATGACAATAAGGATGTGATTGCTCTTGACTACCTTTCAAGTTAAAAACATAAAAAGAATTAAAAGCAATAAAAAAAGAACAACAGGCCCTTTATTCGTAGTACATTAGCCTATATGTCAGCTCACTTCACACAGCAAGACTAATCCTCAAATTTTAGCAATTTTTACTTTTTCCACAAACAAATTGATGTAACCACATATACGTTAGAGTGTCACATTAATGTGTGTAAATACTATACAAATACTGTAAATTGAGATATTTTTTAACTGCTACATACATAAAACCTTAGTTCTTCTGTCGCTCCTTATCATTGATGTATTATCAAATTGCCCAAAGGGAACTTCTTCTTCTTCTGCTAGTAGCGTTCCAACAGGCTGTACACTGTAGATTGCAATGCTTCCCCTACAGTCTAGGAGTAAGCCATGTATCTAAGTGATCATGTCTTTGAATACGGGCCTGAGGTGTGCAGGTATCTGAGAACTGCTCTACTCAGGCTACGTCCACATCACTGTGTCTTAAATTTAAGACAGAGTCTTGAATCAAAGACGCTCCTCGTCCATATATGCGGTGAAGGCTCCGTAGCAGCTCAACTCTCCAGCCAAACTACAGGCAGATCACGACCACTCAACGTCACACAGCACCTGTTCATTTAAAGAAGGTTTCCTCTTCCTGTTATTCAGTCTGTGGAAAGTAGCAAGCGGTTGTTTTACTTCAGTGTGAGTGCAGTCAGTAACTCTCAGGCACTGTGACAGAACTCACCGATGATAAAATCCATCACTTTGGGCTCCGTACGCCATGTTCTGATGTCACGTTAATCTGACTCCAGGAAGATGATGACAGCCTTACAAACTTGTCCATTGATGACAGAAACAACTTGTCAGGATGATCCACATGCATTGGTGTTTTTTTCCAGAGTCTTCCCTCGTTACTTAACGTCAATACAATGTGCAGTTCAGCTTTGTGAAAACATCCAGGTCCTTCTTCTGACTTGCATAGGAGATCCCTTCATGTCCACAAGCAGGGCTGGAATAGAGGTTGTTCTAAAAGAGCCCTTGCCTGAACTCTGCCCACTTTGTTAAGAATAGATTTTGCAGCAGTGGCAAACACAATACTCCCTTAATCCAGCATAAATCCTGTAATGGCTTGATTTACCATAGACTACATCCCCCTCTCAGCCCCCCAATCACTCCCTGTCAAGCCTCTGAGGATATTATTTACTTTCTCACACTTATTTTTTCTCTAGTTTTCCATGTTAGTCTTTTGCCCATCCATACACATGTAAAGAACTGCCAGAAAACCTCTGAAAGCTGTATATCTTTATCTCAGAGAACAAAGACCACAGGAGGAAATTTAATTTGAAACATCTTTTGCTCGGACTTCTTTATATTTCCACTTATTGGTGTTCAACTATGGAATTCCCAGAAGAATGATATGAAGGGATGCATGAATATTTTTCAGGCCAAAAAATTGTATAAAAAACAAATTATGAAATCACAGAAAGTTCTAAAGAAATTGGTAAATTGAGTTGATGGAGGATTAATGTATTTGGATTACTGATTCTGTTTTTCTCTGATTTTTAATTTGTTATTATTATCATCATCATTATCAACACCCCTCCCCCTTCACCGCCGCTGTAAATGGCGTAGAAAATGGCCAATCACAAGTCTTTGTGGGCGGGGTTACTTGTGAATGACAGCGGTGTGCAGCAATGACAACGCGCCTTGGTGTGTCGTCACGGTATATAAGACATTTCTGCCGCAGATTCTTTCTTTGGAATAATGTCGGCTGACTACGAGAACAGGTAAGGGACAGTCTGTGAGATTTCGCGGGTTTCCGTGTCTCAGGAGTTGTTTTACTTGTTTACTTTCATTGGTTTGTCGTTGTTTTACATGAGTCTTTGTTGCGAAGACATTGACCGAAACATGTTAATGTGCTCCACAAACGGTAACGGAAAGGCCCACCGGTCACCCAGCTCAGAGTAATGTCACGTGTCTTCACAATGAACCGATATTGCACAAATATTCGCTTTTTGGCAAACGGAAATCAAAGTCACCCCTGTATTGTAGCCCACAGGCTTCTTCGAGGTGGCACGCGTGTTGAGATCGCTGTCGGTAACGTCAATATACTGAACGAAAATGAATCAAGTGAGGCAACCATTGACTGTACGGCAACCGGCGCCTCCGGTAGCACGTGAACGCGTGTGGCCTAACGGTCGGCTTCCTCCATTTTCATCGGCTTCTCTCGTTATTAAGTAAACATTTAATCTAATAAAGTTTGTATCAGAACCGTGACTTCCGGTCTGTCACACAGTAACGGAGCCGGAGCCGACGGAGTAATGTTAAACCGACGTATTTTCGTTGATTTTGCTACGCGGGGCCCACATGCTCGTGGTACCGTTAATCTGCGTCTTGAACAAAGTCGGCATCGCAGGCCGCAGGGGCTGTTGGGAGACATTTTCCAGATTATTTCCGTCGGTGCACGTGCTACTGTTGTCAAATAAATACCTGTGTTTTTGGTGGTGTGTCGTTAATCGGGTTCCTTTATTTATGAGACAAAGACCAAAAGGGCCTGTCGGCGTCTGTGCTAACGTTAGCTGGCCGAAGCTAACGGTAGCGGTGCCACCGGCTGAGATTTGGTCTGTGTGTACATTTGGTGTTTTTTCTTTAAATAACGTCTAAAAATCGTCATTCGTGATCAAAGCAGTTTACTCCAAAGTCTCTTAAGTAGATGAAACGTCATGGGTTAACGTTACTGACGTTGACTCGCCTCCGCCTTTCATCACTACCGTTAACGTTAGTTGAAGTAACAACCATCTTACGTGGAGTTATGTGGTAGAAATGGCGGACGCGTGAACAGGTTGGAAGTTTTTTCTTGTCTTTTTTACGTGTCTGTTTGTCCCGGTAACATTATGAAGATGTGGTTTATAACCAAGCATCGTGTAATTTAGTGTCCGTTAATGTGCCGCTCACCGATCAGAGCACACGTTCTCTTCCGGTCGCGTGACGTCACAGTGTGGTCTGATGTGGTGAACAAAGCTCGAGCCTCTAACAGTTGACTGTGTGTCATTCTCAGAGACAATGGCCCAGAGGGCATGGAGCCAGATGGTATCATTGAGGTGAGTCCCACAGTGTTGACTGTGTTTTATCATGTGGTTGAACACTCACTCTTCTGGGTTGGGGTTACAGTTGTGTTAGGCGACAGTGCAGGAAGGATCCACAGTTTTCCACGCCGGAGCATCATTCAAATATGAAGAATAGATTTGGGTTTATAAACAAGTCAAGCAGCTGTGAGGAAACACTGACTGCTTCAGATGAAGAATTATCAACCTGACAAATTGATGCCAAATGAAAACAGTGGAGCAGGAGTGACGGCGTGGCCGGACAGCAGACAGACAATGATGGGGACATTCGTGTCCCCCATCAGGGAGAAATCAGCATATGAGCAGCATCGATGTGTTGGACGCCTGCATGTACTTTGCTGCAGTATAGGCACATTTTGAAAATGGCTTGCATTTGCTTTTTTTTCTCACAATTTTTTTTATTTGGTCAAAATGTGTACAATAAGTTGTGGTGGATTACTGCGATTTGCAGGAGACTGTCCTGCATGTGCACTTGAAAGTAAAGGTTCAGTGGTGACTATAGTTCTTTATGTTCAAACCGTTTAGTATACGTTGTTTGAGACTGTGGGGCAGTTTACACAGAGCAAATTTTTGGATCAAACAAAACACTTGTTGCAGTTCAGCGTTCCTTTTACATGTTAAACCCCCCCCCCGTGCAAGTTTTTCTTTCGAGTTCTTATGTTGTAAAGTGTGCTCTTATATGCCTATGTTGCTGAGGTTTTTTTTCCGAGTCCCACGCTGTACTCCCCCACAGGAGCATAGTCCTTCCTCCCCTCTCCTCTTGTTCTCCCCTTTCCCCTGTTCTTCACTTCCGGGGCACTCCTTTGTGTGCGACCCTCTATAGCTTGCACCGTGTGTACCCCCCTGTCATAAAGTATCTATGTTGTATGTCAGCGGTGTTCTGTGGAAACAGAATCGCCCCTTGGGGATAATAAAATTTACCTTGACCTTGAGAGTTAGGGCACCCCTGAAACCGCAAACGTTTGAAACTGGGTTCCAGAGTGGAATCTTTTGATAGCTGCCTTTTTTTCGGCAGTGTAAACTGGCAAACGACAAAGCCTGTGACAACGATGACTATGCTAATGCTAGCTCAAGTCAATGCATTACGCTCTAGTCACCACTGGACTCTGATCAAACACTCCACACAGCGCTGTCAAAGCAGGTCAGATATGGTGACGGTCTATGGAGGTGAATTTAAGTACTAGTAGAATAAGAAGTCAAACTGTGGCTGAATTTTTTTAAATTTGTGGCTGCTCAGACTTTTCATCAGAAAGTAAACAACTTTAAGCAGCACCTGTTATTACAAATTTACATTACCAACAACTTGGGCGGCACAGTGGATTCATGTTGTCTCATAGCATCGAGGTCCTGGTTCTTGGTTGGGGACGTGCCTTTCTGTGTGGAGTTTGCATATTTTCCTCGTGTTCGCTTGGGTTTCCTCTGGGTGGGGGCTAATGCCCTTAGCCCCCGCCAATGTCCGGCACTGATTGTACTAATACTGAATTCACCTCCATAGACTAAAATCGTATTCAGCTTGCTTTGGTTGCACTTTGGGGTGTTTAATCAGAGTTTGGTATTGGCTATTGAGAAATCCTTTGACTTGTGCTAACATTAGCATTAACGTAGTCACTGGCATCACAAGATTTGAGGTTTGTTGGGAAAGACTTCTCTGTATTTAGTAGGGCTGCTCTTGTCTAAATGTGGCCTGTAATGAAGGTTTACACAAAAATCCTGCTTTAGTGAATAAAAATGGAAACTTACCACTTAAGTTTACTTTCATAAGATTTGAAAATTTTAAAGGTCTATCAAAATGTGGCTCTCAGTAGTGAACAGAGGGAAATGCTATGATGCCAGTTCAACAGAGGCAGGCTCAAATAAATTCAATAAAACCTAAACTCCGTCAGAGACAACAGGTACCACCCCGGGGGTTATCAGCTTGCTTTCACGCAGGCTCTTTAAACTATGTGCTTGTTCCATAACAGGGGACATTCTTTGTGCCATGCTGACTACTATCACACTAAATTGACTCTTGGCTAAGCCACATCCCCTTAGTTACTGCTGCTATGTCTGCCAAGCTTTCGGGGCTAGCATGGAGCTCACGCTGTCACTAACTGCACTCCCTGGTGAAATATTGTGTAATTTTTGAAAAAACAAAAAGTGATTTCAGACAGAAGGTCTACAATAAGCCTTTGAATGATAAATACAGGAAGTCAAAGTGACTCAGCAGTGA
>JAPQLA010005916.1:0-14168 GCA_029822935.1 Naso vlamingii | reverse complement strand
CAGAAGGGCCTCTACGGACTTATCTGGTCTGATATTCCCAGAGTGAGCAACACTTGAGTTGCAAATCAACCAAACTTGTGTACCTGTAATACCTGGATATCTGTCTACATCCTGATGAACAATACTGAGCTTTTAATATTGTACATTTTTGTGTTGTTTTCACTGTGTGGGACTGTTGCTGTTTGTTTGTTTGTTTGTATAACTTGAAAACTAATAAAGATATATATTAAAAAAAAAAAAAGTGTGTTACTGTCAGATAATGGTAAATGTTTTGAAGATTGCCATTTAAGTGATTTTCTTTTTAAAGATATTTTTCCTCTGTGCCGCACATTTGATAGGTCTACTGTTAATACAAAGGATTAATCCTCATCCTTTATCCAAGTAGTGCAGAACGTTGAAGATGTCTAGGCAGGCCAGGAAGAGATTCAGGAGAGGGACTTGCAGCACAAGAAAGGCAGCACAATGAAGTTAAATGTTTTAGTCTGGCTGTGGTAGTAAACAGCTGAACTGAGATCAGTTCAGCTAAAATCACTGCATGCCAGTGCCTTTGTGGTTTAGCTCACTACAGCAAGGCAAAGAAGATGCAGCACTGGGAAACTTAATCTGAGACAAAGGTGAGATTTTTGCTTTATCATAACTCCTGTCAAGCATCTTTTTCAGTTTTATAAGAGAAAAGATCTCCTACCTCCAATGAAACACAGTGCACAGCTCCTTCTCCTTTTCTATGACAACATTGTTTACTTGTGTTCTTAGGCAACACAAAATGAAGTAACACAACATATAACAAAAAAATCCACGTTTATCTGGTGATGAACATATTCAGTCAGCCATGTCTGACAATATCTGCAATCATCCAGTGTTCAATGATCCTTCTTGCTATCAATACAGCCTGTACAGCTGAAATAACTTAAGCCAGGGTGACTGGAGCACAGCCATACAAAGTGCCACTCTATGCCTCTTGCTCCAGGTTTTGCTGCTAAAAAACTTGGCCATTACTCGTACTACAATTCCAATGCTTTGTTAGCAAGCTCAGAGAGCAGCAGACGGAGTTATCTCTGCACTGTAGGGGCTCCACTTAGAGAGAAGCAGTGACGGCAACTAGCAAGCCACTTAGAAAATTTGCATGCAAAACAATCCTCAGACAGCATCAAATACAAATTCAGGGAGCTGAAGAGCTTTGAGTGTGGGAGGTGAGAGACACAGACAGAGAAACAGGAAGTTATTATAGCCAAATGGATAGATGGATGGATGGACAGACAGGGGGAGGAGGGGTGAAGGAATCTATTTCTGGAGAGCTGCAGAGCTTTTTAATTCCGGATTTTCTGACTTTTCTGTGAGAGTGCCTTCCGCTTCTTGGTCATCACTTAAAGCCATCTTTCATTGGGGATTTGGACAGCGATGCCTCTTGGCAGGCCCAGTAAATCCTGGATAAACTGCAACCGGCATTGAGCTTCACTTGACCCTGAACACACAAGTTCAGTTCTGGCTTTTATTTATGTGACACACTGAAACAACATATGCTAAGGCACACCAGACATTACTGGCTACGTATTCTGTGTATCTCTTTGACAAAGAGCAGTAAATATCTAAATTCCTGGTTGAATTCATTTACCAAACACATTTTTTGAATGTGGGAGAAATGAGATTGCACACAACTCTATATTTCTGTTTCGCCAGATAACCCTTGCTCTCTAAATACTCTTTTTTGCCTGTCTCTCGAATAAAGATAATTGGATGAGTCAAAATTATTTGAAGGGGACATATGCTCATTTTTTGGGTTCATATTTTATTCTTGGTAACTACTAGTGCAGGTCTACATGCTTTCTGTACTCAAAAAACTCAATGTTTCCTCATATAGCCACATGCAGCAGCCCTGTTTTTTCCAGGATTTTTGCCTCTGTCTGAGACACTCAGTCTAATTCTTGCCCTGCCTCTAAAGGCTTACTCTGCCCTGATTGGCCAGTTCAAACACACACCTTTCGTATGAACCTACAGAGAGGCCCAGCACACTGTGACACACTGATGGTCTGAGATGTAAAAAAACTGATGAGAGTGGAGTGTTCAGAGCCATTAGAAACAGCCCACGGGAATTACTGCTTCATACCCTTACCTCATGATTTCATACTTTAATCATCATTTAAAACGGCAGTCCATCTTTGTAGCATCATTTCTATGTTGAAAGAGACAATAAAGCATAATATGTCCCCTTTAAAAAGACAGGAGCAGAAAACAGAAATTCTACTGGTGGGCAAAAATGAAAAGAAAAAAAAAATCAATGTTTGCTGGCATGTCCAATCAGATCAAAGCTTATGTCACAGAGCTGGGGGTGATTTTAGATTCAGATATCAATTTTATTAGCCATTTTAACAAATTGCAAAACATTATTCTTTCATCTGAAGAACTTTGCTAAAATCATATCGTTCTTAACTCAGAATGATGCTGAAATGCTCATTCATGATTTTATCACTAGTTGCTTAGATTATTGTCACTCACTTTTCACTGGCCTCCCTAAAAAATCTCTGAGCAAACTATAGTCAATCCAGAATACTGCAGCCAGGACACAAACAGAGGAGACCACATCAGCCCTCTGCTTGTTTGGTTACCCGTTTCTTTAAGAACTGATTTTTAAAAGTACTTTTACCTAATTATAAAGCACAACATAGTGCCCACCTATATCACTAACTGCCTCTCATTGTATCTTTCAACAAGAACTTTCAGATTTTTCTCTGCCTTTCTTTTAGAAGTTCCTAAAGTGTCCCACAAGAGATCTGGGGAGGTTGCTTTCAGTTTTTATTGCCCTAAACTGTGAACACCCTCCCTTTGGATCTTAGAACAACAAACTTCGTTGGGACTTTTAAAAAGAATTTAAAGACCTATCTTTTTAACCTGGCTTTTAACCTGAGATAATCTCTGCCATGTTTTAAAGATTTCTAATCTAACAGTTTCTATTTCCTTAATTTATTTGTCTGTTTTCCATTGCCTGTCGTTGTTTTTATTCCATTGCCCCTGTTGTTCTACTTTATTCCTTTGCCTGTTTTTTTTATTACACTGTCTGCTCCTGCTGCTTTTATTGTTTTAATCTGATTTGTTCTATATTATTCACAGAGTTTATTCAATAATGGTAAATGGAGTGCATTTATGTTGCTTTTTTTCTAGTCTTCAAACTACTTAAAGCTCTCAGACTAAACTTACAATACCAGTCAATTCACCCATTAACAGAACAAGTGCCAAATAAATACACATACATTCACACACTGATGGACACAACTTGCTCAAGGACACTTAGACATGCAGACTGAGGAAGCCAGGGATCGAAAGACTGACCCACCCGAGACCCACTCAACCTTCTGAGCCACAGCTGACCTTTTGACATAATCAAGTTGGGCAAAACCCAACACAAATCACTCACCTCCAACGTATAGTAAACACAACATGCCTTTCACTTGTGTTTTCATTTTGAGGGGCTAAAAATGTCTGAAGATGACTCTTTTTTCCCTAATAATCTAATAATAATAATCTTTAAAATTAGACATCATGTCTGTGTCTCCTGGATAGGTTTGGGTTTGGCATTATTCAGTGCATGGGCCTATGTCCCAGCTAGATAATAGATGGTTCAGGTGTGGGTCAAATATTTGTGGGTCTTTTCTGATTCGGGCCTTAATCCCATACATACAGGATGACCAATGAAGAGAAAATGAAGGCAGGCCTAAACTATCACTAAACATCTTCCACTGGAGACGACTGGTGATTGAAGTTTGGTGCTTTCTTATATTAAATCAACTGGTTCAACACCTTGTGTCTCCTCTTGTTTGTTTGCAAACATAAATGACTGACAGAGCTGTACCACAGCACAGCCTGTGCTGCTGAATATTTCCATTTTGATTTAACAAGTTTTGAAAAGCCAGTTTGCTCAAGCAATGCCCAGTTACACATCGGGTACAGCAATGTGTCACATCATCTTCTCGTTGCTCAGATACAATCCATGCAGTGGATAAAAGCATCCTGCTCATAAAAACTCACCTAGTTTGTTTTTTCCCTTTTGTTAAACTTGCATCATGCCTCTATCCTCACTGTTTAACCAGTCAATGCAAACTTATTTTCAACTTTGAAAGCTTGAATTCCACCCTATGGAATTAATTTGACATGATTAGTATTGGATATGCTTCAGTGGGTCCTAAAGATTCAGTATTAGGCTTAAGATTTAGGGCTTAAGGTTTAGAAACACCTGGACTTGAATGAACAGAACAAAATTCTGGCTTGATAAAGGATGTTAAGTGAGAAGGAATGGACAAGAAAGACCGAAAGGATTTTCCATAATCCCCCACATTGATATATATTCCCTGAAATGTAGACATGTATTGAAAATCTGCTCTTAGGAAGGCAAGAAAATGCAGATAAAGATGCAGATTTTTTCACTTCGACCTTGAAAGTAAGCCTATGAACTTCCCACATATCGCCTTAAAATACATGTAAACTCTTTTGTTGCCCCTATTTTGTCAGACCTCAGGCTACCAGATAAAACAAATAATTTCACTGTTCTAAAAAATGTATTCAAGAAATTACTCTGTCCACAAATCATTACAGGGCTGTGAACTGTGAAGAAGGTAAATAAAGTATTAATGTGCACCTCAAAATGACTCTTGATATTCAGTGGGATGTGATAGGCTGGAGATGTTTTGTTATGTTTTTTTTTTTTTTTTTTTCCTTAGATGATGCATTGTTGAATTGTTTACAAATACTGTGCTCATTAATAATGCAATACGTGAAAAAGTCAATAGAAAGTCAGCCTCAAGTATTTTTCACCAGGATGGGGATGTTTTTGAGTGATTTAATAAAGTGCTTCTCTGCATGCAAAACAGATACTCGTTGCTATCAACTATGTGAATGTGTGCGCTTGTGTATGTGTGGGCATAGGGATCAATACCAGTGCAGATGTTATTTGTTGTGGCTGTCTGAGAGATAGCAACAAATAAATATATAATAGATAAATATTTACTTTGAATGTACAGCCTGACCAACTATCTAAAAATTCTCCATACAGTAAAAACCAGACAGCAAAGCAGAATCTTTGAGCTTTAAGGGCTTTTAACAGTCACTGCACTATTCAATACAAGGGAGAAGAAATTCATGCCTAAAACTGTAGTTTCTGTGTTTTTAAGGCAAATGGAAAAATATCACAAAAAGAACACTTTGTTCTGAAACTATTGACAAGAAGAAGACATAATATGTGCTGAAATCTTAAGCAGTTTGAACCCTAAAATCAATATCATAAAACACTAAACTCCTCTATGAATGTGAATTATTATTGTGATGCTGAAATGTGTTTAAAATCAAACTGATGTAAAAATAAAATCAAAAAGAGTCATTAAAAGAGAATCAAAGAGTTCCCTTGAGCCGAAGAAAAGCTATATTTTTTATTTTTATGGTATAAAACAAAATGTAGACCAGGAACATGAAACAAGGCAAGGACAAATACAAAATGTGGCTTGTTTTGTCCTTTTAGTGTGTGACTGTGTCCCATTGTAAGTTTTACAAGGTATTACAGGAGGATTTAGGATTTTCTTGAAAATCTGTTAAGGAGTGGCTAAGTTTTCTGAAATTTTTACAAAACACGAGAAGTCATTGGGTGAAATGTTTGCTCTTCCTGAAATCGACAAGTTTGTTTGAAGTATGCCAAACATTCAATTTCAAGAAATACAAAGGGCCCATTTCATGGGAGGTTTCAAAGACATGAATACAACTCAAATTATTTAGATAAACTGTCAGTGGAGGCATTTTTTCAGGAGCAAAAGAGACGTGGAAATAGACTTAAATTTATAAAAAACAAGGGGAAAAGAACAACAACAAGACAAAGAGAGACTCAAACTGACCATGTTTATGCTCTTGTGGCTGCGCTGCAAACCTATCATTTGTACATTAGCAGTCTTCAAAAACCTGAGCACTGAATCCCTCATAGCAAAAAAGACACAATCTCATTGAACAAATTCATCACCTATTGTCAACCGAGAATGCTCTTTTCTCATCATAAACAAAATTATGGCTCCAGGGAAAATAGGTATGTTTGGAGCTGTTCATTTGATTACTCATACAGCAAAGTGAGGCTAAGTATATGGTTGTAGGTGACAAAGGACAGAGGGGAAGTAAGGATAACTTAGCAGCGCTGCACAAGGCAGCTGCCTGCAGGGTTACAAATAAATTATATTTAACTGTGTCAGGAATCCAGACAAAGAAATGTAGAGAATGTGTTTCACCTTCTGACCAAAAAAGTGAGGCCATGATACCTTACAGAAGAAAAATTCAAGAGGAGAATCACAACAATCTTCTCCTGCTCAAACAACTCAACAGATAACATTTTAAAGCCTTATAAAATGTATTTTCCCTTACATTCACACACACACACACCCCCACCCACACACACCCATTCTCATCTGTCAGTCAATCAACAATCATTGACCGGGTGGGTTGTGATTTCAGACTCTTGGTGAATTAAACAAAAAGCAGGAAAAAGGGAAAAGAAAACACCAGACAGACTGTTCTGATGTTTGTCATCATAGTGGTCCACAGAAGCCAAACTGCTCCTGAAAGCTTCTTGCTGGACTTGAAAGTCTGACCACATCTGCTTGCTCAGTGGCTCTACCAAGTCAGAGAAGTCCATGTGTGCCTCCATGTCAACAGGTGTTCCAGGGTTGGGTCAGAAGGAAGTCAATGTTGTCCATAAACTCTCCAAATTTGGAGTGCTCATTTGTAGGAAATTCTGATCGCCGAAACCAGGTTCATTGTCCAAACCAATTCTCACAAAATCATCCTGCACATGACTAAATTTAAGACAGCAGTTACGATGGGTATGTGTTCAGACCTTCAAATAGTGCGCTCAAGCCTTCACCTGCCGCCATGCTCCAGCTGTAATGACAATGGCTAGGGAATCGCCAGGGGTTTCAAGGGCCAACCACCCACTTTGCTGATTAGCAACCAGTTTGGTATCCTTCCAAAGTCGGCAGTGTGTTACAGTGAATGTTGTTTATCTTCCTTCAGTCTTCTGTGGGCTTAAATCTCCCACTATCTTCTGTGCCAGAATCTCCCTAAATAACGTCAAATAACGAGTTTGACATCATTTGTTAAAATGTGCTCAGAACTACAGCTTCTAGTTCTGTGTTTTGTATACCCAAATTTCTCTTCACACTCCAGGCAAGCCAGCCCTATGTTTGTTTAGAGAGGAATTTCAGACTTTGGTGGATCTAAAACTCCTTAATTGAAAACTGCGCAATATTAAATGAAAGGAATGTTTCGCTGCAATGGATAACAACCTTGGAGACCCAGCAACTACTGCTTTTTTGTGATTATTACATGTAGGGAAGAATAGAAGCCCTTTAGTGGGAGTCTTTCTACCGATCTGTGCAGTGTGGACCTTGGACTACAACACAACACATTAAAAAAAAACACCAGACAAAAGCAGTAAAACTGACGTAAATAGCTAAAACTTCATTACAATATAGCAATATTCATGTGATTATTTAACAGCTTGTGGAAAAGTAACATCAGCAGTGCCACTCATCTAGGCTACTGATACCTCATGCAAACTACGGCCGTGGCTTGAGTCAATAACTTCAGCTGTGACAGGCCAGAGCCCTGGTGTTACCATTTTAGCTCCGGATAGCTGCTCCAGTACCACTTGTAACGTTACTTGACGATAATGTGATGATATTTCAAGCAAAAAACATCTAATTGTCTCTTTCCACTAAGCATGGCGGGTCAGAATATAACAACATCTATGTAATTATTTCACAGCTTGTGGAAAAGTCACATTAGCTGTGCCGCTTATGATTGTGATATTGCTACTTTGTGCACTGAGCTGCATTTGCAACCTCAGGAGCTCACACGCAATGCATCCTGATACATGTAGGTACTGCAAGATTGGCTGTGTGAGCAGGAAAACTCAGAAAACTCAATTTAGATCAAAGTGAGGAATATATTGCTTCAATTGATTGCAATTACCATCAACATTGATTGGACAGCCACATGAAAAGTGGTGGATTTTCCCTTTAACGTAGACATAAGTAGTGGAGACAAAAATGCTAAATTAATAGGCCTACTACTTCGATGCATGTGTGTGTGCGTGCAGGCCACTATGCCCGGGCAATTGACATATTGCCAATTCACCTGCCAAACCTGCTTAAGTCAGTGCCCCACTTGGGCCACCCAACTTAGAAAAGTCGGACACACCACTGGCCATGACACACTCAGGAAAAGGGAAAAGAAAACATCAGAAACATTATTAAAATCCAATAATAATCAACTTCAAGATGTAGCATATGAGGCATGCAAGCCCGCCCTGGTTCTGATGAGTTAATTTATCATTGGGAAATTTCTGACAGCTGTGTGGTGAGAGATTTCATCTGACAATCGCAGACAAAAAATAAATATGAATACGAGACCCCTGAGACAGAGATGGGTTCGTCTGAAAGAATTAAAAACAGATTCAAGACAGGTTGGAGGCTGCTCAGTTCCTAAATGAGATACCGCAGTGTTATACCTTTACCATGTTTGATCAGATTTGCTGCATTTGCTGTCATCTATTGATCAGGGTTTTGTGGAGCCAAGATTTACACCTCCAGAGTGGTTATGTTAGAAAGTCAGAGAACTAATTGGGTTAAAAAATTGTATAAATAAACTGCCAACATACTTGACAGCTTGAGTTTTATTCTTGCCATATGGGCAATAATCTGCATGTAATAATGTCACTGTGGGACTGCAAAGGCTTTTTTTAAATTCTTGTTTAATTTGCCTTCTAAGTTGACCAATTAAATTACATTTCCACCTTGTGAAAACAACGCGGTCATAGCATCAACATTTGCAATTTCGGCATTTGCCATAAGGATTTTTCCTTGAGGTAAGAGGTAGTCTAAATGTTGTCATAGATAAAGGCTCTGGCAATGGAAACATTAACTCTTAATATTCTTATTTACTACTACTGACAAACGATCCTACAGTGTGCAAACGTTGTGGTGTGAGAAAAACACACTTGCCCTTAAATTTTAATAGTGACTAATACAAACTACACATGTGTGCAACTTACTAGAAATGTTAATTTAATATGGATTGTTTAGAAGTTGCTCTTATTTATCAGAAAACGCTAAACAGAACAGTCTCAGAAGAATTTATCCTTATCAATGTTTTTAATCACAGGAGTAAAAAAAACTGTATACTGTACATAAAAAGTAATTTGAATCAATAAACTAAGTAATTCAGTGAACACAGCATTTTCCAGTATTCCAGTAAGAAGAACAGAAATATGCATCAGCTTGTTTGTATACAAATGAAATTTAACAGTTTTATGTTTCTTTGTAAGGGACTTCAGTTTTTTACATTTTTTATATTCACATTGTTCAGTTGTTGTATAACTAAGCAGCTGTGTTCAAAGCTTGTCAACAGATCATGGACAATGCTAACTACAGACACATTTATCACATTTCCATAAGAAACAGTCAACAGCTG
Source organism: Naso vlamingii (assembly GCA_029822935.1). Lineage (NCBI taxonomy): Eukaryota > Metazoa > Chordata > Actinopteri > Acanthuriformes > Acanthuridae > Naso > Naso vlamingii. Next base: position 4,676 of record JAPQLA010005916.1, on the reverse strand, counting down.
GCCTCAAACCACCTCCACTAACAGCAGCTGAGTCACCCACTAACAGGCAAACAGCAGTGAAGAGTGGGAGATTTCTTCTAAAATCTATCTTAAATGTTTATAAATGAAAGAATCACTTATAAATATCATCTGAATGCAAAGTAAACAGTGAGGGAGGGGGGTTATTACAACTTTTTGGAAAACATGAATGAAATATTCTTTTAGGGAATTGTTCAACATTTAGGAAATGAAATAGGGTTTTATGGTAATACACAACAAATTACTCCTTAAATATGTCTGTCACAATTTCATTTAATTTATATAACCAGGGAAGTCATTAAGAACAAATTCTTATTTACCATGGCAATCTGGCAAAAGGCATGGCCTATTGAGGGCTAAAATAAAATGTATAAAGTTAAAAAGTACCAAACTTTTTAACATGTGACAAGCATAAAATAAATATACAATCAAGCAGAAACAGGCAGTGGGTAAATAGCTAGTAGACAAAAACATTTGGCAATACAAAGTGTCATAATAACAGACAAAGCAAACAGAAGCAGCGAGAGAAGAAAAAAAATCAAGCAGGGGACAACAAATAAGCTACCGACAAACAAAATTTCGGGAGTATTAGTGAATTGTGACATAAGTACATGTATCAGTCAGAAGGTTCACAACAGAGTTCTTGAAATCCTTGAGTTTACTGATAATGATATACTGGTAAGTTTAAAATCTATTATTGATACACTTTTAGTAATTTGTGGTCAAATTGAAAGCAACAAAAATTCCCATGTTACTTTCTGAACAATCAGTTTGTAGTGTAATTTTATGACAGTATTAACGACAAGTGAAATGTAACCATTGGATGTTGCCCTCACTTCTGTCATTAATGTCTTTAGAGACAGCAGCTGAGGTGTCTGTGAGGCCTGTGGTGGTGACCTTTAAACTGCATCTGATAGTCCAAGTAAGTTACTGCTTCCGCAGCAGCTATCAGGGCCATTTCGCTGGAAGATTGATTTTTAACATTTCACATTTGTGTCCAATCAAAACTGCTGTGGTAATGTTTGCCTAACAGAAGGCTTGCTGTTTTCTGAAAAAAAAAAAAAAAAAGATTTTGTCTCTTTTCATGTTTTGTTAATTTTTTTATATTTGTCAAGTAGCTTATGGTTCCTGGCCATAGGCCTTCTTGTAAGGATGGAATGCTGTATCTATTTTTTTTCTTTTTTTTTCTCTTGCTCTGCATGCATGTGTTGTGGTGTCACCATATCCGCTGCAGTAATCCACACATCTTGTTCGTTAAAATGCTTGCAGATGGCAAGCATGTAACAGCATCTATGTCAGTGTTACGTATCCTTAAAAAAAAAAGAATAAATAAAAATATTGCTCCACATCAGCATACCGTGGCCTGAAGGCATTTCATTATGTTGCACCTATAAGGAAAAGTGTTTGCTTTAAGCATCAACAAAAGCTTTTCTAAATGCATTACATCCAACTAGAGTAAGTCAAACTCGATAAAATATTCTCTTGAGCTCACTTCAGGGTCAAGCCTGCGGTTAAGAACAGCCACTACTGCATTGACAAATTCATATAAGAGAGCTCAATGCTGCACCTCACAACTGCTTCTGAGCTGAGATTTTGCAATCTCATTAACATTGACAGCACGGTCCACTGTTATTTTGGGAGCAAACTCTACATTTAAGCAGATGACAACAATCCTTGTGCTTCTTCAAGTGTTCTTGACCGGGGAGCAGAGCTGCGTTCTACTGGGTCATATGTTACAAGACAGCCAACAAGTCATTTGTAATATATGATTGCAATGTAATCCATTTCCAGGTGAGGACTATGTGTTGACCTAATTCACCAGGAGAGTCCTCAGGATGGCAAACATCCATTCCACTTCAAATAGGGATGTTAGATGTTCAGCATAATAATAAGGCCTGAGCTGCATTAACAAAAGAAAAAAAGGTCCTTGCTATCAGCTAGTTAATGACTAACGATTAGCTTATAATTGCCTTGTGCCTGAAAAAAGTTTCAAAGAGCAAAAACTTACTTTTACTAAGATCCTTGAAATGTGTTTAACTTCCTAGCATCAGTCGTGTACAGACAGAGCAGGAGGCTGAACTTTGGCTTACGAAGCTTTAATTCTCTCCGCTGTGAATTTCCCTCTGGCACCACAGGAAGGATTTATTAAAAATGATTATCCTTGCCATTACTCAAGTGACCTGTTCTTCCTGATAACAATATATGTGTGATATACTATGAGATACCATGCAGAGTTGTAGTATTTGCAGATACACTGTAGTAGATTCTAAATTGACCCTAGATTTTACTTTTCCTCCCAAAAGTCTGTTGTAACTTATGCTATGATTTATCATGACATTAAAGACTGTTAGACATTGTTATATGCATGCACCAGGTATAAAGTTCTCAGAAAAAAGACTCTGCAGGCTGTTTTCGCATAATCAGAAACAACAGAAAGCTAGAGTTCAAATTCTTTGAAAGAGCTGTGGTGTTACTGTAGTCCATTGATGTGCTCACCTAAATCATTCAGGCAGGTCAATACTCAATTAGATCATTACGATGGAAAGGCAACATAATCTGCACAACACTAATGGCAATTCAATCATTCAGAGCAAGAGAGAGACAGAGAGAGAGACAGAGTGATCTCTATGCCACTGTTTCTCATTGGCTTCAGAGAAAGCTTTAATGATGCAGAGGAAACCCTAATGAGAAATGAGGCCAGCCTGACCCTAAATGTACTAGATCATGATTAAAAAAAAAAAATGAAAAAAGTAAAGCAACTGCCCTTCATACTGGAGATGTGGGCAAGAGTCTCCTTGTGCTCTTCACAAAGGCTGTTCATCAGAAAGGTTTTTGTGTTTTTTCGTGCATGCCTGCATGAACACAAGCATTGTCCTTACACGTAAAAAGGTCAAGCTAATTTTACAAACAATGTGCTGATAGATCCAGTGCTGGTCATGCTTCAACTATTCCTTTCCCTCTCTCTTGCTCCAGAACCTCACACAACAGAAAACGAGACGGATTGTGACTGTCACTTCATTCTTGGTTAATGTGCTTTTCTGTCCTTTGCCTACAAAGCTGCCTCACAGCCACAGCCACATAAAGTAACCAGTGTTTCCAGACTACCTTAATACGTTCACAGAATTGGTTCAGTGGGGTTATTGTGACTCTATTACCCCCTGCTACTTTAATACTATATTATTTTACTACTGTTAAAAGGTGCAATCTGTAAAATCTAGATGGAATTTTAGTTTAAAACAGTCAAAAAATGAACTAAGTTCTCAGAGGAGCGTCACGAAGTAACAGCTTTGGTGGTATGTCAAAGTTGCCTATTAGATTGCAGAGGTGTCCATAGCTAAGAACCCAGGGATGGGCCATCCCTTCTTGTAATGCAGCCTCTGTCACATGAGGTGATAGTGAGTCATGGCAGCCTCTGGTCTGCCGCAGCCAACAAAGCAAAGAAGTCAAGCCGGCCAGAGGGAATGGCCACCCCAGCTACAAACTAAAAGTTACTGTCTTAATAGTTAGTTAGCTTGTTTCTAAAAATCAGAATGAGGGAAGCTCCTGGAAAACAATTGCAATCAAAACTTCCTGCAAAGAAACAGAAGTCCGCGACAAAGAAGAGCGTGAAAAGAGTCAAGACAAGAGTGAATATTGGCGTGGCTCTCCAACGCTGCAGACAGCTCCTGGAGGAGAAACAGTTGTGGTGTTATGCCAAACTTGCAATGTTTCTTTTAGACTGGCAAGTAAGACCAAAAGAGTTGAGTAAGCAATAATGTAGCATTGAACTGAAAAAGGCCACATGTGAAGATAAAACGACAACAGTCTTATTTTGACCAGCTCTCTGAGTTTTAGCAGTTTGCTTGAATTTAGCGCATTCTTGCTCTGCTGTCTGTTGTTTGTTGTCATGGTATTGTGTGAAGGATGACTGTAAATTGCAGTTGTATGGATCCAGTACTAGACTGATTGAAAAAATGTTAGCTCAGTTCACCCTAGTCTTAAAACTTTGCTTTACTGTTATGACACAAGACAAGACTCAAAGTTTGGAAACTTGGCTATATTTACGGAGAATAAACAGTTTATCAAAGTTTATTAAAGAATTACAGTCAAGCGGTGATGGATGACCACCCTGCTTTTTATTCCAATCTGCAGCAGTTCTCTTCACCACTGTCCCCACACATTACAGTGTTATGTTATTATTACATTTTACAGCATTATAATATACAGTATTATTGGCCATCATGTCAGGACACATATTCATTATGAAGTGAAGTTTTTGCACATCCAGTAATGGAATGGTTTGCACAAAACTCTACAGAGTTGTGATTATGAAACCATTATACTGTACATACTGGCTGTAGTAATTTTCTATTTTTTATATATATATATTTGTATTATAATTTTGAAATTCTTTAAGATCTCAACTGTTGCACCAAACAACAAGGCAAATTCATACTAAGTTAAAAACAGTATGGCAGTAAACCCTTTTATAAAATGGTCATTGTCATAATATGAGGATTTGGTGACACTATGCTTTACGGCTGTCGTAGTGCAGCTGCTCCTCATTGGGGGTGTTACAGCAGTGGGAGGGGCTTTACGTTAATCGGGAAGTACATGCCGTTGTTGATTGTATCCTGAGCTCGGAGTAAAAGCCAAGTCGACCACAAAGTCGTGTCTGG